>JAPDEO010000047.1:0-320294 GCA_027569155.1 Aspergillus haitiensis
ACACCCCCCCCTCTCGAATTTTAAAAATTTTAATACTCAAAAAACAAAAAAACTCCATATTATTAATTTTGGGGTTGGACCTTTTTTTAAAATAAAAACCCAAAAACAATAACAACCACCCCCACCCCTTTTTATTAATTTTTACTGTCCTGTCCTTTCGTTTTTTTTTTTGTTTAATTTAATTTAATTTAATTTTTTTTTTTTTACCCCCCCCCCCCCCCCCCCCCCCCGGCGGGCTGTGTGTTTATTATTTGCAAGAAAGGATGTCAAAACTCCACAAGACTCTTGCCAACAGATTTTGCCACCCATAGGCTAGCATTTGTGGCTATAGTGGATCACTTGGATAGGTGGCTATGATTGCTGTTAAGCGGAAGTATACTAGGGCAACGCGTTCATTTTTGGTCTCATGCGCGGCCATACTGATAATGTCGTAATGACATTTATGAAATTATCTAGTGTTGCTGCTACTTTCGGCTCTCTTGCCTTGCAAGTATAGGTAGTGATCCCAGGAATATCGCCACTTAGGCATTCGTGCATGGTAATATAGATGGAGTCCTTGTGCCTCTCAGAAATTACATTAGCTTTACCTAGTATGTGCATTTCCCCCATATTCACGAGTCCTACCATTCTCAATGCTATCTAGGACAGCAGAATGCATTTTGAGAACTGCCAGCACCAATGTTTGATCTCCATCTAATTCCCTCTGACAAAGCTGTCTTGTATAAATGGAAGTCTCCACAAATAATGAATCTATCTTCCCTGGCCCCCCGAAAGCGTTAGCGCCGCTTTTTGTCTCCTTTTGTGAGTGGGAAGCCTCTCAATTCATCGGCTGATCAGGTATTCAAATCTTTCATACGTTCCTACACAAGTACCTTTTGCCTGTCTGAGGCTAGTGTTGCTAGAGACACTATGGTGTAATTGACTCCTACTCCACAGTTAATTTTCATAGAGGCTGTAAATACGGCAGAACAGGATCATGATATTCCGGGCTTGAGGAAGGGGAAAGTGATTTTTTTTTTTTACAATCTAGGATTTATGACCGGCGTCTGTGGCTAATGGACCAGGTTTTTTCACGAACGTTAAGAGCAGCTAAGTGACAATTGAGCTAGTATTTTACCCCATGAGGGTCCTGATTTGCCTACCTTTATCGTGGATTGGTCAAGATTGCGAGAGGGATGACCCTCCTTCATTCCTTCCTGCCTCTAGGTTGCCAATTTATGATTATTCTTTTTTTTTTTCCGTCCCAACTCCCCCCACTTTTCCATTTTATGTTATTTTGGGTTGTATTTCCTGGTATACCTATTGATGTCTTTGGAGGTTTGGACACGCTCTCTAAACTCAGGAGATAGGGTCTAAAATATTCTTGTATGAGACAGGGGGTGTAAAGGTTTCAAGCACCTAGCATTGTGGCGGTCGCGGGGATATCTTTTTCATTACATTTTAATAGCTTGCTGCTCCCTCTCTGTCTCTCTAACCTTACTGTGCATGTTGAAGTTGCTACTATTACCCCGCATGTATGAATTACAATAAGCTTCAATGTATCTAAATATCAGGGGAGGAACCTCTTTCCCCTAGAAATATTTTCCCCACAGAAACTCTCCTAGGTTGACAATATATTTATGACGAATTCTTCCTAGGGGCAGGTATTCTTCATCCATTTGAATCTATTCTCTATAGATGCGGAAGCAACCCTACCAGAAACCTTGCTCCACAGATCATCTTATTTTACGCAAATGTGAAAATCAAACTAATCTCCCAAAGTTGTACGGAGCACCTATTCCAAAACCCTTTGGGTTAGTTCACCGACCTACAGGAATTAATTTGCCTGGCTGAGGATTGGCTGTCTACCTTGGGTTTGTAATAAATTTATCTAGGTAGCTGTTATTGGTAGAATTGTAGGGGCGTTGGATTCGAGGCCTCACCAACACCTCTACATTCAACATATAGGGTAGATTTGATAACAGCACGTGGTCCGAAGGTGCAAAATAAATCCAAAAAAAAAAAAAGGGTCAGCCATAGTATTAGGAGGCACAAGTTCCCAAGCATTCCATCCCTACCTGGCGATTCGGTTCTCTCGATGATATGTGGGCTCCTCCACTCAAGCCGAGTCATTGAGGCTGCCTATTTTTACTTATTTGAGGCTCGTCTTGTAACAAAGTTCAAACAATACCTTGGTTGGGTGCAATTCCTTCAGATTTTGAGCTAGTTTTTTATTGTATTAAACTTTTAGCTAAATGGGCAATTAACGCTTGGTAGTGCTGATTTATATATTTACTCCATCAATAATAATAGAGCTTACACTCCCTAGTCAAGTAACCTAATTTAGTATTTGTATATTGTATGCTCACCCCCACTCTCTCTCTCCTTGGCCACCAGAGTAATTAAAGTAAATACTTGATAGTAATTACAAGAAAAGAGGGAAAAAATAGTATTTAAATAATTTGTTAATATGCATGCAGCTAAAATCAAGCCCCAATGCATTTTACAAACTTTAGATTCAGCCCTCTTCTCACTATCATGTCAACAACGCCACCGGTGACAGGGTATTTATTAATATCTAGTCGTTAAATTATCAGAATAGGGGATAGGGGATGAGCTAGTGTGGCTCCGTTTGTATAGTTGTCTATCTTATTATTATTGTTGTTGTTGTTGTTTCTTTGTCCCCTTCCTTTTCGATACCTAGCTGCCTCCTCCTTATGGACCCGTTCCAATCCTGACCACATACCAAGTACTTTAGCTTGTCAGAGCAGATAATTAAATGGTTGGTTCATATTCCCCGCTGGCATAATGGATTAGGAGTCAAGTCTTTGATTGGATCTTGGCCTGTTAAAGGTGTCCGGGCTTTCAACGGTGCATCGGTCTATCGGCAAATGTAGGGAAAAGCTAACTACTGTGGAATTAATATATATATTTATCTCTTTTTTTAAGAAAAATAAATTAATTAATTAAAATAATAATAATAATAATAATAATAATGGTTGTGATTGAGGAAAAAAAAACAATCAGATAATAAAAAATGATTATAATACTAAATAGCTAACAATTGTCCTAGTACAACTGAGGAATGTGTAAAAACATTTACCTCTCCACCGCATCATACGGCTGAAACTTTCCTAACTGGGCATCTACCCTACTTTTTTTTTTCTGCTTCTTATTATTATGATTTATCATGAGTCTTCAAGATGAACCTCCCTCTCGGTCCACATCCGTGGTTTACGATTATTTTTCAACTTCTCCAACGCCGGATTTTTTCCTTCTCCCCACTATCAAAATCACACCGTCATACTTCCCTCCTTGTCTCAGATTTTCGGGGGTAGTTACCCCCCAATAGTTCGGTTTTACTTCGGCAGGGGGGTTCCGAGAAGTACCACAAGAACCACTTGAATTTTCCTATCACAAAATATAGAGGGTAAGGAGAAGGGGAAAAAAAAAAAAAAAACCACAAGAATCAGACTGATGGTAGGTCTAAAAGAATGTGATCTGGCAATGATGGAAGAGATTGATGATATATGGTAGGAGATACTCAAAATTGGATCTTTCTAACACTCCTAACGACCTGGGAGGAAAACTATGTTCGTCATGCATCCTTCAGCCAGCCCTTGATTCACCGTGCGTCATCTTAAACTTTTTCTTTTCATTTACTCCGTACTTTTATTTTTTCTTTCGTTGACTTTCTTTCTTTTTTTTTTTCTTTATTTTTTCTATATATTTATTTATTTTTTTGTTTTTGTTTCGTACCTTACTTTCCCCGCTTCCTTTTTTCTTTGCCTCTCGGCCAACCCACGCTTTGGTCCGAAATATTGCCCTCGACATCATCTATTAATATTAATAATGATAACTAGGTTATTCAGGTAATCCTACCAATCTATTAGGTTGCCCTCCACTCGCGTTCATCGCCCAATTATAAGCACTACTGTTTGATGATTGCTGGGTTCGAGGGTGTGGAGTCAGCTCTCTCCCCTCGTGGAAACACTATCCATGGTTCTAGAATCGGCGCACTAGCCATTCCGAGATCTGAAAAACCAGAAAAGAGAAGATGTTTATCATTGAGATTTTAATTACGGTGCCTCTGCTTCGGAAAGGGAAACCTGGTCTTGGCTTGTCAACGCTAGCCTCAATGATGTGCGATTTGCCAAATCTTAAAACGCTGGGGAGCTTCTTAGTTGCCATGGTTGGAGATCCCAAAATTACCCTCTTGCCAGCCCAAAGGAACGAAGATCACTAAAACCGAACGGGCTGTTCTCCGGTGCGCAGTACGCATACCCTACGTCTTATGGAGCACCACTAACTGCATGTAAATGCAATCCCGGCTCTCTGGCAGGTGGGCGTTTTGGGCCCCAGCCTCTTCAACATAACTTCCCGCAGCCCTTATTTTCTTTTTCTTTTCCTTTCTTTTCTTTTTTTGATCTTTTTTTTTTTAATTTTTTTTAGTTTTTTATTCCTCCCCCCCCTCTTTTTTGGGGGGAGCCTGTTCCCTACTCTTCTGAACAGCGGTATATTCTCGGATCCAAACATATAGTTCGATTTGTTTCTATTTTCACTTAAGACTGGCGAAGCTAATCGGTCTAAAATCCAAATGGTGGCCCTCAAGGTTTTTAAAATGAAATAGAACTCTTCTATCGCCATGCCATGTGGCTCGGACATACTAAGGATCCACTATCCACTAATACAAATTGATTCCTGGGATAAGTTCTGAGGTCCTTTGGTGTAAAGGAATGCAATGGGGGGAAAGTCTCCTCTGGCATTCCTCTCATTTGTCCACAGGATAAGTTAGACTAACTAGCATTGATGCGCCCTGAAGCTATGGAGTTAGATCAACTGCTTTTCCTGGGCACCGGGTGCTCCATTTCCAATTGCGAATTAGAGCATGCTTGTAGGTCGGATGGTCGGAGGATTCTCATAGCGCAGACCCATAGTAGTAATAGCTTCTTGGGGCTAGGCGCTATACCATTATTGCCACCCATCGCAGGGTTTTACGTCCATTTGCGCTCCCCTATTGGCGCCCTATGCGCCAGAGGGGGATTGCTACCAGACTCAGGCTCGGACTCAATTGATTTTTGGGGGGAAGATTCATTGATTTTGACGTTTATTAGCAATCCAAAACTTGTGCCAGTCTCTCAGCTGATTTGCGGCGGTGCTTGCCTAAGTCCGAGCTGACCTAACCTATATGGGTCCCCAGCTCCTCATGACCAGAATTTTGGTGGAATGAGCCTTTATCTGCTGTTTGCAGTGCACCAGACAGGGTATATTATGCCCACCCTTTCCCAGCTTATATTATCAAGTAGTCTTGACTCGCAATCCTCGCCCCTGACTCTTGCACTTGCCTGACCAGTCAGAGTGACCCACGCACCTGGAACAACGATAGCCACAGATACTTTTAGACAACTTGATATCTGTGGCATACACCACCGGTTTGGGATGTGGCATGTTGAGTGCTCAAGATCCGGATTACTCTTAAAAGGCTCACTTTACCTGTTGAGGCATTTCAAACTATCTACAAGCTAGAGAACGTGATGAGTCCGATTCCGGAGACAGCTCAGTCTAAAAAAAGGGAATCTCGCGCCGGTACGCGTAGAGTGACTGCCCTCTCCGCAGAGCAGCTGGAAAGGAAACGAGCCAACGATCGAGAAGCCCAAAGAACTATTCGCCAACGAACCAAGGAGCATATTGAACGACTAGAACTCCAGGTGGCAGAGCTTAAAACTAAGGGGGAAAGGTTCGATGAAGTCGTTCGACAGAACGCGGCTCTAGAGAGCGAAATCAGAGCCCTCAGACATCAATTAGTCATGGCATCAAGCGGGGCTGGTTATCATAATTTGGGTAAGGAGTTTTCTTTTCTTTTTTTGTTTTCTATTTTTCTCTTTTGCCCTTCTTTAGGTCCCCCCACTCTTTTCCCTCAGTAAAGTACAGACATCCCACCGTGGGTCGCTAATAGTCCTGTCGTTGGTTGGGTAGATGAGACGTATGCTCAACAACACTCTGCTACTTTGATTCCCTCTCCTCAATATTCGGAGGTTGTCGGAGCGACTCCGGCTTCCAGAGCACCTTCTGTTCTCTCATCTACAAGTCAGGTTTCTGTCACGCGTGACTGGCAAACTTATAGCTCAACCAGGTCCTCTTCGAGATGTGATTCCTCGGATACAGAATATCCAGCCAGAGTAGAGCCCTGGGTATTCGATGGGCCTCCCCAGGCATCCATGCCAACCATGATTCCTCAACCACACGTTGGTTTCCCTCATGCAGGTGGAAATCTACCAAATCCCTCCTTTCAGCAGACGTACTCTCAGTCGTATCACGCGGCAGTTACTAATCGGGACCATGAGAACCAGGTTCCAAGTAACCAGCAGCAGCAGCCAGGGCCATATGGCTCTAGCCAGCGGAATATGTCGGTCCCAGCAGGACAACAGACGGCCGGATACCCTCCTGTGCATGCAACACAGCCATACCACCAGTCTATAGGTCAGCAGCCGAAAAACAATTTTGGTTATGACTGGGTTCATCGATCATAAACACGCCATGCTTAACAGATTTGAGCCTCGTAGGGAAAATGAGTTGTTCAATAAAAACTCCAATACCCTTTCGAATCGAGACTATCACAAGAACCTCAAGCTATGAGTTTATGACTCACTCTTAGTGTGATAGTTGAACTACTAGAGAGACAGACTTTGATCACTCCAGATTTCCGGTGTTTACTCAATTCCTTGTATGCTTGCAGAATCTTTCTCTTTCTCTCCCTCATCCTTTTTCTTTCTTCCTTTGTCTTCTAATTGTTTTTTTTTTTTTTTTAAAAAAAAAAAACTTGACAGCTAACGATATCTTTGAGCTTCAATTCAAGAAACTTTATACAAAGTGTACCTCCGAACAACGGTACCTTATATTTTTAACTCATATCCCGGTCACACCAGCTGCTTTATAACAGCCATTGAATTCATAATTACTGCACTTTTCACGAAATGGGCCTTTCCCTCCTTTTTGTTCATTATTTTTCTTTCCCTCTTCTTTTTATTTTTATTTTCTATATATATTTTCATTTTGCCGCTATTTTTCATACGAGACACAACAACTACCAGCATAAGGACAGTGCGCATGATGGAACTAAACATCATTATATCACTAATTTATTCCACCGATGAGTCCCCTCCTTATCTAAAATCTCCTTATTTGGAATCTTGAACAATGGACAATTGGAAGTACTTATTAGATTTGGATGAGCCTTAAAGTGGGACACATTCAACTCATGATATTTTCTTCTTAGTTGATAAAGGCTCAGATTTATTTATTTTTTATTTCCTTCAGATGGGAGCGGTCCTTAGACACACGTCCTTCTCTCTAACGAATAATGAATGGCAACGAACCCATCACAGTTTAACATTGCGTGGACATCGATTTCATTTCTAAACCGTAGATTATTATTTATCTTATTGTTTTCTCATTCTAATTATGTATGGTCTTAGGCCAACATCTCTCAATGGATCGCTTTCAAAACGGGTCGATGATATCTGTTGGATGTATCATATATGGAAGAGGGGGTAAATATCGTCGCGATAAATTCTCCTCCCTTCATTCAAGTCAATTCCATGGCTCACTTTGCTCAAAAACGTGGGATCAATGTACACAGTCACCTTCTAATATTTAGAAGGTGATAAAGAAGCGTTAAGGGTCTAAATGAGACTAGCAAGAAAAAGGGGCTTGAGGGCAAAAAAAGAAAAGTAAAAATCAGACTTAATTTGTATATTGTTTTTGAAGCAGTTTGGCAATGGTCTGCAACTGAATATTGCTAGTGCCTTCATATATAGCACCAATCTTGCTATCACGGAACATCTTCTCAGCAATGCCCTCTCGTACGAAGCCCATTCCGCCCATCCACTCAACTGCGGAGCCAGCAACACGACCAGCGACTTGAGAGGCGTATAATTTGGCCATGGCTGCATCTTGCACGAAATCTTGACCGGCTTCCTTCTTTCGGGCGGCGTTGTAAACGAGGGCCCGTGCAGCTGCAATCTCTGTATATGCCTGAGCGATTTGATGCTGCATGCCTTGGAAATTCCCAATAAGCTGGCCAAACTGGCGGCGATCATTCCAAACGTATCTAACCCAGAAAGGTGAGCAGGTATTTCAGAGATTAACATGGAAGCTACGCACAAAGGGAGAACAAAACAGAGGGGGAAACGAAAAGAAAGAGATCTGGTTCCCTCAGGGCCTGACTTACTTGGCAGCATTCTCCCATGCACCCAAAGCCAGACCTGTCATTTGAGCAGCAATACCAATACGACCCTCATTGAGTAAGCTGATGGCGTACTTGTAGCCCTGACCTTCTTCTCCGAGAAGATTAGCCTTGGGGATCACCACGTCATCGAAATTAAGCACGCAAGTGCTGCTAGCCCTGATTCCCAGCTTTTTCTCCTTCTTTGCAATGGAGAACCCCGGGGTATCTTTCTCCACAATAAATGCGGTGATTCCCTTGTATCCTTTGCTTGGATCTAGATTGGCAAAGACGATGAAGATACCTGCCTCCATGGAGTTGGTGATCCACATCTTCGACCCGTTCAGCTTATAGCCATCCGCGGTCTTCTCTGCCTTAGTCTGGAGGGCGAACGCATCCGATCCGGAGCTGGGCTCCGATAAACAGAAAGACCCCACTGTCCCAGTAGCCAACTTGGGTAGCCATGTTCGCTGTGTTTGAGCATCACCGTACTTGGTGAAAGCAGTGTTCACGAGGGTATTGTGAACATCAACTAGAACACTAACACTGGGGTCGACACGAGCAAGCTCCTCGATAGCAACAATGGCAGAAGTAAAGTTCATGCCCGCGCCCCCAAATTCCTCAGGGATCTCAATTCCCATGATACCCTGCTCGAACAATTGCTCCACCAGTGTGGGGTCCATAGTTTCTGCTTCGTCCATTTCACGGACTTTCGGGCCAATCTGCTCCTGAGCGAACTTGGAGACCGAATCCGCCATCAGAGCCTCGGTTTCGGACAAAAGGGTTATCGGGGTGGGGGTAAGGCTAGAAAGATCGACATCCCGTCGTCTGGAGGAGGTCGAGAAAGTATGGGTGATAGTGCTAACAGGGAGATCAGAGTCAGTTAGTGGCAGAAAATTCCTAGAGCAAATATTACTTCAAAGCTCGGGGTAAATTGTCGACCGCTGAGCTGCAAGGTTAGATGCAAAACCCCGCACAACCGGTTCAGCTGGCAGGAATCCAGGAAAAAGCTAACATACCTCTGTACAAGGCGGGAGACCATGGGCCGTCGAGCGACAAGACGGGCAGAAGGAATAGCGTGGGATAAAGGCCGCAACGCGCGGGTAATAGATGCCATTTCGACAAATTAAGGCGACGAGAAATAAATGATACCAAACTTTGACGGCACGGTCGGAGATGGAAGAGCGAGAAAGAGAGGGAAGAAGAATGAATACTGAAGGGGAATGATGCTTATTTGGAAGATCACGAGGGAACGAGTGTACCTCGGCTAACACCGGCTGTACCAAATAGGAAATCTTCAGTTTGTCGGAGCTCATGTCATTCGCCATTAATGTGGCTTTTCTTCTTCTTTCTCTTCTCATTTTATGCCTCGGAGCCGAGTAACTATGGTGTTTTTAGAGGTTTGTTCAATAATATTTAGGACTGCATAAATTTGACTGTCTTGAAAAATCAAAAGGACCTTTTTTTGCAACTATCTAGATCCGTACAACCATCTCTGGATCAAACGCCTTAGCCTGGGCAAAGTAGTACCCTCTCTGGTTTGCAATAACTCTCTTCCCAGTTCGTTGCTCTATGAAATCACAGTTGAAGTGTGTGTGCCCGAACGCCCACAGTCGCACTTGTGGCTTCTCCCAACAAGGCTCACCAGTGAGATCCGTTGAGAAAGCCGACGAAATGGTGCTATTAGCATGGGTAGGATCTGTTGCTAGGGACGCAATAGTTGGGCTATGATGAGTAAATATCAAGATCTTCTGGTGAGGGTTTGACCTTGCGATTTGCGAGACCTGCTGGTTGAGCCACTCCCGATCTGCATCGTGCGCAGCGCAGTGTGCCTCGACAGTCCAGTCTTTGATGTAGTAGAAATCATTAAGACGAAGCTTCACTTGATCTTCCTGGGACTCGATGACCTTGGAGTAAAAGGTACAACCTAACACGGTCACGTCAGGCGTGATGTCGTATCGAGTTTGATCGAGGAAGACGAATTTCCCAAGCTTGAGACCCCGAGACTTGGCCTGTGCTTCTCCAAATCTTTCCGCTTCTTGCGTTTGTTTGTGTCTCAGTCCGTCTGAAAACTCCCTCACTCTCTCTTTGACACTCAGCCAGCTAGAATGGAAGGGCTCGTGATTCCCTAACAGAAAGAAAACCACCTCGAATTTCCGCAGTTGGGCCTCGATGAAATGGAATATTCCATCATCTTTGATATTGCCAATGTCCCCCAGAAGGGCTAGGAAGGGTGCTTTTTGGGGAATATCGTATTGGTCATATGCTCTGGGAGATTCAAGATGGAGATCTGATACGATTTGGAAACACGCCATTGGCTCCCCCAAGGGAAAACCTCCCCCCCTTCCTCTTTGAAGAAAAAAGAAAAAAGAAAAAAGAAAAAAAAAAAAAGGCCTTGGGGGGCAAATTAAACTGGACTTAAGCCGCTCGCCAGTCGTATGATGGAGCCTGGAATTAAGCGCTGTAGCTAAATTAGATCAGGAACCGCCGCTGATAACTAGTCAACTACCAGGCACTTTTCTTGCTCTCCTGTTAGAATGACTATCAGTACCGGCGGGAAGGAGGCGCTTGTCATATTAGCGACATCACTGAGTATGCGAAGGAGGGGGAAAAAAGTGTCTACCCAAAGTCGGGCACCAAATCGTCCTCACTTTCACTATATCTTCTTCTTCTCCTTTTTTTTTTTTTTTTTTTTTTTTCTGTCTCTGCTGTGTGACTTGATGACGATTTGGTTTCTATTCTTACGCAGACAAGCCACATGTGATTTGGTTATGTGGCGGTGCGTTCAAAAAGGTCTTTGTGGCGCAGCATGCCAAGATGTAATGGGCGCTTATTCATCGGCCAGGGAGCCAGTGAGAGTTCGCGATGCCTTTGGAAAACCCCCCCTCCAAGAGCCCAAGAGTGTAAGTTTTAATATATTAAGCCGCTTTCTGTCCCCAGTCTCCATTCTTTCTACATCTATCTCTCCCCTTTGTCACAGTCACCTCCCTACCATTTTTCAAATTCAATTTTTCAATTCATACCAAACTCACTGACTTAGGCACCACCCAACTAGTGTTTACCGGCTTCCCCGCAATCCGTTGTTATCAGGTGGATTCACCAGGGATTTGCAAGAGATCCATCATCTAATCTCACAACTCCGGGTCATGTCTTCTATTCATGATCCTAGACTGCTATATAGCATCAACAATGTTCTTGCCTTCCACGTACAAAATGGTGAAGAATCAAGCTTGACCGGGTCGGGTCCCCAAACGCTCTCTCTTTTGATGGTGCCAACTAGTACATCTCTTCCGCAAAACTCCCCCTTTGCGCCTGCGCAAGAGGCACCACCCGAGGAAGACTTCTATCTTCACCTTCATCTCCCGCCCGAGCTCGATTTGGCGCTCCCAGCGACCACCCAAATCTACCACCAGCCACCCAGTAGCTACTTAATTCCCCGCTGGGATCTTGGTCCTGATGCGGGTGCATTCATCCGCATCCAGTTTCCTGGAATCGGTACAAGCCCGAACAAGGTTACACAGGAAGATATCGATACATTTGAAACTATCTTAGCACAGTGCACTGCGTTTCTAGAAAGCGCACAACCCCCCAAGGCGCAGTCTACATATAACCCGGCCAACTTTGCTCCTGGAGAAGCCTATGTTTCTCCAACATCCACCCCAGCTCCTCAGTCTAGGTTGCAAGATCAGCATGGACGCATCGTCTTGGTTGATGAAGAGGACGGCAGTATAGTTGGTGAAATGGAAGGATATCATGTTGTTGAGCAGCCAGATGTGAAGCCAGGCTCCAAGAGTAAGAATTTCGCCTACTTCTTAGAAACTATTTCCCGCACAGCTAACTAATGATTTTGCCTGAAATTAGGGCCTGTGGAGATCCAACTGCCTACAGAGACTGAGGGCAATCAAGTCTGTGTCAGTAATGTCTCCGAAGAATACCTAAAAACGGCCCAACATCCGGCATACAAAAACTCAACCATCGTTCAAACATCAGCCATGGCCTCCCGTTTGATTGTGACTGGATCTACATACCTCGCCAGCGTCATGACCAACGGAGCAGACAAGTTCACAAAGAGTACAAAGCCAAATCCGAAACCAGCAACCTTTTCAGAAACCACTCATTCGCGGATTCGAAAGGTTGGAGCGTTCTCTAACACTGCTGTTGATTTTTCTTCCAAGACAGTTGGTCAAGTGGGAAGATATGCACAAAACTTAGGTGCTTCTCTAGCGCGTCGCAAAGATGATGGGATTTCTAGGGGTCTTGATCAGTCTGGTGGTCCCAGCTACGGCAAGCCAGGAATCTTGAATAAGTCATTGATCGCCTTTTCCACGCTGGCTGATGGAATTGAACAAGGTGCGAAGAATGTTTTGACATCCGGCTCTTTCGCTGCCTCGACAATGATTGGACATCGGTATGGGTCGGAGGCCGGCTCAGTAGCTACCGATCTGACAGGCGGCATCAAGAATGTGGGTCTTGTTTATATTGACGTCTCGGGGGTCAGTCGCAAAGCAATCCTCAAGTCCGTAGCCAAGGGTATGGTCGTTGGACGCATGAAGGATGGCAAGCAAGTTGTGGTTGGACCCAACGTGGGTGATCAATTCTCTCCTTCAGGACCGAGTACCTCCCCTCATAGAAGACAGCCATCACCGAGCCCAACACCGCCTCCTGCATATGGTGCTCCAGGGACTTTCTCCCTTGGTGGGGCCTCGATATCCGGATCTAAGCGCTAAAAGGGGGGAGAGAGCAAAAAAGATACAACATTATGGATGGAAGTGCAGATTGCGGGCAATTTATTTCTTTTCTTTTATTCTCCCCTTTCTCTCTCTTACTGTTTGAGTTTTGTTGAACTCTCTTATCTGGATATTTAATTGGCTTTCATTGGCCGTTTCTTGATGACAGATCACGATATGATTTCTCATGTGTACGGTGTGTATGAGTGTTTTGAGATATAACCGAATGAGTTTATCATTTATTGCTTGACATGTTCCTGAGATCATGGTGTCATAGAATATGAGAAATATTAGCTTTCTTATCTCCTAAGTATAGTGTTCAAATTCTAAAATAAATAAATAAGTAAGTAAATAAAGATACATACATAAAAATAAGGAAAGCCATTCAAACCTAATAAATTACGAGGTACTTACCGGGCACTGTAGATGGCTACCATCCGTTAGTAGGCAGCCATCCACAGACCCGAAATGAGTATGAACTTTAATGTCGGGAACTTGGAAAAGATGAGAAAAGAAAAGAGAAGAAAAGCGGGTGTAGTGGACCTGCATACTAATATCTTAGTACCTTTTTAATTTTTCAAGCCGGGTCCAAAATATTTGAACTAGAAAAACTTAGATTTATAGCCTTTCCCTTTTTAACACTACTACTTTTGACACTTTGACACCCAATTTGATTCCCTAGCTTTATTTAGGCACCTAGGGAGGAAGCGACCAATTTTGAACATATCGAAGAAATTGTAATTAGGCCCTTAGACTCCCATCACACACACACACACATACACATACACATGCGATCGACCCCGTCATCTTCTTGATGCCCAATGAGAGCTTAAATTTTTGTCTAGGTCCTGCTGCCATCACTTTGGGTACATATACAATACTACCCACTACAGTCAAGTAGAGAAACTTTACTTCATGTGAGGGTATGGATGAATTTATGCTGCGCTAACACACTGCAAGGCAAAGTAAGCGGAGGGGAGGGGGTGAGATTAAAGAAGGAGAAGAGGGAGATATTACATGTATACTAGTTACTCATCTTGAAATCTCTATGCTTTTCGGTTGTTATAAACTTTTGGCAGGGAGAAAATTTAATGCAAATGTAAGGTACATAACTGGCAAATTAACCACCTTATGCAGCAAATGGCATTTGTGGGGGGGGGGTGATCATGCAATAAATAGAGGTAGAGAGGTGGCTAGATAGGGACCTCCCTGATATATTCACTTCAGTGGGCAAAAAAGGGATATCGTACGTAGGTAGGTATTAGTAGGCAGTAGTAGGCATTGTAGTGCTTTTGTGAACTGAAGGAGTGAGAAGCATCATGGCGATCATAGGGTACATATGTACCTATCTACCTTGAGCTTCAAGGAAGTTTCTTTTCGTATTTTTCTTTTTTTTTAAAAAAAAAAAAAAATTAAATGGAAGGGTTTGATTGGAGATACGTGTCCATGTTGTTTTCAATAGTAGTAGGTTGTGCAGTTAAATAAAAAAAAAAAAATCACTAATGAACTAATGATACTGACTAATTTTGGGTATTTCCTTTTTATGTAAAGTTGACTCCGGTAGGTACCACTCAGGCTTTTCCCATTAGTGAGCCCAACTGACCAACCAAACTACTGGTAGATTACTTGCATACTTTTAGACATGGAAGGCGCTTTTCATGCCAGATCTAGGGCTGGATATATTGGGAATAAATATACTCCTTGGAGCTTTGAGAGGGATGTTTCTGGGGTTATCCCTGGTTCGTTTACGGGGTCTTTTTCCTTTCTTTTGGACGTGTATGAGCAATTGCCCTTTACAATCTATTAGACTTCAAGTTAGTCTTTCGTGACTAATTTTGTGAATTACCTAGGTATATGCAACTTTGAATGATGGTTTTGACTTTTTTTTTTTTTTCTCTTTCTCTTCCTCTTAGATTATTGGTATTTCCATTTAGTGTTATGGTTGTTATTCTGGGTACAAATACGGAATGTAAATAATGTGAAGTAGATCAGTCAGTACCACACATGCTTTTTCTACCTAGGCAGGTTCTTGTATTGTATTGGATTGGATGGGGGTAACATGACTGGATGAGTAGTCTGGGGTCAGGCATTCTGATAAAGGTTCAGGCCGGAAAATAAAATGAAAACCAATAAAGAACAAAGTGAATTTCTAGAATGGTACAGAGGTACTAAGTTTGGGACAATTGAAGATAAGATATCAATAATTCAAATCCACATGGATGAAGGAGAAAAGAAAAACTAGGTAAGAACCGACATATTTATCCATGCTTCAAGGGGCTCAAGTACATATACGTACATAAGATAATAATACATAGGAGGGCGCCCTGACAAGGGACATCAGTGAATTAAGCTCTGGATTAATGGAGCTGACTAGACAATAATTGATTGAACCAAACAATTAAACAGCTTTGCTGGACCTTGGGACGACAACTGCCCTTTCCACGGTTGGGGTGAGAAAGTAGGGCGGTTTCATTGGGTAGGTAATTAACACTCAAATTACCTTCATTAGACTTCCATTACTTGGAGTCGACTGGTGGTACCTTTCCGGAGAGGTACCCGAACGATAGAAGCTATAACGGCGCTTGACATAGATCAGGTCCTGGAATTGTTACTATAGATGGAAAAGAGAAAGGTTTTGTGACACAGGATTCTGCAATGCAAGCGATGGGCTACATGGCGACATCTTCCTTCGGAATAGTCTGTCTGGAACGAGGGTGGTTCAAGGATTTCCCTCTCGAAGCGCCGAAGCGACGGTCACGTCCCCGTTACCCAAGTGGTTTACTAGGTAGGAGGAGCCTCAGCTTCATTATTAAATTGAAAAGTGGAATGCGATAAGGTCCAAAAGAGGGAGACGGGATCCCCTCCTAGTCCTGAATACTATTACTCCTGTTGCTTAAGTTTATTAATATTACGAAAATGAACCTGATAACAAATGCAATTAAGAAATCTCGACAGTTCAAAAGCGACACAGCCAAAATACAGAAGAAACAGGGTGACGGGCCATACGGAGCTATTACTGCATCTGGTGTATTGGAGGAAATGCTCTAACCAATCAGAGCTGACAGGTTTTAATATGACGATCGGCTGCCCCCGCGGCTCTAGTAACTTTCCGCCTTGTATGAAACAGTGGTTCAGCCTGCCCCCTGATGACTTGGCCAGTTTCTTTCCAAATCGTTACAATATGTAATAACAAAATATTGAGATGCGATCTGGTCTTTGAATAAATTGATCTCAATTTAGACTAACTAATCCTCTATCTATCTGGAGAAAGGCAAGAACCCGGGAAATGAAATTTCTGATCAACTTCTGCAGATGATAACAAATTTCACGATCTCAAATCATTGCCATTTCCTTTAACTAAGTGAATTGAGGATGTATCCAGTGTTGATCGCATCTCTTAGGCAAGGGAAAAAGGCAGTACACACGTTTTAACCCTTGATTTCTGGAGTGACAATAATAATAAAACAAAATAAATAAACAAATAACAATGATAATAAGAAGAAAAGAGTTACCAGCTGAGTGGACAGGAAGAGATCAAGATCATATCAATACTATTCATTGATCCCCTTCTCTTGCCCTTTTTTTTTTAGAAAATATAAATTAATTAATATAAAATAAAAGAGAAATTTACCCTCCCCTCGGAATCCGGCTGAAAAAACTATTTTCTCCTTTTATTTGCAGGAGACTTGTAGCCACCATAATCTCATGCTTTGGCGGGTGTTGTATTATTATTTTTATTATTATTTTATTTCCCCTACTAAGAACTAAACCTCGCATCTGGCTTCCTAGCTCAATTCCATCCCGAATGAAAAAGCATATGATAAAATTGAAAAAGAAAAAAAAAAAATCAAGCGCCTTACCTTGAATTCCAATTGATTGCCTGATAGGATCAGTGGGAAAGGCCATAGTTGACTCTATTTTATTTCCTTTTTCTAATTTCTTTTCATCCCAATGATGACGACAATGGTTGTCTTAAATGGGCATTAATTTATGATTGCTGTCTCCTACAAGGAGCTCCGATCCGTTGACCCGCTTCTTACTTCCCCAGCCAACACAGCTAGCATCGAGTTGTTTAACGGTGGTTTTTAGCTAATAGATGAGGTCCTTACCAGGTAATGGTAGTAGTTGCCTTTTAGCTGTAGCAGTAGTCAAGATGTGGTTAGCTGGGGGCCCTAGGTAGTAGCAGCAAGTCGCAATTGGGAGGGGAAAACAAAGTCGGCAAAACTAATAATAAATAGGAAATTATAATAATAACAATAATAATACTAATACTATTAATTGTCGTTGCTGTTGTTATTATTATTAGTAGTAGTAGTTTTACTCCGTTCTGCGACTGTATTATCGTCTTGACTTTGCTACAACGAACTACCCAAAGCTATTGCCTCCACCACAACCACCTCATCTCTTACCCTCACTTTCTCTTCCTTATTCCACTTCCCTCTATCATCACCGACTCTTCCCCCCTCCTCCCCCTCCCTCTATTCCTCTCCCTTCTCTTTTCCTTTCCCCCCTCCCCCCTCTCCCCTTCCCCTTCCTTCTTTTTTCTTTTCTTCTTTGTTTCTTTCTCTTCTCCCTTGGGTCGATTATTTCACCTCCTTAGGGGGTTTGTTTCCGCGGTCTTTGCTCGCCCTCGCGCCGCCCCCCCTGTCCGCTCCCCGATCCTAAGAAAGGTCGACCTCTTACAACACCCCTCTTGCCGCTGCTTCGCAGTTCAAATTCCTTCCCCCCGTCGATCATGCTCCTCAACGCAGCGTTAACACTGCTTTGTCATTTTACCCTGATGTGTTGAGCTGGTGAAGCGCTTAGAACATTCAAACACCCGCACGCAACCTTAAAACGGTTGGCTTGTGCTGGTTCAATTCGCGTCTCCCGAGGCTGCTCCCTTTCCGCCCGCGTTTGTTGGTCTTTTTATCGCCCCGACTTTCTGACCTTCATTCTTTTGAGCCGCAAGCTACCTTGAGCGCATTACTCAACTAGGTAGTGAATATTCGTTGAACAGAGGTGAAGTGCCAGTGGCAATTCTGCAGTGCAGATCCATTACCCTCTTCCTGCGACTGGATACACAACAAATAAAAATTCAAGCAAAACCATCGCAAACAAATTTAGCGATCTGAAGAGAGAAAAATTAAAAAATAAAAAGACCAAAAAAAAACAATCAATTTCCTTTGTCACGACGCGCCCTTGGTTATTTTTAACCCTTCCTTTTTTTTTTTTTTTTTTTCTCTTTATATCTTCTCTCTTGAATTTATTTACCCCTTTGACCTGGTGTCCACGATAAACTAACAACGGTGACAATTTCTGTGATCTGTCCTCACTTCTGATTCGTTTTTTGTTTGTTAGTCGTCATACCCCTTATCGGTGACAGCTTACCGTTGAGGAAACTAACTTGGAACACCGCATTTCAGCTGCCCGATCGGATAGGCGAACAACAGACAATCGATTGTGGTTCACCTCACCTCCGAAAAAAAAAATTAAAAAACAAAAAAAAAAAAATAAACAAAAACAAAAACAGAAGAAATAAAAACTAGGAAGAAGCGAGGAAGAAAAGATAAGAGAAAGAGGAAAACAATAATAAGAGAGAAACGAAGGGTCCGAGGATAAAAAACAGCAATTAACTTTTGGAGGTTTTGACCTTTTGGGCGGTTGATCAATTGCAATTGTCAGGCCCGAACAAAAAGAGGATCATCGCCCAATTCCTGTTCTTTGCGCATCTGGAGAGGTTGTCTCGGATTGTAAACGCCGCAGACAGCTCTCTAACTCTAGAGGCTCTGCCGTGCCTTCACTAAACGAAGGTATGTCGTCGGCGACTATGCAAACGATCCCTCAGCAGACTCCCGCTCTTTCTATCAATATTCCATCCTTCCCCAATACACCTCTTACCTCCAGGTCACTATTCGGCTCTCCCCCTCATTCTTTGCCCGGGTCAAAGCATCCGTCGCGACTATCAAGTGTTTCACAAACTAGCCCCGTGAACCATGCGCTAAGACTTCAACAGCCATTCCCCCACCCGGTCCCAACGGTCTCTTCGGCTATGAACGATTCCAATACACAGTCCGTACCACGCACCCATGCATCCCCATCCTTGACCCCCACAGCTCCTTCGCCTGCCCAGAATAATCGATCTCCTATCTACCCCGACCTTCTCGGCGCTCCACCTATCCCTCCTCCGAGGACCTCATCAACCCACCGTAGTCAACGTGGATCAAACTCAACATCTGCTGGATCATCTGGTGAGAAAGTATCAGGGTCGCGTCACAAGAATAAGAGTGAAGAGCGAAGTCGCCGTGAGAGGAAGGGTGATGATAATCGATCTCGTCGGCACGCGGGCAAGTCACCCGAAGATTTGTCAAAAGAAGCAAGCGCTCAAGGTCAAAACGCTCCCTCGTCCGCCGTCTCTCAGCCCGGACACCTTATGGAGACAATTCCGAGTCAGGGAACATTGGTCAAGGAATCGAGTACTGTAATCAATCAGGTTCTAGTGAGTGACCCGTCGGTAGACCTAGAACGAGAACAAGTTCGACAAGCAGGAACATCGCTATCTCCTTCAACAGAAAGTGCCCCCGCCTCTGGTTTAGGTGTGGCGGGCAACGAGGTTATGGATGATGGAGCACGGGGTGGAATGCGCAGTCGACAGGAGTACCCCGAGAACACTGTTAAGCGCAAAGAAACAACATTCGGTCAGTACATTCTCGGTCAAACGCTAGGCGAAGGCGAATTCGGAAAGGTGAAATTGGGATGGAAGAGAGATGGTACTATTCAAGTGGCCATCAAACTCATCCGCCGAGAAACACTTGGATCCAATCCAAGCAGACTCCCTAAAATTTACCGCGAAATCTCAATATTGCGCGATCTTTCCCACCCTAATATTGTCCGGCTGCACGAAATGGTAGAAACTGACCGACATATCGGAATCATCATGGAGTATGCCTCTGGTGGGGAGCTCTTCGACCATATCCTCAATAATAGATATCTAAAGGATAATGCTGCTCGACGATTATTCGCACAACTTGTATCCGGTGTCGGATACCTTCATAAGAAAGGCATCGTTCACCGTGATTTGAAGTTGGAAAACTTGCTGCTCGATCGAAATCGCAATATTATCATCACCGACTTCGGTTTTGCGAATACATTTGATCCTGAGGATGAGCTCAATGAGGAGATTGAATATAATCTCACTAACAAGGATTTTGTGAAACGCATGCGCCTGGATAAACCTAATGCCAAGGGTTTGCGCCGAGGTGACCTGATGCAAACTAGTTGCGGCAGCCCTTGTTATGCTGCTCCGGAGCTCGTAGTGAGCGATTCACTGTACACCGGGCGCAAAGTTGATGTGTGGAGCTGTGGCGTGATTCTTGTAAGTTGCTTTTCGTTTTTCTTTGTTTTTGTTTTTTTTTTTTTTTTTATATATATTTCCTATCCCCGCACTACGTAGCTAATCCAGAATACCTAGTATGCTATGCTAGCGGGATACCTCCCCTTTGATGACGACCCAGCAAATCCAGATGGTGATAATATCAACCTGCTATACAAGTACATAGTTACAACGCCTCTAACATTTCCCGAATACGTAACCCCCCATGCTCGTGATCTACTAAGGCGGATACTAGTCCCGGACCCTCGAAAGCGAGCAGATTTGTTCGAGGTTGCCCGACACAGCTGGCTCAGCGAGTACTCGCATGTTGTCTCCCATATCACCAGCAGCACCACCAAAGTTGCAGACATTGCTAACACCACAGTTGCGGATGAACCTCCTAAGGAGGCTCCCTTACTGGCTCGTAGTGCCTCGGTTAGAGAACCCCCGAAGGCTTACCAGAGCACAGTTCCTTCTGTGGGCGGGTTGATTCATCACGCCGGCGACATTTCACAAGATCAACAAGGTGATAGATCTAAGACTCCTCGCGATACCAAGCGCCGCACTGTCCAAGTAGAGTACGTTGCGCCTCACTCGCAGACGACGAGGGGAGATGGCCGAGATGAAGTCTCTCGCGCAGACGTGTCTGGTCCTGAGCATGCATCCACAAGAACGCAGTCAAATAGCCTAGATAGACCTCCCACTCAGCCGGAGTCGTCTATGCATGGAATGTCTGCCAAAACAAGTGCACGAGCTGCGGTCTCTCAAGTAGCTCCTGGCCCTGCCCTGGCACCTCTACCTACACACCTACCCCGTTCCACCTCGGATACCACAAACCTCACTGGGACAGCTCCTATGCCTACAACTCAGGCCACACGACCGACAACTGGTGGCTCTATGGCTTCATTTAACGCCGGCCGCTTACCATCGCGGGGTTCTTATGGCCAACCAGTGGCACCCACTGTGGCAGCGACCAATGCCCAAGGCAGCTTAGCCCAACCACAGAGCAAGCAATATGTCATTTCTGCCCCAATTCCACAGGAATCTACCCCAGGAAACAATTCTGACCAGTCAAGCGCCCAAAATCTCCCCTCCAGATTCAATACAACCCCTCGACAAGACCCTGCCAAAGGTCACAAAAGATCAAATACTGTGTCCAGTATCAGTGAGAAGCTTTTCGGGAGGTCGAATTCTATCTTTGGTGGACGTGGAGGACAAGGTGGTAGCCAAAAGCAGAAAGTCGAAAAGCGCTACCCTCCCACCAGTATGAGGGATCCATATGCTGGAGATGATACAAGGGCATCGGTGGACTCTAGGCGCTCTGGGCAGTTCGGCAGCAGGTCCCGCCGGTTTTCACTCTTACCCCCATCCTTTTCATTAAAGGCGTTCTCTTCCTCAAGCAGGTCACAGACTCCTGATGAAGAGTCTCAAACAGATCGTTCTTCAGAAATACAACGCCCATCGACAGGAGCAATGCAACCAAGGGCCCGTGCCACAAGCTACGGGCCTCAAGATACCATAGCTGTGGCATCAGAGGGTGCTCCGGGAGGTGATGTCCTCACTCAAGATGAGCCTGTCAATTACCAAGCGCGTATCGATGAGCAATTTGCAGTATTACATCAAAACCAATCCGACACGTACCAACCCACCTCATATGCTACTGCATCCGCCGAGCAGGTGTACCCAAATGAGAATGATCATTATTATCATAATCGCTATGCTAATCACTCGACACCCAACTACTATGATGAGTACAATGGTGTCTATGACAACGGATCGCGGCAATCCATACAAACTGGACGAGGGGCAATTCGCCCTGGTGTGTTGCAAAAGAACCACCGGAAATTTGCCGACGCATATGAGTATGAGCGTGACTTATCACACCATTCTGGTAGTTCTGGTGCAGCTCGGAAGGTAATGGATTTCTTCCGTCGGCGGGCGAAGTCCAGAGCCGGCGATGACCGATGAGAACTCATTTCCCATGTGATCTCATCCTCCGCAATTTTCATTTCTATTCTCTTCCCTTCTTGTTTAATTATTCTTCTGGTTGGACCAGATTTTCGCAATTCTTCTTGGTGTATGATCAACGGTAATTCATCGCCGTAATACCAGAGCCGAAATTGACGAGCGAATTCCCCCTATTTAGAGCATTGTGCCTCATGATGTTTCGGAACTCGAGCAAATTCACGTCCAAGGTCCACACTATACCCGCGGCTCTGTTGAAACTAGGCATGTGAATGAATTGCATCGTGTTCCAAATGAAGATTTCATATTGGAGAGGGGACTTGAGTCAATGAGACTCTTAAGGTTCCAACATTGAGAGAGCAGAGAAGTTACTTGGATACCCTGTGATACCCACGCAACTTTTGTCCCCTTCTGTTGCCTGTAGCTATCGGTTTGTCCTCTGTTGTACCAGCAGCCTTACTTTTGTTTCTATTTCTTTTTCTTTTTTATTTTGTTTTCCGCATACATATCCATATCTAGCATGTTTGCGTTTTCTTTTGTTCACAATAAATTTTTTTTTTTTTCTAAATTTCCTTTGTCTAAATTTTTCTCCTTTTTTTTTCTTTTTCCTTCTGATTAATTTATTATTTTTATTATTCTCCCACCTTTTTTTTTTTTTTCCTACCGCTCCTATTGATAACCCTGACTGTAAATTCGACCCTGTCTATTTCTTATTAACTATTTTTTTTTTTATGGTCTAGTACCCGTGAATGTCCTTACTGATTTGGCGCGGCGATTCTATTTTTATTTTATTTCTTCTATTCAGGTCTATTCGAAGGGTAATTTAATATGGTTACAACCTTTTCCGTTTTCTGATACCAAACTTCCATCCTTTTGCTATCTTTTCCGATACAAGGAATTTTTAGCGACGGCACTTTT
Source organism: Aspergillus haitiensis (assembly GCA_027569155.1). NCBI lineage: Eukaryota > Fungi > Ascomycota > Eurotiomycetes > Eurotiales > Aspergillaceae > Aspergillus > Aspergillus haitiensis. Next base: position 23,165 of record JAPDEO010000047.1, read on the forward strand.
GCCCTGCGCGTAAAGGCAAATGTTTCTCCAAGTCCTGGTAGCTCCAGGTACTAGATAGCAGCCCAAACCAAGTGATGCGTCGTCGTCATTGTCGTCATCGTAACCGTAAAAGTGAGATCGGTTCAATTGGGGTTGGCAGTATGTGTATAACTACCTAGGACCACATTTCAATTTTTGGTTTTTTTAATATACCAGGTTGTAAATAGATTTCTCTACAGATATCATATTCAGGAGCATGTCATAATACCAATTCCCCGACTTCATTAAGGTATAAGATATAATAATCCTATTACATCGGCGTCCAGCTTATGCAAGTTGATGAGAATAATGATAGAAAAAAGATGCTCGCGAAAGGGGAGAGGGCACAAGAAACACCTATCTGAATACATAGCTAGGTATGTATATTGGGCCAGATATAAGACTTGCCGGATCCATGGGTCGTTAGCGGGTTTGCGAGGATACGATTACCCACCCACTGGTAGTAGTTACCCGAACAACAAAATTGTAAATATATATAGCTAAGCGAGGTAGTAAATACGGTATGGTATACCTTGACAACTCAACAGACTTACCTTACTCCGCGGAGTGACATAAAAGGCAACAATAATATGGTACCTCCATCAAAGTATATAAATAGGAAGGTACCTAGTTTTTACCTACTTATATTAAGAAGAAGCCAATTCCAACCCGGTGTATGAGGTATCCATCCCTTGGTGGTTCACGTTCACGGAGTCAGAGCTGGTTATTATTAGGTTTAGCGGACTCCATAGCTTTAGTGGAAACCAACCTTTTTTTCCGAATGTTTGTTTCCCCCTCCAACCCCAACCAGACCCCACATACAGGTCTAATGCCGGATGAGGGGTACGGAGGTGGTTATAGCTATTGTTATTATTATTATGTCTTCCTCAACAGATCCCTGTTCCATAATATTAATCACTAAAGGGTCATACCACCTTTACTCTAATTCTGATCCTGCATCTACATATTAGCTACTAGAGGAAAAGAAGGAGGAGAGTAAGCAAATGTTGTTTCGGATCTGGTTATCTCCGATTTCGCCAATAATATGAAATAATAATCAAAAAAAAGAAAGAAAAAATAAAAAAGAAAGAAGAAAGAACAAAAATAGGGAGAGGAGACGGTTGATTGACCAATTAAAATGGTATTCTATTCTGGAAGGAGATCAGAAACAACGACGACGACGACGACAACTGGCTGTGCCAAGAGAGATGTGATGCGTAACCAGATCCAGATCATCGTCTATGATAGGTGTTGAATTGAATTGAATTTTGTAGGTATATAGCTACGTAGTAACCCTTTATAGTAATAGTTAGATAATACAGGTATCTAATCAACTATGTCAGTAGGAACAACAACGTAACTATAATGTATGTATGCCGGTACATACTGTCCTAGGACATGACTCGCTTAAACAGAGTTTACTCGAAGAATGCTAGGTAAGGGTTCTTGATAAGTATTTTCTATGGTCGTTTTGGGAAGCCGGAATTACTCCTTGTATGACTTAACTTTTGTCCCTAGCCACTACCTTACATTGCTTATCTGGGCTCCGACGTGGCTTATCTCACGATTACGATGGTCATCATGATTGTCATCTCCATCCTTCTTTTCTTTTTCTTTTAAATTTCTTTTTCCTGGTTGTTGCAGGTGGGATGGGCCAAAGTCATGGGATTTCAAGTTACTCGCCAGCTCCCAACCACCCCCCTTTTTTTTGCCTCCTTAATTATTTGCTTTTTTTTTTTAAAAAAATACGTATTCCCTGTTTCCTTTCGTGTCCCCTTTCCGTAATTTCATCATTTGATGCAATGAGATGAGATGAGATGATGATACAAGAGCTAGTAACGAATGATAATCAGATGTCATTACAAAAATACCTGGTGGTTTTTTTTTTTCCCTCCCCACTCCTCCCCTCTCCTCTCCTCCCCTCCTCCCCCCTTGTTTCCTCCCCGACATAAGTCCATACATATATGGTGATCAAACAGGAAATCAACTAGTGATGTACCGTACATACATACAATAAATGTATAGGTTTGTTTGTATGTACATACTTTACCTACAGACTACGTTTCTTGGCTGCAATCTTGGCTTTCCACTCCTCTGGGCTTAAATTGAATAACTAGGTAGTATTTATTTACTCTCTATGGAGGTATGAGATGGAGTAATAAATACTACCTAGTTATTCAATTTTTTCAACCTTTTTCTTTTGATTCCTTCTTTAATCTTATTATATCACTGTTGTTAGACGATTTATATGACTGCTCATTAGCCTGTAGCTACCTTGCTACTAGTAACAAAACATATCAAGTATTAACCACCGGAACTCCCTTTAGTGTATACCTAGTAAGCCGGGCATGAATATAATATATAAATTTCTAAATCCTTCGTATCCATTGAGTCATGTGGTCACCCCCTCCCCCCCAAAGTAATAAAAAAAAAAAAATCCACACCACATCACACCATACACGCAGAAAACTCCAAGAACAGCTGTCTATGCTTGGATTCCCTGCCAATGGTGGATGGTCCTCTTCTCCTTTCCTTCTTCTTCCATCTCTTTCCCAGCTATTTCGTGGCGTAGAAGGGGCTCGCTCCTACCATACCATACTGCCACCTACCTACTTCGGAGATACAGGGAAGTTAGCTCCGGTTAACCTAAAATACCTACGTCCCATGTATCTATAGCTAGTATTACATCCACTAGACAGATCATAACCCAGGAAAGTAGGCAACAATAACAACATACATACATTTAGTAATAATCTATCTACCCACCTACCTACCTACCTACCTATTACCGATCCAAGGAGACAGCTAGCTAGATACTAGGCAAGCGAGCTAGCTAGTACCTAAGGTACCTTACCTCACCTACCAACCTACCGAATGACTTTGTTGGACCAACCAGCTTCTCCGACTCCGACTTGGGGGAAAAAAAAAGCAAAAAAAAAAAAAAAAAAATAAGGATAAGGAAAATGAAAAGTTTATCCCTTTCAATTACCAAGTCAAAAGGTACCACAAAGAAATAATCAGTTAGAAACTCGTCATTCCCATTCGCCTTCCAAAGATATGGTATGGTACTTGGTACATAGGTACATGTACCTACTCAGACCCTAGGGTGTGGAAATATGCAGAATGATAACTTAATCCTATCATTGCTCTTCAGATTAATCTTTTTTCTTTTTTTTTGCTTATTTATTTGTTTATTTTAGTTTGACTTTGCCCCTCCTCGGCTACGTGCTCTCTCTCCCCCTCCTTCTTCCTGTCCTTCCTCCCCTCCCCCCTCCCCCCTCCCACACCCCCCAAATATTTTTTTTTTTTACTGTAATACACTGTCGCCCTTCTCCTTTCTTGGGAAAGCAATCATACCTTTTTAAAAGATGGAATTCATCAAGGTTGAAAAGGGAATGGGGGAGGGGAGGAAACAAATGGGTGGAGGGAGTCAAATACGCATCCTACTAAGATTCTAGATTCTGGGTGGTGGGTTTCGAAACGCCCGTGTAACAGAGATCTAAGATTGCGTTTAACCTCTCGTCACTTAAACGGTACTTTGTTTACACTAGTAGTACATCCTGTTTCTTCCCCTCAAAAGACTAAACCCTCCGAAAGTCGCTACTTGACAATCATCACTAAGATCGGCGGCAATCAAGGGGTGAATCAACAGGCTGCCGGATTCATCATTATTGCTTGGCTGTGGAACGTAAGCTGCAGTCTATCAGATTGCACAAGACTTGGCAAATATCAAGTTGAGGCTTGGCAAATATTCATCGCCCTCTCCGTTACGCTCTTTGCATTGTCATCTTCGCCCCTATAATTTTTGGAGAGCTAGGGGTTGTGGAGATTGGGCATATATGATAATTTCATCGTCACATTGATAGCAAATGGATCTATTAATATAAATGGAGAAGGAGAACAAAAGATAAAACAATGAATCAATAGTCGCAGATCGAAAAAAGTAGAACCCCCCGCCCCATCTCCTTCTTTTCCCTAAGAAAAAAAAAAAAAAAAAAAAAAAAAAAGACAAGAGACAAGATAGTGGGTAATTTGGACTAATTCGCTAGTAAGAGGAGTCGTAGAAGTAAAGATATCGTGTCCAGCGCGATCTGAAACTTAAGATGGACGGCATTGTTATTTATGCGTTGGAGGTAGTTGGAGTGTCATGTCCGAGGTAAAGGAAGCCGCTGGGGAGCTGGCCGTAGCGCTCACTCATCTGAGTTCCGCTGCTGGCAGTAGATGACTGGCTGCTGGAACGCTCACGCACTTGGGACGAGGCAGGCAGGTTTTCGGTTTGGGGCAGAGCGAGAGTAGGGCCGCACTGGATGGGGGCCAGAACAAGGAACTTGTGGGTGGGAGTGTAGGTATACATGATGTTGACTGGTTTTGAATTTGGATTCAGGAAAGATAATAAAGCTGTTATTCGGATGGAAGAGATAGAACAGGAGAGGAGGTATGCGTGGAGGCGTTGGAAGTAGGTAGAAGGTAGTTGTGAATGATTAGATTTGGAATGATTTTCTTGAGTGGAGAGGGATGGTAGTAGATAGTGGAAGTATGAATGAATTCCTTCTCACTCGGTCGGATTCGACAACCTTTTTATATGTTAGCAAAGAGGGGTCGCCATAGATGGATCAACATAACCAGCACACCTGAACAGAGCCAAGTGGCGGCACAGTCGCTTGGGTCAAGCATCCATCCATCGTTCCATGCCTACAGGTGGACTGCCGATCAAACACTGTATTTCACATGTCTAGACCGGTATCCAAACCCCAAAAAAATAATAATGAATAAAAATAAAAATAAAAGGAAGGGTCTTAGAACGTCATTATTGGAAAGGCCCCATTCCTGTGCATGTCTTGGCCCATACGACCTAGTAATTAATTATAACCCTGGCAGCCTGCAATAACCGCGATTCTCCTTCACCAAGTAAACACCCCCGCCGGGCCAGGTTGCCGTTCTAATTGCGTATGCCATAGGTTGTGTGGAGCCTGTGATTATTGGCAAATATAGAGTTCACTATGTGCTGGGTTGTTCATGAATACGGGGGAGAAAGAAAGGGGATATATTGTAAATATGGTGGTCGCTATCCAAGCACAAGCATCAAGGGCCGGGGCTCTCCCGACAACCAGCCTCGGATGATCAGCAGCCAGGAAAAATCGAGCCAAGAAACGTGCCCTGACTATTGATTTGGATTGAGCCGGAAGGTCGTGGAGTGTGTGTCTTCCGAACAAAGAGTAGTGTAACCTGTCGACCCTCTTTTTGGGCATTCCTCCTTCTCCAGTCGCGAGGGCAGAGACCACATGACCCAGACTATTGTTTGATTCTCCGCTTGGCAGCATGCTCTCCGGCATCATTGCCAAACGCTAGTCGCCCCTTCTAGATCATGCGTACCTTTCGACTAAAGTCCTGCACGGAGGATTCCGTACATATATTATGTAAAGCGAGAGCACAAGGTTCCTGGGATGTCTTGACATTCTCTGTTTTGGGAACGCTAATCCCTTACGTTCAGAAGGGGCCATTGGAGAGACAAAGGTTGTCATTGCGTGTGGGTGTAAGAATAATTAGGGGGAGGCCACTAGTGTACCCCACGCGGACTGTCTTCTCCACGGGGTTGGTTCTTGTCCAAGAAAGGAACGGAAGGAGAAATTGAAGGAAATAATTGAACGATGATGTTGATGATGATAATGAAGAGGAGGAGGCGGAGGAATCGTCGTTTTTGTTGTGGTTCTTCTCATCCTGACCTGCCAAATCACGTGGCCGTTTCCTTCTGCGGCGCCAAAATAAAATCAAAAGAAAGCAAATCACAAACGAACCAGAGCTTCAGTCTCGCAAGGCTTTCTGGACCCCACCCGGGATTTATAGCCCAGGATTGAACCATCACCTATCACTGCCAGCGATCCCCTGAACCACAGGAAACCAACAGTGGACCTGGACCTGGACCTGTTCTTCACCATGACTCAACCTGTCAATTGTCGCTGGTTTAGCGCCCCAACCCTCTGCGCCGTATCGCTGCGGTCACTCCACTCCCGTTGGTGGCGCGGATCCCCGGCGGCTCAACAGGTAGACGGAAAGATCCATAGGTTGGTGCAGCTCTATCTCGTCCCCCACTTGAGGGTTGTTTTAGACGCTGTGCCGACACCTTAATTCGAACACCCACATTCTTGTTGCTCAGGTTCCCAATTCAGCCTTGTGGGAAGCGATGATGATTGGAAAAAACCTATAGGCCTAGGCTGCCCAAGGTGCGGCCGCCGCACTAAGTTAGCGACATTGAACTGGGTCAATATCACACCAACGTTGCAGCGCAGCTTGCGCCCATTTGCGTGGGGTGAGGGGACATGCCAGGCAAGCAGAGATATTACTCGATCTGTCATAGTCCCCAGAAATTTATTCCTTTCTCATCTTCCTATGGGTGGTCGTGAGACTACCAACAGGAGCATAACAGTGCAAGGAAGAAAAAGAAAGTAGAGGGGTGTGGGAATCAATCCAAGACTTGCAGATATCACCAACTGCGTTTAGACCTAAATGTTCATACATTGGTCAGTTCAAAGCGTCGAGTCCAAACTTCTGTGATGACACCGAGATTCTTGCAGATTCATTTCCCTAGCTCCCGGGTCCACACCGAGGGAATCTCCTAACGTACCTGGGTTTTTCCTAAATTGTATGTGGCTCGTGATGTTGATGTAGTGGGACAGGAATGTCAACGAAGCTTCAATACCCCTGAGTGGAGGAAGTGGCTTCCTCGATCAAGGCCGTCAACTATTACCGCAGCTCATCTGCGCGGGCAGTGCTAATGAACGAAAAATATGGAGAAAAAAATAAAATAAAAATAAATATGAAAAATAAAATAATAAAAAGGGTTTGGGGGGGGGGGGGGGGAAAGGAAAAAGGAAAGGAAAAAAAAAAAAAAGAAGAGACGGGGATTCCGTGTCTCGATATTAAGGTCGCCATATCGGAGTTGGAGGCACTATCCTTGCTCGCTACACACCCTCCAAACCAGGTGCCAAGTACCCATGACGAAGAAAGGCATCAGAACAGGTGTAAGTCTTTAATAAAAAAGGACCAGTCTGCTACCTGGCGTTCGTCAGATGTTCCATTTAGAACAGTGCCTGGGCTGCGGCATGACCCCGAACGGGTTTAAAGCTGTTGGTCGGCTGAGTGAACTGATTTGATAACGCGATTGTTGGGTTGCCTCGTCTGTAGATGTGACCGGACCTCCCTCCTGGCTAGAGCATAGTGGCCTCTTCAACAGATTGTCAAGTTTCCCATGATGCAGTCATGGAAGTCTAATGAAGCTCAAGACCAGGATTCTGTTTAATTCTACCGGTGACCTTGATCATTGCCATCATGCCCATTTACTTGGATGGGTAAAGGACATAATTTTTAGGCCGACTCTACGGGATTATCCTCCAGATGATCCACATAACCGCTCATGTCTCTAAATGTTGGAAGAACTTCATGCAGTAGTTCTTAAAGACAGGGGAGCTATGAGCTATGATTTGATTCATTCGTTGAAATATTATATCACGTAAGTGTGATGGATATTGAATCACCAACTTTTACAACACTACCTTATGCAATTCGGAGCTAAGGAGGGCTAAGGAGTCTAGGGAGGCAAAAAATAAAATAAAAAAAAAAATGCAGAAGAGAAATTGAAAGAGGAAAGAAGAGAGAGAAAGAAATGCCATGCATGCGTAGTTAGAGTGGCCGACTAACCTTCTTATTTTCATTCTTCTCTTCTTTCTCTATTTAATTGGTTTTCTATTTAATCTTTTTTTTTTCTAAATTCCGAGGCCTTCTGACTCACTTTTTGATTCCGAATGCCCTTTTTTTTTTTTTTTTTTCCTTGTTGTAAAAAGTGTTGTTGCGGCACAGTCGACTGCATATATCCCTCTGCCACTTTGGAGGTTTGGATTTAACCAGGGCTAGAAGTCTAGTTTATTTAAGGCGCTCTTCACCCATCAACCGTTGAGAGATCATCAACATCATCATTAACAGCAACAACAGCACACAAACAAGAAGTCCTTGATCCTGCTGCAATCTTGTTGACTTGCCTATTATCCATTGCCAATTGCTCCACTCCTACACTTGGTCCATCCAATTTAATCTACTACACCATTCAATCTCCTGAGTATCGTGCCCGCACCCACAGTGGACCCTCCAAAATGTGCTCGCAATACTTCTATAAGTACGATTGTGGCTGCACTCATCCCGAGGGAGATGTGGTCTATTGCGCCAAGAGAGGCACATCCTGCACTGGGGTGCGACAGCAAGTCCGCTTGCGACCCTACAACTGCCCACAACATGGTGGCTAGCACCCTCAAACAGTGAGTTAAACCTATTGAACACCTCCACCCCTCTCGAAGGAGACCTTTGATAAACCGAAGTGCGGAAGCCAAGAAATTCACTAATTGAAGCAGGCGATTTAAGGGAGAACAGCAATAACTTTATTCACTCCGTGTGCTACGCCCTTTTTTTTTTGGATGAGAATCCTTTTTAACTTTTTTATTTTTATTTACCTATTTTCGTTTTCTGTTTCTTATATATTCAATTGAATGGATTGATTAAATCTTTGTCCAATTTGATTGAAAATACGGTGGAAAGTCTGAAATTTTGATCCCATAAAAAAGAAACACCAAAAAAAAGGTTGAGGGAAGGGGTTGAAGAAGGGGGGGGAGGGAACTGGAAATAAGAGAGAAAGAGAGGGGAAAAGAGAGAGAGAGGGAGGGAGAGTTTATTGTCAATATTAGTACCCTTACTCCAACTATCATTAGCATCATCATTATGATCTGTTTATCTGTTTCTTCTAGCATTTCACCTGTTTCTACGGAGTATAACAGAACTTGCATTTTTGCAAATATTTCATTGATTGATCTATTTACCTTATTTCCTTTATGCCTTTATTCGATGACTATCATTGTTGAAAACACCTATATATATATATAAAAAGAAAAAAAAAAAGGACAAAAGAGAGGCCAAACCCCTGTCATCAAGCCTGCAGTGGAACAAAGCCAATATTCTCTTCAAAGCCTGAGACCAGTGCCCCAGATCTTTTTCTTTTCATTTTGAGATTGATCTATTTCAAGCAAAAAAATTAAATAAATAACCCTTTATTTTACTTTCTTTGTCCCGTTCTCTTTACTCCATTCTTTCAATTTTTAGGGTTCCTTCACCTTTTCAGTGTTGATCATAAAATTATATTACCTTAATATTCCATGTTCTTTATTCTGGCTTGGCTTATCATAACTACAGATATCATATCCCAAAAAGACTGCCTTGTATGAAGTATGCCGCCTGTTTGTATTGAGGAAAATTGTTCTTAGTCGTTTATATTCTAAGATGACATTCAATCACATCGAATATGGGGAGTGGCATCGAAAATTTGTCGGAAAGAGAATCAGATTTATTGGATACGAATGATTGTAGGTAAGAGACAAAGAATCATTCGATTATTGATTAGATCGGGCTTATTTCTGATTTTCTAGACCGCAAAATTTGATTAAGATGTCGTCTTTGGGGCATTCATTCACGCCTAAGTTATGCCAGAGAAATTCAAATTTTAGGAAAAGAGTGACAGCAACTTCATCACACCTTTTGAGGGATCTCATCACATTCCTTATAATTAGTATTGTCTCGTAGTAATAATGAGAGCAGTAGATTGTCAGGGTTTAGAAAATAAAAAAAAAAAATAAAAATAAAATAAAGTAAAATGTCCGGGAGAAGGCAAGAAGAAGCGAACAATCTCTATGGGATTAGGAGGCGGGGGTGCATGCATCTTAGGCGAAATGGATGGTGGCCGATTTCATCTTGCTGGGAGGGGGGTGGTGAGTGTGTTTGTGCATATAGACACCGAAGTCCCCCTCCTTCTTAAGGACTCTGATTAGCAACGTATATCAGCAGATGCATTAGCACCGCAGACGATGTTCATCATCTGATGAGAGCTATCAAATCAGATCGAGGGATTCGGAAGCCTTGGGCTATGCGGTGGCGATCTAGGAGCGCTGGGGCCAACAAAGACGCGGAGAAAGGCCAAAGAAGGACGGGAATTAGTGGAAAGAAGGCCGGCGCGTAAACGAAGGTTTTATTTATTTAATATTATATTTTTTTTTTCTCTTGAAAAAAAGAGAAAAAAAGAAAAGAAATTTAGAATCCTCTCAGGATTTCTATCCAAACTGTAGTATGGAGGAGCATATGGCTTTATTTGCTCAAGTTCCCATAGAAGCCTGTGCCCAAAGGCGAAATTTGACAATGCAAGTGTGGTTAATGATGGGTGATTTGCCTAACTTCTAAAGGAACCGAGGGGATGCGCGCTCCTTCCCTACGCCAAGATGGTTATCAAGAGCCTTGAAAGAAAGCGGTGCGGAGATTCCGGCTCAGTTTGTTCACAGATAGGGCATGAATAAGGGGGGGGGAAGGAGCTGGGAAACCATCGGGCCCCAAGATGTCAGCTAGGGACTAGGCGTAGAAGTTTAATAATATAAACAAAGAAATTTTTTTCCAGGGCGTAGTGGATGGAAAAAGCACATCCATCCGTTCTCTCGAGTAAGAGAACTATAAAGCATACCAATCACGGCCGTTGCTTGAGTGTCAAACTGTTGGATCTCTAGACACAGGAGGACGGTGATATCCTGTGGCTAAGAACAGTAACCCCTGGACGGCTTTTAGTGTACAGCGACTAAGCATTACCATTGGAGTAAGACCCAACACGGGTAGGTTATTAATGCTGTACTATCCCTCGTATGAACAATGATTAATCAAAGGAGCGGGAGGAAAGGAGGAGCGAACAGACCGATCCAGAGTGCTGGGACAGTAGTCAACCTAAAGCGGTGTGAAAACCGGTTGCAGGCAACAGCACGACGAAGGATGAAGCAGGAAAAGTAGGCAAAGAAGGCCCCTGAGCATGGGGTGAGAAATTGTGACGGATGCCTCTAATTGCTGTTGCTGTTGCTGTTGCCATTGCCATTGATGTTGATGTTGATGATGATGATGATGCTGCTTGCGAGCTGAGGATGTATGTGGTTGTTGGCCCTTGCAACGACACGTGACTCCCATTCTAGCAGGGGGATATCGGCACCCAAGGAAAATATTATTATTGTTTCAAACAATGTGATTTAAAGCCCCTGGTTTACACTAGTTCTTTTATATTAAGTCCCCTCCCCGGGTACCTTGCATGTGTTAGAGAGGTATTTAGTGGTTTATCCTGGGTTCCGGTTCTAGCGGGAAGGCCTACCTAGTATATTTATCTACATCCTTTTCCTGTTTTGCCCGTTCCCGGGTAGTTGCGAAGCGATACTGTGTTCTTAGGCCTCCTAGTTTTGGGCAGGATGGGTTGTCGCCCAACCTAGACTCCGAATTAGTACGTTGAAAGGATTCCGAATGCTGGATACGCTTGGACTATACATCGCTGTCTGCCTGCATCAATAGAAGAATCAGTTCGCTTCAGATATGCTGAGAGTTTACACTTTTCTCCCATCCTAACGCTTCCTTTTTTTTAGGCAAGATCTCACGGAGGCTGTGAGAGGTCTCCTGTAGGGAACTCTTGTATCTCTCTAGACAATATTTCTGTTGGGAAAGAGGAGTATGGCTATTTTTCCATGTGGTATTAAATGCGGTATTCCTACTGTAATATGCTCCCCTGACAACCTCACTAAACACATTTCTTAAATCTGCCTATTATGTTGGTCTTAGCACCTTCATTTTCTGTGACAACAAATAATACCTAGATTACCACAAACAACGCTTGATCTTTCCCGCACTCTGAGCATCTGATATTAGTAGCTAGACGGCAGAAAATACCACTTCACCTTCAACGACCTCCACAACATAACTCGGTCCGAGTCCTTCACACGATATCAACTCGTCAAAATGAGACGCAAAGCATGGCACGGCGGTGCTATACGCATGTTGTGCCGGTTTTGCGAATGAGACAAATCCGTATTTTCAATGAATCTCGCTCTGTGTAACCAGCCCTGGGGGACTGGCGCAAGTGATTGTAGACGTTCAAAGATCCTTCTTGGAATCATCATCAGTCTTGCCAGATACCTCATCTCCCAAGCGATGATATTCCTTAGTCAATCCCTCGCATTGTTTCTTCAAAGCGTCGATATCACGGTCCTTGGCCTCAAGCTCCTTCTTGAGACGTCCAATCTCGCCCATATTGCCAGCTTCCGCCAGACGTGCAGAGTCTTTGCCGCCGGCCTTTTTGCTTCCCTCGAGAAGATGGACCCTGTCCTCGAGACGTAAGACTTCAAGGATCATAGTGTAGGTACGGTTAAGGATGAGAGATAGGAACAGAGTAAATCCGCAAAGGTACATGTTACGTTGTGAGTAGAACTTCCGAGCTTGGACTTCCATACGGTCGGTACTGAGGGCGGCCGCTCTGCTAGCCATTATTAATTAGCGCATTTAAACCAAACTACCAGGCCTCTTTTCGAAGTGGATCCTATTGTAAAACTTGTGGAAGAAGAGAGATCACATACCCCATAGCACCACCTTCCTTGTGGAAAGAAGCCACCTCCAGCTGTACCCGGTATACTCGGTTGACGCTATCAATAAAGAGGATAAGAATAAATATAAAAGTAATCTATTCCGGGGTTAGTTGAAATCTAGGGCAGTAGGGGAAACTGATCATAAGTGGCAACTCACTCTTAATCCATATTGTAGTTTGGCGATAATTGGACTCTCAGAAATGAACGTGAACAGCTTGCGTTTCAAAGTGAAAGGAAGAGGGATCATAAGGCCCATGAAGACGGCCATCTCGAAAACGAGCAGACAGAATACCTGGGCAAAAAATGAGCATTTGGTTACATTTTTGCAAGACAATTTTTAGGTAACAACTAGCGGTATAACCGGGGCAGTGTGTAGGTAAGCAGAAAAGAAGGTTCTCCAACAATACACTTACAAGACTATAGTATAAAGTCATTGTGATCAGTTATGAAATGTATTTTGGGTCTCAAAAGTGTCCTTTGTGCACAATTTCTGAGCTGTAATCTGGGAGGGGGTGTTGGAAGAAAGTTAAACAAAATATCACAAGAGGACACAGCGTTAGGAGCTTAGCGGTTTGCAGAAAACTATCTATGATAATATCCTCCAATGGAAGAGTTGATGTAAATATTGTTAAGACCTGGAACAAATCCAAGAGCGAGGGTATTGGAGAAGAGGTGGTCTTTTTAGCAGGTTTCGGTGGAAGAAGACGTCATAAACACCAACAGCTGATGCCTAATCACGTGATATATAGCTCTAGAGGAGCACGTGTCAGCGAGATTTACACAGTATAAAAATCTTGGCGTCTATGTTAATATTTTGTTGATTTTATAGTGCTTATATCTACTTCTATTCACATGACAATTTAACTTGTTATCTTCCTCTTCAACCCTCGGCTTCGTATGCGTTAGATTTGTGTTTAGGCTCGAATTTGAAATCTTTATGAGCTGGTCCGAGGAACATCTCGCTAAGAAAAAAGAAACCATTAGGACGTAGACATCACCAGGTTAAACATCAAAAGATCAGGACTTACCTAATTTTTATCCAGTCCTTATAGTTATTACTACCCATAAGAGTCTCTAGATCATTCCTACCTCTCCATCTCGGAGGCCGATCATTGATCTTGGCTGGAAGGTATTCAAGCAACCCAATCGGCACATAACGGCAAGTGAAGCTCAGCCATTCGAGCAAGAAGCGTCTTGTTGTGCCAACACCATGTTCATCCGAGCCCCAGGCTTCTAGGCCGTACCTTACGAACTTTTCGATAAGCTGCAAACGCTCAGAGGCGGATTTATCAAGATATTGACCTGTTTGGATTTCTTCAAACAACCATGGTTTAATAAGAGCACCACGCCCGACCATAACGCTATCAACACCAGCATTTTCGATGTGGTCATAGTAGTCGACATGGGAATAACAGTCTCCATTTCCGAGGAACCATACTTTTCCGCCATTAGGCTGCAGCCTTGCTTCAGGCTCCCTGATAGTATCCGTCACCTCATCGGTTTTCTCCGTTAGCCGCTTGATTAAAGCAGCAGTTTCTGAAATGTAACCCCAGTCTGCCTGCTTCGTGTAACGCTGCTGACGGCTTCGCCCGTGTAAAGTGATAGCTGCCACGCCAGAAGGTCCTCCAAGCAGGCTAGATTCATGACCCCCGAGTACAAGGCGCTCTGTCAGCTTCAAGGCTGTCGGGTGGTTGTCTTTTATTCCCATACGGATTTTCACCGAGATGGGAATTTCCTCTGACACCGTATTCATACCGCGAAGGATTTTCTCTAATTTTGCGTGGGAATCAAGAAGAGCAGACCCAGCTCCTTCCCGAAACAAAAGGTCAATTGGGCAGCCGCAGTTCAAGTCAATAACGCGGAGGTTCGGTGTAAGCTTAGATAAAACTTCAGTGGCCTTTACAGCTACCCAGGGTCGACTTGCCGCTATTTGGGCACCAAATTTTAAATCCTTAGAGCTATCGTAACCCTGTACTACTCCCTCACGTGGACGGACTGTTGGAGGGAGCATCTCCGATTCATGTGCCCTCATAAGGGCCCACTCCCCTTTCACGCCTTGAACCAATGGCATACCAACAGCCATCTCTGAGTAGGTAAATTGTGCGCCAAGTTCCGTACAGAGTCTTCTGAATGGTAGATTTCCTTGTGTTGTTAGGGGGGCGAGAGCTGGGGTCTCCGGTCCAAAATACAGCCGTCGCTTCTCGGAAGGTAGAAACGGGGGTTCTTTATAACTTGCTCGGTTATCTGCTGCCTGTTCTTGTTCATCTTTTTCATCTTGGTATCTCCCGTGTAATTTTTTTTCGACATCCCGAGACGCTTTATCAAACCAGGCGGTATACGCATTGGACCGTGGGGTGTGCATCTTTTTCCTTGATAGGGCTACCTTATCCTCGGTCGAAACCAAATTTGCGATACCATCCTCTGTTGCAAACGGAACAAGTGGTTGAGCTTTCTTTTTGCGCTCTTCGTCCTCAATTAAGACAAGCTCTTTTCTCCCATCTGCGATTTCCCGCTCCTGCATATGCGATCCAACGAAGCGGCACTTCCAACCCGAAAAGCATTTCCCTCGAGCATCCCAGACTGGGCACAGGCCATTGAATGTTTTAAGGTCCTCCCGCTTATGTTCTTTCAAGTAGGTCCGTAGGTCGTGTTCGAAGCGGCAGTCGTTGTTAAATTTACAGACACCAGGGGAGAATTCTGAGCTAAAAACCCTGCTAGAACACAAGCCTTTCGTATCTTGAGACTTTCCGAATGTGCGAGCTGTATTCTGGCCTGTGTTCTTTTTCTTTTCTTTCTTGCCACCCTCACGGTCATCGTAAGCGGCTGCCTCTGCCGCATCGTCTTCGTTGGTGGGTTCTATTTCACTGTTGCCAACATTTGGGATAATATACCTAGCCTTAGTCAGTTACATGACTTCCGTACAAGATTTTACATCTACCACACATACTCTGCTTTGACTGGGGCTACACCTTTTTGTCTGGTGCGGATATCCTCAGGGTTTTCGGTAGGCAAGCCTAGCTTAGCTTTTTTCTGAGGTGGTTCCTCCGAGTTAATTGCACCATTTTGGTAATCCGGCGCAGGCTCCGTGGGGTGTATCACGGTAGACGCTTGGTCCGTTGTTGTTGAGTCCATTATTATCAAAAATTAGAAAATGGCTATATCGAGAGGTTTCTTCCAACCAGGCCGAAATATCAGTGTAGCCTGTCTCTTAAGGTACCTAGGTAGTTTCCCAGCCTCCTTCACTAATAAGACAACTTGTATCCAACTACCGATTGGCTGTTAAAACAAACTCAGCTAGGTTCATGAGTTATTCATCAATAGTTGTAGCGTGGGCGAAATGCACACAATTTTTGTTTAATCACTGAATAAGGAGTTTGTGATGTTTGCATTTAAGTTGTGTGGCGTAGTGTGGCGGTTTGGTGTGATTAGAAACGCCACTCTTCAGGATCCACCTAACCGCCCATATTAACTATTCCCACAGGTTGTTACGGCTTCCTGAAGAATTGGTGTTTAATAATCATAATAATAATACAGTACTGAACTAGTCTGTTTAGTTGAGTATCTGCCCCATCCTTACCAGTTTCTAAGCAAAACCAATCATACGTCCATACTAGTCGGTGAGATTCTCAACAGGAAATTAACATCTGTGGAGGTTGGTCGCCAATTTAAAAAAAATAATCAATGAAACAAGATCGACGTAAGAGTTATCTTAGAGCAACTTACTACCTACTCGCGTCATTAGTTACCTAACTAGGTAGCTCTCTTATTAGTTTGTTAATAATCGATGAATATTGGGCATTTGCTCGCGTTCATTCCATAGGTTGACTGCCTCGCTTCTTTTCTCGGAATGCTCAAAATGTTAATCCGAAGCAAAACGAGCCCCTCCCCCAAAATGCGCTAGCATCCGAGAACTAAACGAGCTACGAGTTATCTCAAACAAGAAGAACTAATAAGGTTTAACTCGTCACATCTTTGCTCCTTTACCTCGAGTCTAGTTTCCGGACTTTGGAATGTGTCATTCTACTTAAAGTTGAGGGCGAAAAATTATAATAAATATGCTGACGAATTTTTGCTTCGCGGTCAACACACTTTCCAGGAGTATTTGCAGCGCAATTTGTTGAAAATGAATCGTGAACTTTTTAGTACTCTAGAGTTTCCTAGCCCCCATCATCAATAATAAAAAACGACCAAGACTCGAAGTAGAGTAGAGGCGATAAATATTTCAGGGTGAATGCACACCTGTAACTTGTAAAATAGGGTTTGTCCCGCCTATCACACATACATTGATTGCATTTAACTGACTTTACAGGGGCCTATGCATGGGTGTCTCCTAGGACCTAAACATAGTGGATAGTTTTGCTGTGTACATAACGCCTAGTGAGAAGTGATAATAAATTTATGGCTGCCCATTTAATCTACAGATTTTCCCCAAGACGGTATTAAAAAAATAAATAAAAAAGTTTCCGACATTAGGGTGCTTAGAAACATTACCTGCATTCAATAGAGTGGTTAAGCAGACGGGAAGCCCTGTTCTCCACACCCTGTGGTTGTCTGTATAAACGCTAAAAAGTTATTACATATATATTTTCTCATGTATTGTGTCCCTGAGTTGCCTCCAGTCACATCCGATATAATATAACTAATAGAAAATAGCTTAGTAGGTAGGGGTTGGCTGAACTCTCAACAAGATGTTGAGTCAAACTAGAGTTATCTTTTAGTTTCCTTAAGGGTCACACATTCGTCATAAGGTCCAGGCCTATTTAAGTCAGTCTTCCTACACTTCTTCCTACACTTCTTCCTACACTTCTTCCTTTTCCTCCTCCTCATAATCCCTGTTCTTTTCTGCTTGTGTAGTAAATCTATTTGGACCGTGATGAAATGCATGAATATATGATATTATACCACCGTGCTGAAGGGCTCTGGGCGGAATATATTAATTAAATATATACCTACTGGTATTTTCTGAGTCCATATTATACCTTCATACATCTGATCTTCTCTATCCCCACTCTGTTTCCTTTATAGGGGATTTTTCGTCCTCCTTCTAGTATAAACTTAAATCTCTTATACTAACATGCCTGTCTTGTCAATATAGAGGAGAAAGAGAGGACTACCGGCCCCTTTATTCATATTTTGTATCCTTTTGAACCAAAAAATATCAAATAAATAATAGATGCTTCCAGTGCCTAGCACTCCGCGGATATATAGTCAATTTTTTTCTGGTGGCTGAATCGTTGTTTTGGTTGGGGGGCAGGGCATGTACGGGTTGACATAGGGAAGGAAACAACATATATGCTAATCATACAAAGCTTAACTGAATGATGTTCTAGCACTTTGTGTATATAACAAATAGGTATAACCTTTCCTTGGGGAAACCTTAATACTGCCTATTGTTGGGATAAATTTTACGCCCTGAAGTCGTAATAACTTGTGACTATATTAAGTTATTAAAGGTATCTGAACCTGTTCTCTGTGCACGTGTAATAATGTTTAAAAGCCAGTAGTTATTTTCTATTATCTACTCTGCTCCTGCCCTTTCTGCACTCTTTTTCTCTTTCTTTAGTTTAACCCCCAATCTGTTATGTTCTAAAGAGAGTAATATTGAATAGTTCTATATCTAGAACTTAGCAGGGTAACAATATTAAGCAGGCTTAGTAGTAATTGTGGCCTGGATAAATAAGGTGTCTGATTGTATAAGGTCTAGTGTAGACTACATTAGAATTGCTAGTTGCCGTCAACCCGACAGTTAATTATCCTAGCCCAATCAAGAGAGATCATCTCATGTATATATATATATATATATATTGGACTTGTGCCATAAAATTGTACCTCTAGCGGCTTTCAGATTGGTTGGATGGTTGCCTTAGGTTTTTTCCTTCTTCCCTTCTTCCACCGCTTGCAGCAGGACCCTATCTACAGGCCCTCTTGGACAACTGCAAGCCTGCTGCAAAGCAGTGTATGCAGCAGGAGTCCCTTGGCGTCTAGTACTGCTGGTAATATTTCTTTCTCTTTTTTATAAAGGTATACAGATAACTAGTTTCCCTTTTTTTTTTATACTCTTACAAGCCTGCTGCGAAGCAGTATGTGTGGCAGGAGCCCCATTTTAATGCCCACAGCAATAATCATAGTCACCTTCAGGCTGATTGCACGCTTGTTTCCTCCATTCTGCGGGATTGGATGATGTTTTTTCCAGTTTCCGATCTTACTGGTACCCGCTACGTAGTCTTTGGCTTGGGATCTCAAACCACTTCATCGGTACTTTATGAATAATTGAATCCAGACTCTAAAAAAATTAAAAATGAAGAGATGAATGAATTCTTTTATTTCCCCTTGATCCTCGATTCTCAAAAACAGGAATCCCTGATAAACCAAATGTAGAGTTGTGATGGTGGTGATGGGTGCTGTAAAGGTTATTATTAATAGACTTGTACTGCCCAGGTGCTGCTCGCAGTAGTTCTTCTTGACAAGACAGCTAGCTGTATTATCGGTGTATGTACCATGATTATTACCTTAAACGACTACTGACTTTGTCTGGAAGGCCATTCTTACCGCCCATCTTGTTTCTAGTCTAAAGCTATAATTTCCGCCAGTTGCCTAGTGACTTCCACGCGCTAAAAAGTTGTCTTGCGACAGAAGTTCTCGTCTCTCTTTCTTTTTTTCCCCTTTACTTTCCTTTTTTTCCTTTTTTGGGGGGGGTTTTAGTTTTACCCTGACCGTTTTCCCTCTTTGCTCTGCCCATTTCGAATCACCTCATAGAATCGGGAATACTTTGTTACGTACCGCCACCTCCCGAATCCGTCACGGTTCCACAAGTGAAAGCGGGACATTATCCGAGGTGACGCTCCTTGTGTGCTTCCGCCCAAACTACCATCTAGTGATCAATCCTTCATGCTTGGGTTGGTGGAAGCAACATTTACTTCACCTCCTCTTACTCACCTTCACATATCTCCTTCCCCTGGAGATTTGAATCGCGCCTCTCCCTAGGACTCAACTCTCCGTCACCAGTCCCATCCGGTTTGGCTTGCCGTCGCGCGAACCGGATTGGGAAAAAAAGGTCTCGGATCTGCTGAGACCTCGACATTCACTCGATATCAGCGACGTTCATTCACCATACCTTACGATTCGGAATTCCTACCCTCCTTTCCAAAACCCAATCTTGACACTTCATCTCTCCCTCGTTGACTTCTTAACACACCAAGATGTCTGGTATGGCAGCCCCAATCGACATCGCCACCCGACAGACCTCTGTCTCCCCTCCGGGACAGCAGGCATCGAACTTGACATCCGCACTCCGGGGTGCCGGGAATACGGAGCGCACTGGTAGTGTATCTCATGCTCCTGGTGCTGGTATCAGCATGTTCAAAGCCCCTCCACCTCGTAAAGACTCTATCGGTGCAGCCACCGCACAATGGGGCAATGGTACCAAACCTATCTCGGTCTCGGGCTCTAATAGAGATAAACCACGTCGAGAGTCTTTAGCTGGTAGTTTGGTCGGCGGGATGAGCTGGGGTGGTGTGTCTGTTGGAAGCTGGATCCGTGATGAGTGAGTGTCCTACCTTTTTTCCCCCTATCTATCGCATAGACAACTACAATCCTGAATCGTACATGTTACACATTTATGGCGATCGGAAAAATTAATGGATTGTAAATCTAGTATTATTATGACTGGTACTTCTCCATTTACTTTCCAGTCACCATCATTTCATTCATCCTCCTATCTCCCGAAGCTGGAAGCAAACTTTATGAAGGACTTTTCCTGCTGTGGTGTGACTCTTCCCACACTTCATGATCTCCTACAGCATTATGAAGAAGCTCATGCTACTAAAACTGGGCACCGCCCAAGTCAGACTGATGGCCGTAGTGCTCTTGCTGCAGCCGCTATTGCACAACAACAAAGCCAGCAGAATAATAATCATAATCGAGGACTTCAGCCGGATCGGTCTGCAGACATGCAGCGAAAGTTGAATCAGACTCACCCCTCCCAGCAGCATTCCGATATGGACACTATTGATGATATGGAACTGGACGAGCCAATGGACGATGGCGATGCTACATCTTCACAGTTATTTTCTACCCAGTCTCGTGATACGACTCAAGGAGGGTATGGAACCCCTAATCGCGGAGTCCCGAATCTGAATCTCTCCATGCTCCCAGGCCATCAAGGCTTCAAAGGATCTCAACCTGGAACACCTGTTGCTTCTGGACGCCCCCTTTCGTTGCAGAACAACCCCACTGTGTCCTCTGTAAATACTCCCACTCTTATGGCAAACCCTCTTCAAAGCTCTCAGTTTCGAGGCACTCCCGACTCCTCTACCCCCGGAACTCCAGCAGAAATCGACGACAGTATGATTGGTGGATTTGGAGATATGTCTATGCAAAACGCAATGCTGCAAAGCCAGTCGCAGTTTTCGAGATTTACTGGAAACAATGACATGGTGGATTTGTGTATTGATGAGCCAGCCAAGCGACTGTTTAGCCCCACAGGTGGACTCAATACTCCTAACGCACATTTCAAACTCAGCGGAGCGCAGTATGGCCCTAATAGCGAAATCGCCCGGCGCATTCGAGAACAGCAACTGCTTGCTGGCGTGCCAGATACCACTGCTCTGCTTCCAAATGAAGAACCGAAGCCATTCCGTTGCCCAGTGATTGGCTGCGAAAAAGCATATAAGAACCAGAACGGTTTGAAATATCACAAAGCTGTAAGTTCTTGAAAGCGGCTATCTACAATTCCATATTCAATAAATAACACCTTCTCTAGCACGGTCACAACAACCAACAACTTCACGATAATGCTGATGGTACTTTTTCAATTGTGAACCCGGAGACTTCTGCCCCATACCCCGGAACCCTTGGTATGGAGAAGGAGAAACCTTATCGCTGTGAGGTTTGTGGCAAACGTTACAAAAATTTAAACGGCCTCAAATACCACAAGTCACATTCACCTCCCTGCAACCCAGATTTCCAGCTTGCTGCTGGCCGAAACTTAGCCTTTGGCGGAGGTGTCATGCAGGGCCAAAATATCAATGTTGCCGGAGCAGGCCTACCTGGCATCGGGGAGGAGGGTCTTCTATAAACTTCCTCGGACAAAAGAAAATTTAACGCCTTGTTCCCCCCCTTTTTTTTTTTTCTTTATCTCCACCTTATTTCGACCCGACGATTTTATTTACTTACGACCTCGTTGCGTGACATACGATTTAATGACCGGTTCGGTAGGTTGGAGTTAAACTTGGTATGAGCAGCTATATCAACACAGGGTTTTTATACGAATATCCTTTGCAGCCTCTCCACGAAATATTTTCCTCTGTGTGGCTGGAGCATAATTTGCCGCGAACTTGCTGGCAAATTCTTGAGTTGCTTTAATTCATTGCAGCTGCTCGTTTTTGTCTTTCCGGGGGGGTTACTTTACTTTCTCTTTCCTTCCTTTCATCAGCTTTTAGCTGGAAGAAGAATTCGTTCAATCTCTCTCGCCTTCCTTCCCCTTTTTACAATTGCATACTTCCTTCTTAAATATGCACCGTCAGTTTCTCCCTCTCGTCTCTCTAGGAACCCCTTTTACAGAGTAACAGGGAACTCGGGGGAAAACAGTACCAGATTGAACCAAAGCAATCCGGGGTACGGCTGGATTGAGAGAACCACTTTGGCTCAACAATCCCCTGGATTTTAATTTTCTTTTATTTATATTTTATTTTATTTTTATTTTTATTTTTATTTTACAAATGCTAACTTAGGGCCGCAACTTCCGGGGAAAAGGTATAAGAAAGTGAATTAATGGAGGTATTCTGGCGTCAGTTCTTTTTGTAGATATCTAGATGTCTTCAGGCCGGTTTCTGACTGATTTTCTTCATTTTTTTTTTTTTTTTCTGGTTGCTTCAGGAGTTTTCTTGTTATTATTTTGGCTTTAGTTTTTCCCCCTCCTCCCTTTAATTTTTTGGGTGGTGTTGATGGAGCTCAAATGCGTTTGTGTTGCAATGCATGTCCTCGCTTATGATTCATCAGTCATAGAGTATCTCTTTTCTTTTCTGTCCTTTTTTTTTTTTTTTCATGGGTTTGTGTCCTGATTCCCAATTTTTCAAATTCTGTTTGGCTGGTTTATCCTTTTGCTTAAACTAAAAAAATCAAAAGTTCTGGAAATATTATTATCTTTTTGATGACTTGTTCTCATTTAGCGTTCCTCTTTTCAGTTACCTGCTCTTCTCTGCTCTCATTCCTGTAGAGGTATCTGAGAGGGCAATCTTTAGGGCCTGACGGAAAGTAACGGCCTTGATTCCTTCTATCCGCTTTGTAGAGGATCCCTCTTTGCAACCGCTATGGAGGGTTATATCTTATTTTTTAACATACCCAGAAAGTAAAGTTACTGATATCTTTCACATTTGAGAGAATAGTTGGTTACTCTAGTACAGCATAAAAAAGAAAGTTCACCGTCCGCCTGCATAAGCGCCATGAGCATTCAAAAAAAGGGGATATGTGGTTAAGAAGACCAAATTAAAATGAAAAGAGGTAAGCGATAAGGTCGTCTCTCAACCTGTATGCACGTTTCAAGAGCGAAAAAAATCTTCCACCGGCACAAAAAGCATCCAAGATATGATGGTATTTTTCTTGGATTCTGGAAAGGTAATAAGTCTGAGGTTTTTACACGATCATGAGACAAAGCTTATGAAAGAGAGAGAACGAGGCACAAGAGCGGCATGACAGTCTCCAAGGAACAGACGTGAAGGACGAGACGAATATGGCTATTTTTACCACTCGAACTCGCCCTGGCCTTTATGAAAAACATATCTATGAAAAAGTTAATAGAATTCAAGAGAACCTCTACAAAAGTGGTTGAACTTACTCTTTGTTGCCTGTAGTCAAGATGCCGTCCTTTAGGGTACATTTCCATTTGTTTTTAACCCTCTGTACTTTGTCATATGTACAGAGCATGACTTCCCCGACAGCGTCTTCAGCATCATGGTCTTCGGCAACGAGATCATCGGGGTCATCGAGGTCGGAATTGATAGCATCTTCATCGTCCTCTTCCTTAGTATCATCGCCCCCAGGGCCATCGACCTGAGCTCGTGACACTTTGGATGGGTTAGCAATACGGTTGGAGGATGACCCGGACGAGATTTCACGCTCCTCCAATGGCAACATGAGGCCACCTCCCTCAAACTGCGACATGCGCTGTCTCAAGTGATCACGGAGCACCCGATCCCCTTCTCCTCCCTGATGCTCAGCGGCTTCTCGTCGCCGCGCAACTTCTGCCTTCCATTCCGATAGAGCATCATCTCCAGCACCATCAGTCTGGGAGTTGCCTACAGATGAATGGGATAGATGGGGATAACCAGCTTCTTGTTTAATTTGAGGTGTCTGACCGTTTGACATTTGCTGCATTGGAGTTCGAACTTGCCCTGGCATTCCCAGGGCCGCCTGTGGTTGTGCTTGCATCTGGCTGATTGAGTTGGCAGCTGCAGTACCATATCTCTGCTGAACTAGGTTGGCAGCTCTTTCCCGTGCTGACTGGGGGTTGGGTGGGTTGGTCATCATGTTGTTCATGGGGGGCAATCCAGAGTGCCCGTTGATACCAGGCTCCATCTTGATTTGAGGGCTCTGGCCCATGCCATTGCTCGCCGCAACTGGTGTTGGGGCTGGCATAGTAGGGGCACTGGCAGGGGCGGACTGTGGTAAGGATTGTTGTTGTGATTGTTGGGGGACATGTTGTGTTTGTGGGATTTGAGGTGGGCGAGGAGCATTTGAGGGTACGGTCGCTGTTGGAGGAAGGACTTGGTTTGGGGTTTGAGCAGATGTTTGCTGGGGAAGTGGAGGATCCCACGGGAAATGAGCGACTCCCAGTCCGGAGAGCTTTTTCTGCCAGCTCTAGAGAAAGAGTTAATGGTTGGGTTAATATGATGTATTTTTTTTTTTTTTGTGTGTGTATTCCCTTCCTTTTATTTTAACCAAGGGGGTAAAAAAAACAAATGAAACACTGGGGGTTATGAACGTAAGAAGGATGATGTAATAAATAATAACGGTAAGAGGAGAGCCAACTGGGGGTAAAAGAGATGCGAGGATGGAGTGATGGGGGAGGTGAGGTGGCTTGGCGGACTAACGCAGGTATAAAAAGACACTCAAAAGCAGGCGGTTCCCCAGCAGGTAACAATCGCCTTCCGCACCCCTTGGACTCCCTCCCCCCACCCCACTTTGGCTCAAAACCAGGGGCCACCTCCACGATTTCTCTCCAAAAATGATGGGGAAAGAGAAGAGAGGGGGAGATGGGGAAAAATAATAAACTGACCTTTCGCAAATCTAATAGTGTCTGTTGATCCACTCCACTCTCTTCGAAATCCACCTGGGAAGCATCGCACACCTCCTGGATGACACGATCAAATACCGTGCCCTGTGAAGCATCTAGTTTCAGCCATCATCCTCACAACAGGGAAGC
The DNA here is from genome assembly GCA_027569155.1 of Aspergillus haitiensis. Taxonomy (NCBI): domain Eukaryota; kingdom Fungi; phylum Ascomycota; class Eurotiomycetes; order Eurotiales; family Aspergillaceae; genus Aspergillus; species Aspergillus haitiensis. The sequence continues at coordinate 48,071 of JAPDEO010000047.1, forward strand.
AGGGGACGAAGCATCGACTAAATAACCGATACTCCTAGGGAGTCCGGGCTTGGGCAAGACAAGCTATTTCTCTTCTTTCTTCTTTTTTGCTTTTAAGATAAAACTCACCACCAGCTGATTCGACATGGCGTTGCTGTTGGAACAAGAACTTGTCGTGAAATTTTTTAGGAAAGATAAAAAAGGAATATGTTCTGATATATTATTTTTGTTTTCTTTTATCTTTCTCTTTTCTCTCACTCACTCACTCACACTCTAATGGCGAAAGAGGGATGGAAAAGGAATGGCAAAGTTTTAAAGACTTATTAAGTGTGGGTTTCTCGACCTCTCGCAAGAGCCTCACCGTCGCAGCGGTCGGTGATCACGGGCTTAGAGATGCGACAACAGTCGAACTCCACAGTCACTATCTAAACACCCCGAGTCCAGTACTGCCTCAGTAAATAGAGTCACCCCAGCAAAGTAGAACAGATCTGACGGGTTAATACACGACGCGAAGTGGGAAGCGGGCTTGCGGAGGAGGTGAAGGAACGAGAGGGATGTTGGTTGAGGTGAAAGTTGCTTCCCCGGGGCGAAATCCGGCCTCCTCCCATCCTGCTGAGTAATCCGCTTAGCGCAGCGCTTCCCGTTGACTTTCCAGCGGCGAACTTCGTAATATATACTCTGGTACTTACCTAAAGCATTCCCTTCCTTGTCTCTCATCGATATGCTTTTATATTCTTCGTTGATCTATGACATTTGCTTGGTCACCTCTCATCAGTAAGGTGTAGTGAACGGAATGATTCTTACTTTGTGCATCCCCGTCGTAACAGCAAAAAAGACTGGCGAAGGATGACGGCCTACTCATTAGGTCAATTAATTCCCCCTCGATATAACAAATCTCGATCACGAATCATTAGTCATAGAGAAGTATCAAGGCTGGGGGGGGGGCAAGTAAGCTTCGTTGCCTCAAGCGTATTTGGCTAAACTAATTCTTAGCTTGTTGTGTATCCCTTACAATGTTGGCCTAATTGGAAGCTGCCTGTGAGCAAATCACAAATCCACGAGCACAGTTATAAATTTCCGAACTTGTCACTTCCTGCAAAAGGAAAATAACATACACCTCTATATATATACTCTCAACGGCAACTCAAGCCATGTCCACTACTGAGCCCAAAATTGCCCTGTACCGCGGCTGGTGGGACCCTGGCCACTATGTTTGGTCCCCTTTCGTTATCAAACTCGAGGCTCGGCTCTGGTTCAGCAAGGTATCATACAACAGCGAGGCAGAATCTGTTAGAACAGCACCCTGAGGGAAAAATCCCTACATTGAAACAACCGATCAAGGATCGCTGGCTGCTACGAGCCCTCCTACTACTACCAAAGTCGGAGATTCGACGTTTATCATCAAGCACTTGGTTGAGCGGAGTTTTCTTCCGGATCTACATCGAAAGATTTCCCCCGCAGATCAAGCACACGACCTTGCCCTTCGAGCTCTTCTGGAAGATAAATTATACTTTTATAACGTTTGTTTTCCTTTTCCAGTCGTTCCCTCTCCTTACTCTTTGCATGCATGTGAATTGAAGAGACATGAAAGAAAAATAAAATAAAAATCAATATCAACGAAAAGCAAAATCCAATTTAAACCCCAAACTAAAAGAGTACAATATAATGATATATGCATACCCACCCCGCATAGACCCGTGAAAGATGGATAGAAACTACCCCGCCATGCGAGGCCACATCCTCAGTTCAATCCCATACCCAATCCGATTAATCGTCGGCCTTCTGGTCTCCCGCAACGCAAGCCAGACTCTACTCGGACAAGGCACCGGTCGATTTTCTGACCAGGAGATCCAGTCATTCCGGGCAGAGATCTGGGGTAGCCTGAATGCATCCTAATCATCGCTCTGTTCCTGCCGGGGGGAGGCGGGGTCGGGTTTAAAACTACCTAGGGACCCATATCGAGGGAGCTTGTCATGGATTTTCCTGTGATCCAGGAGTATGTGCAGAGGATCCATAATGCTTATTTTCCTGATTACGAAAAGTGGTGGAAGGAGGTATAAATAAGCACTATATGTATAAGAGGGAGATGAAGAAAGAATTCAGGAATGCTGTACTGTACAAATCGCATCGTCAGCTTTTACTCCAATATTTCCCTTTATTTTCTATCTTCAGATGACGAGCATAACTATTTTTACCCGACCTACATCGTTGAATATTCGTCAGGTTTTAAAGAAACGGTGAAAAGTTTGATGATGATGAAAGTGTATTAAAAGGATTGATAGACGTTTTCTATACAAGATTCTCTAGAGTAATATAGTATCAACCTAAATACAACGCCTCCTACTCCCAAAACACCCATATTTGCGACTCAACAAAGAATAATCGAAAAGGGAAGAAAAGAAGAAAAAAAATCCCCGACAAGGTAGGGGAGTGCTGGGAATCATCGAGCAAAATGCTTGTAGCAAAAGAATCACTGCAACTAGAAGATTCCGAAACTTGAAATAACACCCATGTAGCAAGAAGGTATGTGATAAGTATGATTAATCCGTCATCCATTCTACCGAATGGTCATTGACTTGGTCATTTGCGCTTTGCTTCCGACGCCTCCTTCCCGAGATGCTGCAGCACTCGTTCCAGGTTTACGCTCAAACACTTTCCAGAACTTCAAACTCTCATCAGCAGCGGCAGTAGCAAGGATTTGTCCATCAGGGCTCAGGCTGCTGTGGAGGACACGAGTCTCATGGGCGGGTATCTCCACATTACGAACTAAGGTGGGGTAGCTCCAGATGCTTAGGGAATTGTCAGGGAATCCGCTAGAGCTGACAATCTCCCGGTAGTGGTTGCTCCATCTGAGGCTGGTAACCTGGGAGCCAGTGTCGATACTGTTGGTCCGCGCACCAGTCGTGGTGTTCCAGAAATGAATGTGACGATCGTAAGAACCGCCGCCCGTGGCGAGAAGATTGAGTTGCCAGGGGCACCAACTGAGAGCCTTGACAGCGGCACGGTGATTGGTCTTGGTGAACTTGGGTGCACTAAGTGAGCGAGCATCCCAGATATTAACCAAGTTATCGTTGCCACCGGTAGCAAGCTGAGCACCATCAGACCGCCACTCCAGGCCACACACTTCAGAGGTATGAGAGACCAGCTCAGCCACCTTATGCTGGGCAATTCGGACATCATGGTTGAAGACAAGGCCGCTACGTGCACCTGTAGACAAGGTATGCTTTGACCAGCCCATTACACCAACACGGGACTCATGTCCAAACATGCTCCGAAGCTTTGTGCCCTCTTCAACATCCCAGATTTGGACCTCACCAGTTCCCAAGCCGACACCGACATAGGCACCATCACCACTCCACTTGACACTGCTAATGTAAGTGTCAGGGGAAGTCTCTAATAAACAGCTGACAGTGCCAGAGTCTGCCGACCAAACATAGACGTTGCGCTCCAGACCGATAGCAACCTGGTTGCCAGAGCTCCAATCCAAAAGGTTGAGATAGTAATCGTCGAGCAGACCCGGCGCATCCAGGACTCGCTCTGGAGCAGTTTGGACTCTCCTCCGGAATTGAGCTGATTGAGATTTGGCGGCTTTTAGAGGACGGTTATATTGAGCACGGAGATCAATTGGCTTGGATGACTCTGGGGGGGGTGGCTTGAAAGCTAAAATGCGAGTGTTTAAGTTCACTCCACAAGCATTAGCCAATGATGACTCGTAGGCAACCGCATCCGGGGCTGGCTTAGTATATGAAGTAGTACTATCGTCGTCATCGAGACCAAGGTTTTCGAGGGCAGCAGTGAGGTCCTCGTCGGTTCCGCGACCACCGATATCGAAAGCGCTAGCAGCCGTAGCCAGGACGGAAGAGCCTTCACTGCCACTTGTTTTTGGGCGCTGGCTTTCTTCGGGCTTTGCAGCTCCTGCAGTTGCGAGTCCCTCGCTCGCGGTCCGGTTGGGAATGAACCGGTCTCCAGCATTATGGGCAATGCGCACTGTCGTCTTTCCGGACCTTGTGCGACTGGTGACTTCCTTGCGCAATCGTTCCTTCGATGGAGATTGATTTGAGGATGGGCCAGTGCCTGTCAGCGACCATTCTGAGACGCCCAGTTCTAGATGCCTAGGAGACTTGCGGATTCGAGCAATATTGGACTTGGGAGACTCGCGATAGCTTCGAGATGTCCGTGAAACTGCAGACTTTGCAAAGTATGAGGAGAGATTCCCACCATAGACAGAGCGACCTTGTTCCCGACTCGTTTCCGAGTCCTGACGTGGAGGGGTGAAGGGGGAAGAGTTGTTGGAAGCCATGCTCCCTCTCCGTGTGTGGGGGGAGGGTGTGAGAGGCATGCGGCCGCCCGCCATCTTAGTTGAGAAGATCCCATGATGGGTCTTCACAGGAGTAGATACCAATGGAGTAGCCATGCCGACAATATTCAACTATAGGCTTTTAAGAGGAAAGGACAAAATGGCAATATTAAGCTTTTGTTGTCGGGCTGGGTGAAGCATCAAAGTTGACGCTAGCCTACGACAGGGGTAAAATGAGACAGTATGGAATGCAAGAATAGGATATAGTAGCAGAGAGACGGTGGGAAGATGGGGAGGAAGAGGAAAGAAGAGAAAGGAGTGCAGAGATCCAGGGGAATAAATACAGCACTGAAGTATAGTTCTTAGCTTTTTCCCATGGCAACCGTTACTGGAGGTACGCTTTTACACTAGTCCTAAACAGGTCCGCTCCCACATGACGTGCGGCTCATCCTTTTTTGGATGTCGATCGGCCTTGGCATTTTTTCCTTTTTCTGCCTTTTTTTTTTTCCCCTTCCTTCGCCTTTCCGCCTTCCGCCACTCTGACGGTTCCTGTTCTCACTGCCTACCTATTTCAATCATCATGTATAAATCATAAGAGGACGGGAAAAAAAAAAGTTTAAAAATTTCAGATCACAGATTATTATGCATTAGATGAAAATTAAACCACATAATTCCCCCCCTCCTTATCCAGTCTTGTTGCTCATGTCTTCACATTATTGATTATTCTTACATATTAACCCCCCTTTCCACCTTGACCTCATTGCAGCCTGGGATTGGGATGGCGTGGCAACCGCCCTCCACTCTTGTGACTGCAACGACTACCACAACCACATCGAGGAATAATATTCATTCCAACAGTAGGAACACATCTGCTTCGGCATCCACTCCGGGCTTGTCCCAATTCCACCGAGACCCACTTTTGTACACCCGATCGTCCACCCTCTCTTCTCCGATGAGTCTTTCCTCCGCTCCGCCGCCTTCCCTTCCTCAGGACGCATTCCTTATGCCAACGAGTTCAACTGGTCGTCGTCGTGGGAGTGCAGACTCCCGTCCGAGCATTCGCAAAGCCCATGGGCAGGTCCCTGCATGTCTAGTCAATGCCTCCGTGACATATTGTAGTGATGACCAGATCTATGCATTTGGAGGATTTGATCAGTATACCGATGAAGGTTGGTGATTTATTCACTCACATCTTTCTATCTCCCGTCAGATTATTTCATATTCGTAAAACAAATAAATAGAATAAAGGGAAGCTAATATTTTGCGATGTGTATAGTCTATAATCACGTCCTGCGACTAGACTTAAATACGCTTCGGTGGGAATTGGTGGACAACTATGGAGATATACCTGGAGTTCGCATGGGTTGGTCCATCTTGAAAACCTCATCCCCCTCCAACACGCCTTCTTCTTAGTACCAACTCTCGCATTGTTCTCCATTTCTTTGCCTTCAAGTCTAAGTGAATTTTAGGTCACACGGCTACACTCTACCAAGGAGACAAATTGATCGTGTTCGGAGGCGAAAACGAACACCGTGAGTACCTGTCGGACATCGTTATTTTCGACATTCCGTCCTCTACCTGGACCCAGCCGGAAATTCGTGGACCAATCCCCCGAGGAAGGGCTCGCCATGCCGCCGTCATATATGAGGATAAACTTTTTGTTCTTGGAGGAATAACTTCGGAGAGCAATGTCATCCTTGATGATATGTCGTACCTGGATTTGAAAACCTGGACCTGGTCTCGATCATGGAAGTTTACCGCCCGCTTTGATCATCTTGCCTGGATTTGGGGCGGCCGTCTTTGGATTTTCGGAGGACTCGATCCGGACATGGAACGAACAACTGACATTTGGTGGCTGGATCTCCAAGGCATTCCAGCTCTGGGAATGACTCCTTCACAAGGTACCATAGATTCTCCTATGAGACTCGGCAGGATGACTCACGGTCCAGACACTTTGTTTAGTAGCCCAGCAGCAAGCCCAGCGCAACAGTTTCCCGGCCGGTCTAGCATCTATGCGGCTAATTCTGCAAGTGTTCAACGCAATTCCAATCGACGGAAGCTGATTGCCCCCGGTTCTATCTCTTGTCTTCAGTTCAAATCGGGCTCCAACGTCCCCGCATTGTTTTCTGGCACTCACTTCCAGGCGTTTGCATCAGGTGTCCTCCTCGACCTTATTACCCCGACCGAAACTATCCGCACCTATGACTGTAACCTATCATCCTTAGAATTGGACTCACTGAGGTGGCAGAGACTAGCTGATGGGCAGGAAATTTTTAGACCAGGCTACCGATGGCATTACTGCACGGTCAATGCAAGTGGAACCAAAGCTTGGTTGCTTGGATGTAACCTAGAAGTCGGTCCCAACCCTGGTACTAGTGACGAGAACCAAATGAGTGAGCTCCTCTGTATCGATCTAGAGAGGTATGGTCTGCTAGGCAACGAGATGTCGGCCCTGTCTCCCGATCCAAGAAGAGCCACGATCTCTGGACGGACAGAAATGGGGCCTCTCTCTGGTCTGGGGGCTGACTTGTCGTCGGCCTTCGACCAACCACCAGAGTCAGGTAGCGGTGCAGACTTCATAGTTACTGCTAATCCAGATGACCTTGTATACCCGGATGACACTACAGAAGACGGGTCTCTAGCCCAATCGCAACCGGCTTTCCTTCCCCCCAACACGAGCACCTCCCCTCCTATCCACGTGCACAAACTTATTCTGCAACTAAGGTGGCCGCATTTCAAACGACTGTATTCTGCACAAATGGCCGAATATCATTCAAAGAGGATGCATATCCCAGAGCCCTACTCTGTCGTCCGTGCGTTTCTATTCTACTTGTACACGGATAGCATCGCCGGTCATCCGGAATATTGCTCTGACATCATTGATGTGGCAGGTATGCTTGTGATGGCAAACCTCTACGACATGCCTAGGCTACGTCTGCTCTGTGTCAACCGTTTAGGTCGGGAGCTGGATGTGGAGAATGCGGCGATCATATGGGATCGAGCCGGCCGTACGAATGAGGAATGGCTGATGCGTCGAGCCGCTCAGTTTTGCCTTAGTCATTGGGGTCGGGTTGTTCGGACCGATGGCTTCAAGTCACTTAGTAGGCAGAGCTTGATCGAGTTGTGCGAAGTAGTTGATACGGAGGGACGGATTGTTGCGGGGCCAGAGCTAGAGCTCGTCGGGACTCTAGGAGCGGAAGATGGGTTAGGCCCTAGCAGAGAATTGAAGCGCTCACAACTAGCTCTAAACGGGATTGCCCTGGATGAGACAGATGACCTTGATCCCGATGAAATGGAAGGGATGGAGGCTGCCTAAGCTTGAAGGACGTTTCGGGACGTTTACCCGTCGTCTGCCTTTTTTTTTTTTTTTTTTTTCTTATTTTTTGGATTTGATTTTCTACTTTCCATCTCTTCCGCCCCATCCCCACATATCACATACCGTTTCTTTCTTCCTGTTTTTTTTCTTTCTTTCTCTTCTCTTCTTTTCTTTTTTTTTTTTTCCACCATTTTCTTTCGTATCTATTCAAAAAATGCATTTAAGAGATGGACGGATCGGGTGTTGGATTTGGAATTCTTTTCTGGGACACAAGAACATATCTGGATGAGTGTTGGTTTTTATAAGGAGTTACGAGCGATATACTGGCATAATGGGTATAGGATCAAAGGATCAGCCCTGTATGAAAGGCTCTACTTCGTGATATTAGCATCAATTTAGGAACATAATAGGGCATAGTTGTTCTTTCAACCAAGCATTCGCATGTATACCCTCGACCATTCCGTTTTGGGACACGGCGAACGGCCCGTGTAGCCGCCACTCAGCCCCGCCAGCTTCAAACTATTGTCTTGTCTATCTCTCTCGGCGTCCAGCTTCACTGCCCGGATCCATGTTAACAGCAACCGTTGTTCCCTGGAATGTCTCGTGGTTGGGCCAGGAGCGGGTTGCGAGATACAATCAATGCTCATTCGGTGTCTCGTTTCATCCCCGCTTGACCACCCCCTCGTCCCCTCTCACTCACACACACACTCTCTCTCTTTTTCCTTCCCCAGTGCTCAATTTGGACGATGCGGAGAAGCCCTTGACGAATTGGGAAATAATTCAAGATGACAGTGTTTTAAATATTCCTTTCGCTTGAGTGCTCTTTTTCTTTATTTATTTTTTCCTTTTATCCTTCTCCCCCCTTTCTCTCTTGGTTATTAAATTATCCATTGTCCTCTTTGCGGTTTTCCTCAAGTTGACAGAGAGCGCTCTCTTTTTACAATTCCCTTCAATAAACCTACACCCAAACACATAGAAAATTCAAAGCAATCATGGGTTCTGCAGGCGGTTCTCATCTTCCTTCGGATTTCCTCTGGGGCTATGCCACAGCGAGGTGAGACTTCTTGTTTGCTGCTTAACGAGACTCTTTTTCGTTCGCCCTGTTCTTCCATGTGAATGAGCGAGATAGAGAGAATAGCCCCATAAGAGAGAAGTAATCGGGCACTGGCTAATGCACGACTTTTAAAATAGCTACCAAATTGAAGGTGCTGTCAATGAGGATGGTCGCGGCCCGTCCATTTGGGACACTTTCTGCAAAAAGCCCGGTAAAATTGCAGGAGGAGCTAATGGCGACGTGGCTTGCGACTCATACCACCATACAAAAGAGGATATTGCGTTGCTGAAAGGATGCAACGCAATGGCCTATCGTTTCTCCATCTCTTGGTGGGTGTTTCTTCCTCCCCGCTATTCTCTATACGAGTTTAAGCAGCTGACCACGCTCTCTCGCACGTCATAGGTCCCGTGTCATCCCCCTCGGCGGCCGAAATGATCCCGTTAATGAGAAGGGTCTGCAATTCTATGTCAAGTTTGTTGACGACCTGCTCGCCGCCGGCATCATTCCTCTCATCACTCTCTACCATTGGGATCTTCCCGATGAGTTAGACAAGCGCTACGGTGGCTTGCTCAACAAGGAGGAGTTCGTCGCCGACTTTGCCAACTATGCTCGTGTTATTTTCACTGCTCTCAGCCCAAAGGTGAAGTACTGGATTACGTTCAATGAACCTTGGTGCAGCAGTGTTCTCGGCTACAATGTCGGCCAGTTTGCCCCCGGCCGCACCAGCGACCGCGGCAAGAACCCCGTTGGCGATGGCTCAACAGAGCCATGGATTGTCGGTCACAACATCCTTTGTGCACATGGCGCTGCAGTAAAGATCTACCGCGAGGAATTCAAGGAGCGCGATGGCGGTGAGATTGGCATCACACTCAACGGTATGGCTCCTTCCCTTCCCCGCCTTATTTCCCATACCCCGATCTAACAATGTGGCAATTTTTCTATAGGTGACTGGGCCGAGCCTTGGGATCCCGAGAATCCCGCTGATGTCGAAGCTTGCGACCGTAAGATCGAGTTCGCCATTTCTTGGTTCGCTGATCCCATTTACCTTGGTCACTATCCCGAGAGCATGCAGAAGCAACTGGGAGATCGTCTCCCCAAGTGGTCTCCCGAGGACATTGCTCTTGTGAAGGGTAGCAACGATTTCTACGGCATGAACCACTACTGTGCCAACTACATCAGGGCCAAGACCGGCGAACCTGAGCTTACTGATGTCGCGGGTAACCTAGAGCTTCTGCTTCAGAACAAGGCCGGCGAGTGGGTTGGCCCTGAGACTCAGTCACCCTGGCTCCGCCCCTCTGCTATTGGCTTCCGCAAGCTCCTCAAATGGCTCAGCGACAGATATGGCCGGCCCAAGATCTATGTCACTGAGAACGGAACCTCTCTGAAGGGAGAAAATGACCTCCCCGTTGAGGAGCTTCTTCAGGACGATTTCCGTGTCAAGTATTTCGAGGACTATATTAGCGCCATGGCTGATGCCTACACTTACGATAACGTCAATGTTCGGGCTTACATGGCATGGAGTTTGTTGGAGTATGTTTTTCCCTTGTTATTATTATTTTCCCCAAGTCAAAAATGCTAATCAAAGCAAATAGTAACTTTGAATGGGCCGAGGGTTACGAAACTCGATTCGGTGTCACTTTCGTCGACTACGAGAACGGTCAGAAGCGATACCCCAAGGCTAGTGCGAAGGCCCTTCCCCATATCTTCGCTAAATACATTCAGAAAGAGTAGAAAAAGATAGCTCTCCCTCTCTTTCCTGGGAAATTCGAATCGTGAATGTATTTTGGTTTTGGTTTTTTGAATATGGACTCAAAATGGTCTCATCCTAGCTAGGTTCTAGGTAGATTGAAGAGAGGAAATACTCTCAAAACAAATTTATCATCCGGAATGACACTTTTTTTTTTGGGGCTATTTTTCCACATGGCCTATCATCCATTTAAGTTTAGAGAGAGAGAACGGATCGGGAGCTAGTCATCTACAAAGTCACATTACATCACATGAGTTAAATTAAGTACTTAGCTTCTCCATAGTACTTGCATTAGTTTCAGGTATGTTGAGCAGGGGTTCCTTTCATATTTAATCTAAAAAACCGTCTCCATCCCCCAGTCTTACCCCCTGACTTTGCAAGCAGGGTCACGCCACGCGTGGAGTCCCCGAAGAAACCTAACAGGGCTCTAACCAGTCCCAGCTAGATCAAATCCCAGAAAAGAAAAGATCATTCGATATTTTCCTGGGGTTCACGTCATAAGTACGGCTTCTCAACCAATGATTATGAGTCCCTAATTACCCAGGTAGTTACGGAGTCGATCGTTCATCGGCCTTTTTTTTTTCCCCCTTTCATCCGTTCAATAAGTAATAATCATCAATTGATTGATTGATTGATTAATTAGCTATTAATTTTTTACATAGTCAAATATCCTCTCCTAGGTAAATATGCACTATTAGAGTAATTATGAAAATAGACAATACCTACCGTACCGAGGCTATTTATTCCGTATTAATTATTTATCTATCTATCTATCCATCTATCTACCCAAGCCAGCCAGTAGTAGCTAATTCGGTATTTGACTCTGGTCCATACTCTGCTCAAGGTGTATGTGTAGACGCTCTCAATTTATGATTAAGAACTTAGAAGCCCTGCATAATAATCGGCAGTATCTTCCTTGATAGATTGCAATATAAAGGCGGAAGTAAACTACCTCCTCAAATGTGTTACTACAAGGAAACTTCTCACTGCACCAATTCACCAACAAAATTCCTCTGCAGCTCCTTCCCTCAAGATCCACAATTCCTCAATCCTTCTCTTCAGTCGTGTCACCTATCTCAGAGACAAATGAATCTATCAGCTCAGCGCAACGATTTCGTACATCGCTTGAGTTCCAGGCTCATGTTATCTAGTCGATGAAAGAAACAACATCATATCGGGAGCTGCTATATATAGACGTTTCTAAGGATTGGGGAATGGAGATTGTTGACTATCTTAACGAAACCATCGAGAGGCCTGCCCGGTAATGGAAACACATACTTAAATCTCCACTGTCTGAGCCAAGATTAATATATTGTTCTAGGAAATACTAGGTACGATTCGGTCAAAAGGGTCTTTTGGGTTCGTGCGATGCCAGAAGAAATACACGACTGTCACCAAAAGTGGTGGCAGGAACAGATGCTCAAATGGATTTCAACTCAACAACTGACCATAGCTGACCTGTTCTGCCTTTGACCCGGAGTCGGAACTAGTAAGTATCTTTTGTTTCATTTGAACGTGCCTGTGCTGTTTGCTGATTTGCGGAGCGAAGCGAAGCAGATACCTACCTAGGCAGGCATATACAGCAAACTCGAAAAATGGCGGACCAATCAAAAGAGGGTAGGTAGGGACTGTTTTCAGCAATCCTATTGGTCTTTAAAACCTCAATCGGGTGACTATCAAGGTTCCTGCCTACTGCCTCCGCCTTTATTATAAAATATTAAAATGCAACTATCTCGACCAAATATTCCCCTTTCCAAGCCAGATATATAACCATTTCTAATCTAGATAAAGCTAGATAATCAACAGATTGAAAGCTGGATATATACTGGCTTTAAACTACTCTATATCTGCTGTTCGCTCACCAAGACTTTGCGCCCTAGGATGCTAGCACGCGTCATCTAGTATCTGCAGCGTTCAGATTTCCCCAGGGCGCATATGTGGGCTCCTGTAAGGAGCCAGACTTTTTTTCTGCGATCAGACAATATAAGTGTGCCAAAATTTGTGATTGAGACTGGGTGGAGTGAGTCCTGGAGCAGGCTACAAGATAACATGAATCTCTGGCTTGTAGGTGGAGCTGGGGATGTTGATGAGGTGCTATTGTTAAAATGGCAAGAGGTTTGTAACTCAAACAGGGTCCTTGCCATGGCCGAGCACTATATTTTGTATCATAATGGTATGTCGGTACTCAAGAGCTCAAGGTACTGTATTCTAACCCTTTCTCTCTCTCTCTCTCTCTCTCTCTCTCTCTCTCTCTCTCTTCTCTATTGTACCTATTCAAGCATAGATTATATTCCCTATACCCTCACAGCCCAATAGTACTCTTGACCATATCTCCATTCCACGACGTATTTTGTTTGGTCCAGATACCCAGGGAGTACTTGAATGGGATACAAAAAAAATTCGTGAAATTGCAACTAATGCTCTTAACTTTATAGGTCTTATACCTGCCTAAATTATATATTATTAGCTTCAAAATCTTACAACCTTACCTAGCTTAGATGTGATTCACTTCATAGGCTTTGGCTCTTATACTAGCTTGGGTGGGCTAAACATTGCAAATAACCTACTCTTAGTTAACTTCTTTCTAATTGAGAGAGATTAATTATAGTTTAACTTACTCCAGAAAATCATATATTTAATTAATGCTCTATATATTGCAACAGTGCTTGCTACACATTCAAAATAAAAACAAGCACTAGATATTTTATGGAGAACTAGCCTCTTGTTCTCAGGACGTACGTACAAGGTACATTATTTAAAGTCTTCAGAAGGGTAAACGTACCTGCCGAGGTACCATTAAACATATGGAAATTCCTTGAAGAGGACGGTGGATGACGGAGAGTCGGGAGGCTATACCAAAAACGGTAAGAAGAGATAAATAAAAGTACCTACAAGGTTGTTTTGATGCAGAGTAGATATAACTAAAGATATGTATTTAACCAGGTTGTTTTTTATTAGTTAATTAACTACCTAGTAACTAGTTAATAGTCTTAACAATTATAATATAGATATAACTGATTAATAACCCCACTTCCCACGTTGAAATGTTCAACATTTTTTCTAGCACGGACTTGCTTCCATATCTTATCAGGCACGGAGGGGGATGTGTTTTATACATAGGCTATAATGTAATATGAGGGAAACACTAGTGATGTTATATATGATCACTTAATTTACACATTTATATATAATACTACATATATTTGTGTCTGGTGGTAGTGTGTTTTATAGGTGTTTATATAAATATTTTTGCATCCACATATGCATAAAATTAAGAAAAAGAGCGGGAGAAAGCCTGTGATTTTGTAAGTAAGAAAAAGGATGGGATGGAAGGAAGATATTATTATAATTTGTATCTAAAGCTTTTTTTTTTTTCACTCTTAAGTATCCGCTCTCTAACATAACTAGCAGTGTTGGTTTAAAATGGTGGTGGTGGGTAGGTACCTATGTGATTGAGAATAGATAGTGGCGCTAAGGCGTGTATATGTTTGCATAATAATAAGATTAATTTCGACAAAAAAGAATCAAAAGAAGTCATGTCTCATTGTAAAACGCACGTCGACGCTGCAGAACTAATGGGGGACAAGAACAAAAAAATAAAATAGTGGGAAAAGAAGAGAACAGGAGAAAAAGAGAAAGAAGAACATAGATAAATAAAGGATGAGATGAAACCGAAAAACTCCTTTCTAACTTAAGACTCTATTTCCACTCCCATTCAAAGAGCATAGCGGAAATTCTTCGATTGCATATCCGTCAAGTCCTTGAACCCGTCAAGGACTGCTGCCTCTTGCTGCTCTGCACGTTCCTCCGCTGTCAGATTGCGGTCTCGACGAATATTCTCAATCCTCATAGCCACGTACGCGATCATAACGAGAATGATCATGCCCGCGTAGCAGACAAGAAGACCCGTCAAGGCGGAATAGTAACGAGGCGCTTCCTTAGCAAAAAATATGTTCGAGCCTGCTACATTGCCACCTGCATACAAAGTAAACCAGAAGCCGTTGGCAATAGATCGTTTCGTGTGACCAGCAACATTCGTTGAAAGAAGGTTCCAGGAGATAATAACAGGCGCTCCGATAATATACTGGAGCCATGTGCAGCCTACTAGGGTCCAACGGTGTTCCAGGTCCGTGAATCGGATCCCTAGTAGACCAGCGAATGGGATCAAACAGACCACTGCCAAAACTATACATCGGGAGTCTTTGACATAGGTTGAAACCAACCCGCAGATAGGCACCACAACAGCTTCGATAGCTCCAGTCGGCAGCTGGAGGAGGGTGGCATAGATACCGCTGAAGCCGTATCCTTTAATCAAAGAGGAAGCGAAGTTGGATACGCCACCATTAATCACACCACAACCGATGCCAATGCCCAAGACGCAAAGCACCTTGATGTCGTATATAATTTCCAAGGCTTGGCGAGGCTTGATCTCTTTAGTTTTAACACCGATCATGTTCTCAGACACTCGCTGAACTGCAATGATCCGTTGTCTGTGCGTAAGGAATTTGGCAGTGTTCGGGGAGTCGGGCATGACCCAGAGGAAAAGAATGCCGGATACAAGGTTCATCAAGCCAATCACGAGAAAAATTAGTTGCCAGCTTTTCAGCGAGGTATTATGAACGTGACCCAATCCAAAGCCCAAAAGCGCTCCAACCATCGTGGCCATCCCATTTGCAGACAGCCACACGGCCATGCGCAAAGGTTGCTCAGATCGCTTATAGAACATGGACGTAAAGTTCATCACTAATTTTGTTAGACTCAAGGGAAAAGCAAAAGAAGGAGAAATAAACAACAGGGTACTTACTGCAAGGGCTAACGCATGCTTCCGCCATTCCCAGAATAAATCTAAGAACCAGCATCCCAGCATAATTCTTTGCTCCAATAGTTGCAATAACAAGGCCTGCCCAGAGAATAAGTACAGATCCCATGTACTTCGCGAGTGGCAAGCGTTGGATTAAAATATTCGAGGGAATGGCAAAGAAGAGATATCCAAAATTGAAGATCGCAGCAACCCACGAGTACCGCTGACCCTCCAGCCCTAGATCCGGGATCAGGGAATAGGCGGAGGCATAGTTGAGAGAGAGTTTGTCTGTGATCGTAGAAATATTAGCGATGCTCTCAAGCAAAAATGGGAGTATGAGAGATTTTGGTATGCCTACCTAAAAATTGGATGCAATACGTCAAGTATAGCTAAGTGAGTATTTTGCGTTAGTAATAAGTTTCTCTAAAGAGTCAATATGGTACGTAATTGATTACCATCGGTAGAATGCGCTTGTCTAGGATTTTGCGCACTTCGGCGCCTTCGATCTCCAGTTCTTCTGGCGATATTTGCTCCGCCTCCGCAAAGAGCCCAGCACCAATATCTCCAGACCCCACTTCTGCATTTTTCCCTACGGCCACGCTGGGGGGCAAACTCGCAAACTCCGCTTTAACTTCTTTGACGTTAGTCATGGCGATAGATTAAAAAAGAAGAAAAAAAAAAAAAGTGGCAACGCAATTAAGCGTCGACAGCCTGAATGGCAGGTAAGCTAAACTAAATACTCGGCCCTCCATAACAATGATACTACTCCAATTGCATTTGATAGTCTCCTTGCCAGATAATCAGCCCAGATACACCTTGCATCCTAGCACCAGCTACTGCAGTTATCTGCGATTTCTTGGCTCTTTGATATGCGGCAGCCACTGCAACAAAGGACAGTCGGGGCGTTTTCCGGTTATCGCTTGTGTCGGTCCTCCCGACCAATAAGCACATGAGAACATGGCAGCAATCAAAAGTGTGGTTCCGAAATCAGCTAAAATGATGGTCATCACCATATCTTTTCTTGGCTGGAGACTAGCTCGTATCTGAGGGGGTCTGGTTGGGGTATTGCATTGATTGGACGATTGGGGGCAAGCTATTATTGTAAAAGATTGGTAATATCACATCATTTGATAACGTTATTCATTGTGGAGCTTGTTTTCAGAGATTTGGAGTCGTTAAATGTTTGAGGAAAGAGAATCCAATCCAAGAAGAGAGCCCAAACTTTGTCTCAGAATTAGTCTCGGCCAAACTCCTAGTGTTGGAGTCGTTTAAAACACTTAAACTCTTTGCCGGCCGCATGTGTTTATTAAACCCTGCTTTAAATAGCACCTTTAATTGAACTAGAGGAGAGGTTATCTCTTGGACCGCTTATCTATTAAACGATAAGCAAGGCTATTAAGTATGGAACCTGTAAGCTCTCCAAAAATGTGATAATAATGTGCGAATCGAAAGTCCGATACTGACTAATTCTTGGATAGACATCGCAACCCTTGAGTCTCATCGACGCTAGCATCTCGGAGCTACAGGGGGCTCTAGCTGCGGGATGGATTACAAGCGTCGAGCTAATAGCACGATATTTGCGCCGAATCAGTGTATATGATGCAGCTGGTCTGACTCTGAGTGCCATTCCTATTATAAATCCACTGGTTTTTGAAGAAGCCCAAGCATCCGATGCGCGACGAGCTGCGGGGCTTCCTATCAGGCCACTTGAAGGCATTCCTTATCTGGTCAAGGATAGTATTAAAGTAAAAGGGATGACTGTAGCTTGCGGATCTCCAGCATTTGAGAATCTCATAGCCACGGAAGATGCAGCGTGCGTGAAAATCCTGCGAGACGCGGGGGCAGTCCTGCTGGGAAGAACAAATATGCCTCCAATGGCGTATGGAGGGATGCAACGTGGCTCATACGGCCGTGCTGAAAGTCCGTACAATTTAGAATATTTGACGGCGGCATATGGATCTGGGTCTTCGAATGGTTCGGCCACCGCTACTGCTGCAAATTTCTGTGCCTTTAGTTTAGGCACCGAAACCGTGTCTTCGGGAAGGTCACCAGCATCAAATAATTCCATTATTGCCTATACACCTTCCAGAGGGCTGCTACCCCTGAGAGGAGTATGGCCCCTGTACCCAACATGTGACGTTTTAGTGCCTCACACCCGCACTATGGCCGATCTTTTCTGGGTCCTCGACGTCCTAGCTGTTACCGATCAGAACCCTCAGGGAGACTTTTGGAACGAACAGAAGATAATTCCGCTGCCGTCAGTCGAGACTCTACGGCCACGACAGTTCAAGGAGCTCGAGGATAACACCTCACTGCGTGGTAAGCGAGTGGGAATACCATCTATGTTTATCAATTCGAGTGATCCCCTTCCCCACAAAATCTGTACCAGACCATCCATTATCAAACTTTGGGAATCTGCAAAGCAATCTTTGGAAGCATGTGGTGCCACAGTGGTTGAGGTTGATTTCCCTCTCATCAACACCTACGAAGCCGAGATACATCTAGGCAGATTAGCGAAGGTCGAGGGTCTCCCAGAAGACTGGAGAGCCAAGGAAAGATGCGATGTGGTGGCTCATGCTTGGGATGATTTTTTGGTTGCCAACGCCCAGCCAGGGTTGGATTCACTGGTTTGCGTAGACCCCGATACTATCTTTCCTCTTGCCCCAGGTTCTCTCCGTGGAAACCCTCTCGCGTCGAATGCGCTTCGGTGGAGCGAGATAGTTGAGTATCCCAAAACTAAACCTGATTCTATCTTCAAAATCGCCGGTATGGAGCAAGCCTTGAAAGCTCTAGAGAATGCGCGGAAGGAAACACTAGAGAAGTGGATGGATAGGGAAGCTCTAGATGTTGTAGTGTTTCCAGCCAACGGTGATGTCGGGCGTGCAGACGCTGACAAGGATGAGAAGTCTTCCCTGTTTGCCTGGACAAATGGCGTCAAGTATTCCAATGGGAACCAAGCTATTCGTCACCTAGGTGTCCCCACCATTTCTGTCCCTATGGGAATTATGGAAGATACGAAAATGCCGGTAAACTTGACTTTTGCAGGGAAAGCATACGAGGATACCAAACTCCTTCAGTACGCCTATGCTTTTGAAGCAGCAACCAACAACCGTGCTGTCCCCCCACTTGTGCCCGAATTGGATTCTGATGCCATTCACAAGATTGGTAAAAGCCGTCCTACAGGAATCGCACAAATTGAGGTTGAGAGCCAGTCCAAGACAATTGATGATTTGATTGTGACCATTAAAGCCGAAGGTTCTTGGAAATTAGATGAAGACTCCGAACTGAAGAGGCTTACCTGTTACATTAATGGTAACCCAGCTGAGATGAGAGTGGATGGAAACCGATGGAGGGTGACAGCTTCATATCCCGTGTCGGCTCGTGACAACACGTGGGTTCGCTGGACAAGTCCTGCTTCCAACCAGACGATGATTGTTCTTGTGGTACACTTTGTCAATGGCATGTCCGCTGGAAAACTGATCTTGCTATAGGCTTTACTTCTCACTTCCTCCGATAGTTTACGTCACACATATAGGAGACACACACACACCCTTGCAGATTCGGACAAGAGGATAGCAATCTTGTTGGCCTTAGTTATTCGAACAATGGCACATATGACTAAAGCTATTTGCAAAAGGAAAATTGAAAATCAATTACATACTCCCCTGACATATAATTAAAAAAGAAGTATGCAGTAAGATGATGGAAAAGAAAAAAGAAAAGAAAAGAAAAGAAAAGAAAAGAAAAGAAAAGAAAAAGAAAGAGGGGCCATTGTCAGTCACTCCTTAGCCCAGCTTTGCGTAGACCGATCGTACCCAATCGCCTTCAATTCAATATTCAATGACTTTAACATCGTTTCCATTGTAAATTCCTATCGCGTGATCCGAATAGAGAGTTAGACGGTCTCGGTGACTTGAGCCAAAAATGGCATGACGGCGATGGTTTCAAACCTACCTGAGGCTCTACATCATCCCCATCCTTATGCCTTTCATCCTCCTCGATTACTTCTCTCTCATCCCTCATTTCAGCTCTGCGAGCTTCCAGTTCGTCCTCATCCACCTCGGGTCCCAAATTACCAAACCAGGATGCCATCTCCTCCTGCTCCCAACGAGCAGCATCATTCTTCGTCCGCTCCCGCCATATCTTAAGCCCCCCCATCCGTTGAATACGTTCCTGCGCACCAGATAAGACCTCCTCGGCTGCATTCTGACTCACAGTCTTCCACTTTGTAATCAGCTTCTCCAGCTCTTCATCTCTGTTAGATGTTTCGATCCGAAGAGCTTGTTGCACGGTATCCAGTTCAGAATGGAGAGACAAAAGCCGTGTTTGGTGCTCCCGTAGCTGCCTCTGTAGACTTGATATGGTTGAATCCACCGATAGAGATTGCTTTGTAGGCGCCGGAAGCTGTTCGCCAAGAATCCTTCTTTTGCGACCAGCAGTGGCCGATGGTGCCGTAATAGGCGAATTATTGTCAACACCGGGGGTGGAGCTAGATTTATATGTGGAAATATTCTGTCCATTTCTGTTAATTGTATGATTGAGACTTGTCGACGAAGCTACTTCCTCGCCGTTGGAGGTGGACGTTTGTGCTGGACGGCGCAGAGGGGACTTGAATGGCTTTGAAAGTGCCGAAGCTGATTGTTCCACACGTCGCCGTTTTCGATTGAGATTGAGAGAATCCATAGTCATGTATGGTGACCAGTAGACTTAATAGATTACATGACACTTTAAATTCCTTTTGTAGCGTCCTGAGTTCAATTTAGCATAAGGAGGAGATGGATTTTGAGGAGTCACTCGTGGTACTCAGCAATTTTAATGCCCAGGCAAAATAGAATTAGGTATGCTTATCGATAATGTAATCAAGAACCCCAACAAAAAGCAAAATAAGTACAAAGCTTGAGGTTGTTAGCTAAGATAGTATTAATCTCCTAAGGGCTCGCTACGGAATATGAATCAAGGAGTCAATACAAGGGAACAAATCTATCTTGAGAGTAAAGCCAGATTATCATAAAATACACCATGTACAATCAAAGAAAAGGCATCCCTGTTTTATTCAATGGCCAACTCCGCCAGCTACCCACTGAGCAAACTCTGGGTCCCCAGGACGAGGGAAAAATCCCCGATCATTCCCATTGGGTGGTGCTGGGTTGGCATTGGGGTTATCGTTTGGTCTCTGCCGGTTTCGCTGCTGTCTCATGTAGACCAATACCAATAAAGTCGCGGCTAGCATAAGAATTATTAAACCCTCCAAAACACTTTCGTCGATATCAAGATCTAGATCATCGTAATAGTCAGTATCATGGCGGTCATCGAGGCGATGCGCATCATTGCCCGAGAGAAAATCATCTTCATCTTCCTCGGCGCGTTTGTACATCTGTGCACGGTAATTCGCCTCCTCTTCTTCGTCATTCTCAATGAACGCTGCAATCCACTCTTTAAAGGTACGTCGAGGTTTCGTTTCTAAGAGATATGGTTAGTTTTGTCCACTAGAACATCAATTTTTCAAAAAGGCAGGCTCTTTGTACCTTCATCTTCTTGAATAGAATTGACCTTTCCATTCGTCAGTTTATTCCAGGCACTCCGTATCCGTAGTTTAAGCAGGCTCAGCTTTACGGGGAGGTAAGCCTCGGCACTCGTCTCCAGTGCTAGGTCGTAGTATCGTTTAGCCATATGAAAGTCCTGCTCAACAGCAATGCCATTTTCATGCATCCAGCCGAGATTCCAATACGCCTGCGCACTGTAATGAACCTCAGCTGCAGCGTGATAGCAAGACGATGCTTTTTCCGCATCCGCTTCAACACCTGTGCCACTCAGGTAATAGTCTCCCATCTTGATCAACGAGTCGATATTCGACTGCTTGGCGGATCGAGTCCAGTAGATCAAGGCCAAAGCAGCATTCCGAAGTAATGAAGGCCGAACTTTCTTAGATATAGGAAGTATTGAGTCTAGCGACAACAAAGAGCGCTGCTCGTCGAGGATGAATGCAACATTAGCCTGGGCGTACTCATATCCTTGTTCTGCGGCCATAAGGGTTGGGATGAGCGCTCGTTCCTTTTCACCACTTTCGTAAGCATTATTGGACTCAACAAAAGAGGAGTGGATAGCTTCAGCCCGCTCAGCAACCATTTTGTAGTACGATGCCGCCAGTCCACAATGTCTTGGCCGGCCGACCCCATTGTTTGCTAGTTCTGCAAGATAATAGAAAGCTTCCATTGATCCCAAACGTGCAGCAAGCTCGAAATATTTTGTCGCTGTTGCAACGTCCCCTTGGTCTAGGAACAAAGCGCCGAGACGGGTCTCCGAGGCCGGGTGGTCTTGGTCGGCAGCCGCCTTGAAAAATGACGATGCTTTGAACGCATCCTGTGGCACTCCATATCCATTGAGATGCATGAGCCCAATTTGATGTTGACAGATCGCATCAGCGTTGGCTAATCCGTGCTTAAACCATGTATAAGCCGTCTCAAAATTTTGTTCCACACCTTCACCACGCAGGTACATCAACCCGATATGCCCTGCAGCTTTTGAAGCTAACTTTTCAATACCCATCGGGTGGTTTGGGTTGACGGAACCATCCTTGTTCCAGTAACGCTTGGTGACCTGTCTAAAATATTTCATTGCTTTGCGGTAGTTCTTTGGCATTCCCTTTACGCCTTCGTAGTGTAGCTTACCAAGGTTAAAGGTGGCCTTTAATTCACCCTTTCGGGACATGAGATCCATAAACTCCAAGACATCTTCCAAACTAGCTTCGGCGCCAGAGTGTGCCTCACGCAGCGCATTTGGTCCGGAGCTAGAAACACTTGCACCCTGACCATAAACTCCACCTTCCTCATCAGCCCAGTGGTATGCCTCTCGGACCATGCTATAACCGCCAGGTGGTCCCGATCTGTAATATTCGATAGCCTTATCCGCCACCTTCTTATAGTAGTACGTTGCTTGGTCGCAGTTTCTCGGTGTACCAATACCAGCATGATTGCGGTATGCAAGTGTCATCTCCGACCTCGTATTTCCCGCCTCTGCAGCGAATGTATGGTACAACAACGCCTTGGCCTGGTCGCGTTCAACCCCACCCCCAATTCCCGTAGCATACATGAAGCCAAGCATATAGTGCGCCGTGCTGTTGCCATTCAATGAAGCCAGGCTCTGATACCAGCGGAATGCCTGCTTGAAATCCTGGGGGTGGGTAAAGTTGCCGTAGAAATTCATCTCTGCTAGAAGAAACATGGCGTCGGGGTTGTTGTCCTCCAACGCTGCAATTTTGAGTTCATCCACAGCTTTCACGATTTCTGGATGAACTTTCCTCCGGGTTGTGCCATCTGATGACGGTCCGTTGATAAACAGGATTCGAAAGGCTTCTTGTGCATAATACAAGGTGTTACCGAGGAGACCAGATGGTTTATCAGGTGGTGAAGTGACAGGGATTTGGGCCTCCTGGAGAATTCTCAGGGCAGCTTCCACGTGTTCTAGACATAAGTAGTTGCACAATAGCTGTCAGCCACAAGCACGACAAATATATCCCACGCTATCATGTCTTACCATTCGGGCGACTATTGGAGGCCTCCGGGGTATCAGAAGACCGAACATATTCACGGACAATATCTGTTGATGAAGATTCTCTACCAGGAGAATCCTTAGATTCAACTACAAACGCCTGCAGGAGCACTGGATGATAGGTTGCTGATATCAGTCTCTATCGCGACACTCCCGACAAGCACAAGGGCGGGGAGTATTAACTCACAAAGCGCCAAGGGTAGTAGATGCCATAGCCATAGGTTCTTCATGTTGCCTGAAAGAATTTGATTAAATTAAATAATGAGAAACGCATGGCGACTCGGTCGGTTATCAGCACGTTGGTGACATCAAGTGGGCCGTGAGATGTACCTAAAGATGATGTATTATGAAGCTCCAACTGCAGAAGCGTCGGGCCACCTGTCCCTGCGGAGCTTCATTTTACCGAGATCCGTCGCAATGTATCAAATAACGCCATGCATCATGGGCAGATGAAGACTACGAGGTACCTAAGTCCTCAACATGAATAATAGTTCTAAAAAATTTTTTTTTTTTTATTTTTTAGATTGGTTTTATTATTGCTCCCCTCCCCTTTTTGATCCATGAACCTATCTGTTCTAAACTGTGTACAGGAAAAAGAACAGCGATTGAAAAGAAAAAAAGAAATAAAGAAAAAAAAAAAGAAACATACACTCCGTAGCAATCTCCTCCATGTTAACTAAGGGGAAACAATATCAAGGAACAAGGGCCGACGCATCTCTCATATTCAGGATGGACGACCCATTGGGGGTCTTCAAGTCTAAAAAAAAAAAAAAAAAAAAAAGAAGTTAAAAGGGAAGAAAATGCTTCCCATTCAAGATTCTTTCAGAATAGAAAACGAAAACGTGAGGCATCACCAACCCATAAAATTTTATCCGCAATTTCAGCAGGCTGGCTTGGAGACTAAAAAAAAGAATGCGGGCTAGAGCTTAAAATAAAAGAAAAACATACATTAAGAAGGAAGCGGGGGAAGGAAGAGAAAAGAAAAAAGGCCGCAGATGCCCAAATTGTGGAAAATATAACCAACCAATTCCGCAATACAAGATGCAAAATGTTTCTTTTCTTTTTTGAGAGTGTTCAATGCGAAGTGATAGTACAATGATACAGCAAATGCCATGGAAGAACCAAGTATTGAGGCATAAACTTCACTGGCGTGGGGATCTAAAAAGCCTATTAGTTGATTCAGTGCGAGAAGCTCCCATAGATGAAACTTACGTAGGGCTGAAAGCCGGCGACGTCGGGCTATAGCCTGGAGATGTTGGGCCTCCAGGAGACGTCGGCGAGCCGGCAAAGTTAGGAGATGTTGGAGAATACGTCTGAGGGCTGGTAGGCGACCACCCAGGGGAAGTAGGTGTGTATTTCGGAGAAGTTGGGGAAGTGGGAGACAAGTGCCGAGCCGCACCACCAATAGCCGGACTGGTAGGGCTGTAACTAGGCGAAGTTGGGCTAAATGCAGGCGATGCTGGACTGAAGCTTGGAGATGTAGGACTATAGTTCGGCGAGGTCGGTGAAAATCCGGGAGAAGTGGGGGAATACGACGGAGATGTCGGAGACGCCTGCCCGTAGGCTGGTGATGTAGGCGAATAGGCAGGCGAAGTTGGAGCGAATGATGGACTGGCTGGCGAGAAGCCTGGGGACGTCATAAAACGAGGACTCGTGATACCCATGCCAGGAGAGGTAGGGGAGTAGCTGGACGTTGGAGAATAGCCAGGTGACGTTGGATTGACACTGAAGGGGCTGCTCGGAGAATAACCGGCTGGACTTGTAGCGGCAGGGCTGAAGCCACCTGAGAAACCTCCACCAGGCTGGTACTCAGTGAATCCACCTGGAGTTTCAGCACCCGCCTGGCGAATTGGGGAGAAATTCGAGTCAGGATCGGGTGTACCGATATAGGCACTCTCTTGCATAGGCGAGCCTGTGTCATACTGTGTCGCAGCACCATCGGAAATAATAGCATCCTTAGCACCAAGGGCACCCATCACTCCAAAACGAGCATTATTCGATACAACAGTGTTCAGCATATTCTGGTCAAGGTAGATATCAAATTCTCCCGTACCAGCAGGCGCCATCTGTCCCAAAATCAGGTTTTCTGACACGCCCCGGCAATCATCAAGCTCACCAAATGCAGCGGCCTCGAGAAGGATTTCCACAGTCTCTTCGAAAGAACATCTCATAAGTGCACCGTTATCAGCACGATTGATACCGTGACGAGTAACCGGGGTGAGGTAGCCTCGGACCGTCATAACATCAACCAGTAGAGCCAAGTGACGATGATTGACATAAGATCCGTCGAAGGCAAGGACCTGGGTAAGTTCGCGAAGGACAGCAGTACGTGCAGCTTCAATTCCAAACACCTCGAAAACCTCGATGAACTGATTTGAATAGGTGCGCGTTGCATCAACTCCAGGAATAGCCAGAACCTCACCAAGAGAAGAACCGCTTGTTTCAAGCACCCACTCCTTGCAGAGCGGATCAGTCTTGCTTGAAAATAGCGACCCATCTTCCAAGACTCGGACCTTACTCTTCTCGTTAATGAAAGCACGCTCAACTCCTGGAACTCCACGCAGAGTCAAGGTGTCCAAAAGATGCTGCTCCAACTTCTTAAGCGTCACGTCATACTCAATATCATCGTCGTCCTCGTCTTCCTTGTAATCCTGGATCTGACGAATTCGAATAACTTGTTCATCAGCGTTATTATCACTGAAGATGACTGCGATATCCTTCGGATAGGCTTGCTTGATCCTTGCTGCAACATCTTGCACAGTAAGGCCTTTATCCAGAAGTTTGGGTCGGCTCAGGATAATACGAAGCAGCCACTTAGACTGGCGAGACGCGTCATCGGTAACATCCTCGGGAATAATAAAGTAAGATTCAACCATATCCCGATCGTTTTCAATGACCGTGGTTTGGATATCCGGATCATAGTAGATCTCAGTGGCCTCGGTAACTGATCTTAGGCTAGTATGTTCAACAGCACTTCGTAAGTGCTTAGCGCCCTCCTTGTTGTGAGTCTTGTGAGGCTCCTGATAGACTGTCATGGAGGGAGTCTTGATATTAGTAGCGACATTCAGAATTTCTTTCAGACGAGGCACACCCAAAGTGACGTTCTTGGACGAAACACCAGCAAAGTGGAAGGTGTTCAATGTCATCTGCGTAGCTGGCTCACCAATAGATTGAGCGGCAAGAACACCAACCATCTCACCAGGGCTTGCCTCGGCCTTAGCAAATCGGCTCTCGATTGCTCCAAGAACGTGCTGGAATGCAAGCTTGTTCATCGAATATTCTGTAACCAATCTTCGGAACGCAAGACGACTACGTAGCTGTGCCTTAAACAGCAGAGTGGCATTTTCCTGGGCCTCTAAAGAGATCGGGTCACTACCGCGAACGATCATCAACTTATCAAGCAAAGACTGCACTTGTGGAATGACTTCAGCAGGATGCAAATCGCTAATAGTTCCCTCGCGGATTCTGAATGTGGTTCGAGCAGTTTCGAGAATGCGTTGCACGTTGATTGGAAGCTGCATCATTTCTTCATCTTCCTTAGCGACAGTTCGGAGGAAAGCTCTAGCCTTTAGAAGTTCTTCCCACTCTTCATCCAAATACCTTTGGACTTCAACATCACCGGCGATCTCGTTGGCCTGCTCCAGGACATCAGGACCTAGGCTTCGCTCAGGATCCATAAGATCAATGCGGAAGCGATTCCGGAATTGATCATCAGAGCATTTGATGATGTCCACTCGTTGGTTCTCAATATGCGCGCCGTCAAGACCGTCTTCTCCGTAGATAAATTGTATTACATCACCCAAGGAATTCCTAACTGTGCCATCATACTTGACCATAACCTCTTCGAGGGCTTTAACTAGCTTCCGTTGAATGTAACCGGTTTCGGCGGTCTTGACAGCAGTATCGATAAGACCTTCTCGACCAGCCATAGCGTGGAAGAAAAACTCAGTTGGAGTCAATCCACGTAGGTAAGAGTTCTCAACGAAGCCTCTGGATTCCGGTGAATAGTCGTCTTTTGTAAAATGAGGCAAGGTGCGATATTTGAAACCAAAGGGGATACGCTTGCCCTCCACGGACTGCTGTCCCACAACGGCAGTCATTTGTGAAATATTGATGGTTGAACCCTTTGATCCTGAGCGCGCCATTTGAATGGCGTTGTTGAGATCTTTCAAACTCTTTTCTGTTTCGCTACCAGCCTCATCACGGGCGTTGTTTAACGCACGGGAAACTTTGCTCTCAAAGGTTTCTCGTACATTCATACCAGGTAAAGGTTCGAGAGTATTCTCAGTAGCACTAGCAGTGATCGACTCAACCTCTTGTTTCCTGACTCGCACACAATTCTCAATCCTTTGAATTGTGACTTCATCAGGAATGGTATCGCCAATTCCGATGCTAAAGCCGTTGTGGAGTAACCAATAGTTCACAATAGTCTGAGCACCATTGAAGAAAGCAACTGCGGTTGGTGGGCCATATTCATTGAAGATGGTATGAATAACACCTCCACCGGTAGCACCCACAGTCTTCTTAGAAAACATTCCATACATCAACTGTCCACCATGGATGAGCAGGCCGCCATCATTAAGAGGAGAGAACTTCTCTGAAAGTGGAGATCCATCTTTCTCAACACGTAGAAGATTAAGGCCAGATGGTAGGGCCATGCTGATCATCTGTTTTCCAGTCCACCTAGGTCGCGGTTTCAAAATAGCAGGGGGCGGGATCACTCCATCCCAATCAGGAACCCACATCATAAGATTCATGACTTGATCCTTATTCAAAAAGACATCACGCCGACAAATCTTATAGATTCCGCAAAGAGTATCCTGAACAATACCCATGAGCGGTCCGTTTCGCTGCGGTGACACAATGTTCATTGGTACCAAGGCAAGCTGACTGAGTTCCGCACGGGATTCTTCGCTTTGAGGCACGTGCAAATTCATTTCATCACCGTCAAAATCAGCATTGTAGGGAGTAGTGACGGACAAGTTGAGCCTAAAGGTAGAGTATGGCATGACGCGGACACGATGACCCATCATAGACTCTTTATGGAGGGAAGGCTGACGATTGAACAGAATCACATCACCATCCATGATATGGCGCTCCACCTTCCATCCATATAACAGCTGCTGTCCTCCAGCTCTTCGGGCATGACGAAGATCGATACGCTCACCGTTGTCTCTGACAATATATCTCGCTCCAGGATGCTCATTTGGGCCGTTCATGACCAGTTGCTGCAACTTTTCAATGTTGTATGGGGTCACAACTTCAGGGTAGGTCAAAGTTCTCGCAATGCTCCTCGGGACACCGACCTCATCAAGGGACAAGTTCGGATCACCCGTGATAACGGTACGCGCCGAGAAATCTACACGTTTCCCCATCAAATTCTGTCTTAGGCGACCTTCCTTACCCTTCAGACGACTTCGAATAGCCTTTACCGGTCTGTTAGATTTCTGCATAGCCTTTGGTTGACCAGCAATGTCATTATCCATATAAGTAGCAATGTGATATTGTAGCAAAGATTCGAACTCGCGCACAACGTGCTCTGGTGCGCCTTCTTGCTCGCAGCGTTGAACGTTTTGATTGGCTCGGACGATTTCAGCCAACTTGTAAGTCAGGTCGTCCTCACCACGTTGGCCACTGGTGCTGCCGCCAACGAGCACACTGGGACGAACAGGAGGTGGGGGGACCGGCAAAACTGTAATGATCATCCACTCTGGACGAGCATAGTCATTGCTCAACCCCATGATCCGAACATCCTCGTGCGAAATATTACGAAAGACATTCAACGCCATCTGGGGGGTGATAGTCTTCTTCTCCGGCTGCTGCATATCCATCTCGTCCATCATGCTCTTCGACGGCTTCCATGTTCCCACCAAGGTGATTCCTTCCTTTCGGATCGTTGGTTGGGCATTGCCACACCCACCATGTAGCCTCAAAGGTTTAGAGCTTTCCTTTGAGAAAGGCTCATCCTCGTCTGGGGGAGGGTCCGCCTCGCAAATTAGGACATCCTTCGAGAGTCGCCAGATATGGTCGAAGCGTCGCTTTGGATCCCTTATTCGAAGGGCTTCTAGGAACTTTGAATCAGACTGGTATTATGTTAGCAAAAATCTGCCGCAATAGCTTTGCCATCCCATAAGGGATGACTAACCGTGTTGGCCTTAATCTTGCCACAGTTGTGGCAGACAGTCTCAAGTAACTTCTTAATTTTAGTCAAGAAACCTAGCAGGAAAAATTAGCGTCCGGAAGACAGTATAGTATGCCTCCTCAACAATTTCTAGAACTTACCGATATGATAAACTGGAGTTGCAAGCTCGATATGTCCAAAATGTCCGGGGCACTCTTTCTGACCCTCTTCACAGGTTTCACAGTTCCACTGCCTGTCGATTGTTCCCAGGCGCGGATCGTTGAGACCTTTCGTCCTAGGCCGTTGTCTTTGTTCATCCTATTGGTGATAAATTCGTGTTAGAAGGTATTAGTGCAGTCCCCTTGGGCCACGAAACGGTAAAAATCCGGGAAAAAACGAACCATCGTCTCCGGGTATTCAACATGAACCACACTCATCCGCTTGATCTCCTCTGGAGAGAAGAGACCAAATTGGATCTCCTTGATGGTGCGCAATGGCGCCTTGGAGTACGGGAAGAAGACGTTCGACATTATGATGGATATTGTCGGGAAGATACGATACGTCAAGTCAGGAGAGGACGCGGTTAGCGAATCGGACAGATAAAGGGAGTGTTAAAAACCCAACGAGAAGTGATTTCTAGAGTGCTGTTATGTTAATCGTCAAGTTGAAACAAGCGATCAAGAAAGAATTTGCAAGCAGATGGCCGGGTGAGGCCTCTGGCAGCCCTTGCCACGAGGGCGCCTGCGACCCTGTCCACCGACTGCGCGAAGCTCCGAAAAGGGCGAGAAAAAGAGGGTCACGATCGACGACGGCGGTTATCTAGCTCTGATAATGATATCGCGATGAAAAACGCGATGATCGGGGGCGATAGGCGATGGGTAGGTAGCGTGTCGAGGTGATGAAAGGGAGACGGTTGAACGTCAGGTTGGTCTCCGATGGGGCACGAGTTTTCTAAGCCGCAGTCCTGTCTTAGCGCGAGTCATCTAAAAGTCGTTCACGCTAGTCTCATCACCAGGCAGATATCGGCCTTTCTCTACATTCCACCAATAATATGCTGTGAAAAAATGGCCTAGGTGGGCCCCTATTAGTGCATTCTAAACGTGTGCCTCACCGCCCGCCACCCCAGGTTCCAACTCTTCATACTCAGCTCAATGATTATGTAAAATATGAAGAATGGAAGTCTCCCCGCTGCCAGATAAAATACTTAGAATTAACAAGTCAACCAGAAAGCATTAAGGGTGCTGGATGTTTGCTTTCTTAGTTATTCCTCCTGGCCTCTTCTCCAGGCTAGGAATTTAATTCCTTTCCTTATCTTACCACCCATACCCACCTCACCTTTCTTATCACTTATATTCTAGTCATTTCGCGCGCAATGAATCTTTCCCTTATTGATCCCTTTGTCCTGGCCCAGGATTACCCAGATACACTCACAGAAAAACTAAGTATGGTAATCTCCTAGCATAATCCTAAGTGCCTTCATCTTCTCCTCACCTCATGAAAATCATTCTGATTTCAACAGGAAGTGGGCACGCGACCTGTCTTCGGTTCAATCGCAAAGGAGACTATCTAGCATCCGGACGGGTTAGTTTCTGACTGGCCGCGCGAACGAATTTAAGAGGGTTATGCTTATATCGGTCACAGGTAGATGGCACAGTGGTTATTTTTGACGTTGAGACAAATGGGGTTGCGCGCAAGCTAAGGGGTCACATTCGTCAGATCCAATCCCTAAGGTAGGTCCCATGCATCCTCATCCACCTATACCACCATTCCCTTTGTCGAGCAAAAGCTAATGCAATGAATATGTAGTTGGTCTCGAGATGGCCGATATCTTCTCAGTTCATCACAGGATTGGAAATGTATTCTATGGGACCTGAAGGATGGCTCCCGAGTCCGAACGGTCCGATTTGAGGCCCCTGTATATATCGCAGAGTTGCATCCTTATAACCAGTAAGGCTCCTTTCAATTCCCGAGATTCTTTCATCTTCTAGCGCTTATATTTTATGTGCTAATGCTTTGCCCGATCCAGTTTACTATTTGTGGCCTCTCTATTCGAAGATCAACCCCTTCTTGTCGATATCTCGTCCCCCAAACCCATCAAACGTATCATCCCCTCCGCACCATTCCGTCCTTCCCCTCCTAAGAACGAGGAAATTGATCCCGCTACCGCTGCAAAACAAGCCGCCCAGGATGCGAAG
The DNA here is from genome assembly GCA_027569155.1 of Aspergillus haitiensis. NCBI lineage: Eukaryota > Fungi > Ascomycota > Eurotiomycetes > Eurotiales > Aspergillaceae > Aspergillus > Aspergillus haitiensis. Next base: position 79,129 of record JAPDEO010000047.1, read on the forward strand.
CACTCGACGTGTGTAACCATCTTCACCGCGTTAGGAAACCATATTATCGCAGGAACATCGAAGGGCTGGATCAATATCATCGAGACGCAAACCTGTACCACAATCCACTCGACTCGACTTTGCAATGGCGTAATAATACTACTTCGCCTCGCAAGCAACGGCCGGGACCTTCTTGTCAATAGTTCAGATCGAGTAATCCGAACCATAGTCATGCCTGACCTCTCCCAATTAGGCATTGATCTAGAGCCCACCAACATTAAACTTCAGGTAGAACATAAGTTCCAGGACGTTGTCAACCGATTAAGCTGGAATCATGTCACATTTTCCTCGACAGGTGAATTCGTCACCGCATCCACCTTCATGAACCCCGACATTTACGTTTGGGAACGAAGTCATGGCTCCCTTGTCAAGATTCTTGAGGGGCCCCGTGAAGAATTAGGGGTGGTGGAATGGCATCCCTGTCGACCGCTGGTAGTCGCTTGTGGCTTAGAATCAGGATGTATTTATACATGGTCGATTGTCACACCCCAAAAGTGGTCCGCCTTGGCACCTGATTTCGGCGAGGTAGAAGAAAATGTTTTGTACATGGAACGAGAAGATGAATTTGACATGCACCCAGCGGAGGAAATTCACCAACGTCGTCTTGACCAAGAAGACGAGGAGCCTGACGTGCTCACGATCGAGCCGCAGAAGAGCGGCGCTGATGAGGAGATGGAATCATTCCGAATGCCTGTCCTTTTAGATATCTCTGACAGTGAAAGTGAAGAAGATATCGTTACAGTGGGTCCAGGCACAATGCGGCGGCGGAGTCCCGGTGCTGGCCGAGATCGATTAAATGTCAATGGAGATGGTGAGAAAGATTGTAACACCAATGGAAAAGGTGGTCCTATACGGGGTCAAAAGGGCCGACGGCGGTAGCCTGATTTTAAGCTTCTTCCCTTACCTGGTTTTCCTTTTTTTTTTTTTTTTTGGTCTCTAGCCTAGAGCATTTGCTAAAACAGCTCCCACTCGGCGTTTGGAGCTCGTGGTATATATCGTTTGGTAGGCTTTCGGTCTACTTTAATAGAAGGATTCTAAGTAATAAGAAAAAAAAATTCAAATCTGATATTTCCTTTTTCTTTTTTTTTTTTTTTTTGGCTTCCGGTTTGAATAAATAAGGCTATATTTGAAAGGTATTAAAATTATGACACTTCACAATTGTTGGAATTCCAGGATATTTATGCTTCTTCTTTGGAGAGGAGGCGTCCAAAACGGGTTAACCACCTGCAGCCTTTTCCATAGCATATATGAAAAATCGTGCATGAGCTCGTGGTCAATCCTACCTGGTTCAAATCTCAATCCGTTATATCCGTTGTAAGTATATCTTTCGTCCCCTGGTCTCCCTGCCTCTTTGACGTCCACAAATTCGTTGCCTATTTTTCGGAGCTCCCAGTCCAAGTGATATATGCAGATGCCCAGTCTGCGAACACCTCATCGGTAGCTGAAACTGCTCATCCACGTAAAAAGTGGGCAGTGAATAATGCGAGGTCGGGCTCTAGATCGCATATTTTAAAGTCCCCGTCGCAGTCCTGATTTTTTAACCCTCAGTCTAGCCTCTATAAGGATGCCATAGCCCTTAAACTCAGGGCTAAGATAACATCTTCGGGGTCCCGATGTAACAATGGAACTCATATTTCATGACGGGTGCAGGTTGTTTGCTGGTTGCTCAAGAGGGGGGTAAAATAAAAAAAGGCTAGAGAAAGCCATTGAGACAGCATAATCCGGTAGCTTCCCACCCTTTTCCCTTTCTAGCTGTTCTAAGCCGTAAAAATGCTTGGGGGGGAGAAAAACGAAAAACGAAAACTGAAATGTAAAGGCGGAGTAAAGGTGGTTTCTGAAAAGGCTGTCTCTTTAGGCTTTTCTTTTGTAAATATGGATTTTCGTTTTTCTTCCCTCCAATTCAAAGCGTGCGCGCAACCACCGGAGAGAGTGTGTATGACCATTTTGTCAACTCTTGCACCTAATCTGACCATCTCTGATGCTCAATTTGTAGTTAGGGGCTTACGCGCTTGATAGATGTGTAGTATATTGTAAGCGTGAATCTCCTTGTTGAAAGCTTCAGCCTTCACATCCGCTGCAATCTGCTGGATCTTTTCCACTGGCCAACCAAATACACGACTAAATGGCGCCAAGCTGAGACTCTCAATACTTTCAGAGATAGCAAGATTATACCAGCGAGCTACCTTTCTCTCATGCTCATCCTGGTGCCAAGGATTGAGTGGGAGGCCAACTATCTGGTGATCAATTTCTGTGAACCCTGCATCTTGCAAGTCTTTAATAGTATCGCGAGAGTTATGGGATATTGGTCGCATGGTTTCGTGTGTTGCTTGTTTCAAAAATTGATACCAATGGCGGATAGCCAGGCCATCCAAGGAGCGATCATCGCAACGGGGCTCAAAATCTATCTCCACTTGCTCAAACCAAGCACCTGGTCGAAGGTGGGCAAATATTCTGCGGTACAGGTTCGGCCAGCCAGCTACACTACCAGAGCCCATCTGCAAGTGGATCAGATCCCAAGAGTCCTCCCCCATAGCCCAGGGACTCTCAAAATCAAACGGCGCATAGAACTCGCAGTTTTTAGGGTGATTATTAGGCTGTATGGGAGCGAGATCAACTCCAACCACGAAAGATTCAGGATATTTGTTGGCCACCTCGATTGCCCAGATGCCGGTACCACAGCCTAAATCTAGAATTCGGCCATTATTCGGGTGTGGAGCATATATTAGACCGTCCGAAACCCTTGCTACCGTAAATAATTTATGGAAGATGTCGAGGCGATCTTGTTCCTGTTCGTCACATGGTAACATATAAACTCCTTTGCGAAATCCATGGTATGTACGTCCGTTCTCATCATAAAATGGGTGTCTATGAAGGCTCCTGAACAGCACAAATGATAATGGCAACAGGAAAATTTTTTAATTAGTCGCCATGGATTAATAAGTTTAGATGTAGTTGAAAACAACATAGGTCTAAACGGAAAATGTGTATTAGACTGAGGGGAAGGGTAAGAGAGAGATACTTGCTATACGTCGGACTCATACTTGGAGACCCATTGCGATTCCAAGAATCGCCACCAGGTACAAGTCTCCCTGATTGATCTCGCTCTGTAATATTTTGAATATCCATAGCATCTGAATTGTGTCTGGAGCGGCTAATCTCGCTAGATCTCGGAGACTGGTAACCGTAGAGGTTATGAGGAGGCGAGTTCATTGCCGGGGGTCGTTGTGCGGCTTGAGCGTTTCCGAACATCGGGAAAAGTGCTTTATATGGGAGATTTGTTGACACAATTAGAATTGCTTTGAGTTCTGGTCAATTATGATTTGAGAAAGGGCAGCCACTGGTGGATAGTATAAGAACAGGAGAGGAGCAATCGATGACAAATGCTAGTAACAAAGTTATATAGATCAACAATCGGCGAGCACGTAAGGTCCTAAAATTTAATAAATTTTTCTTTTCTTTTTTTTTCTTTCCTAAAAAAAAAAGGATTTAAAAAAAAAAAAAAAAAAGGTTGACCAAGTGATGGTTATCCGCAAGACCAAAGCTCCAGTGACGACATAAATGTCAGATAAAATAAATAGGATAAAATAAAAACAGTAAGAGCAAAAAAATAAACGGAATAGTGGGGGGAGCGCTAGGGAGCTTCTGGTTTGTCGCGCCTCCTAAACCACACAATAAACACCGAAAATAATAATAATAATAATAATATATTGAAGAATGGGAATGAATCAGAAGAAAAGGGAGCGTCAGCCAAGGGTGGTGTCAGCCAAAGCCACAGGGAGGCGAAAAGTAAATTGTAATAAGAATCAAGAGCCTCCCCGCGAAAAAACGAAGGCGTTGTCGGAAGATCACAGAAAAGAAAAGTAGCGGTCACGGAGCCGGTATGAAGCGGGCAGCGCACTGGGGCAGGAAGGGAAAAAGAAGCTGTCGCCACAAATTGTAGAGCAGGAGATGATCAGAAATTAAGGCAATTGGAACAGAGGGTCGATTGCGGATGGAAAAGGAGCTAATCCTTGGAGAGAGGATGAAAGGGGAGGGGGCGTGCAGGCTGGTAGGGAGACAATGAAAGGGTAACAGAAGCAAGCAAGCAAGCAAGTAGCCCTGCCTTTAAGGTTGTTGCAGCCGCCTTCTTGTCCCCCGTTGGGCCCACGGGCGCGAGGCGGGGCGGTTAGTTCGCAGGTCAGGAGAGGAAGCCCGAGGCGCTGAAGCTGAATCCAGATCTTAAAACATTCCCAGAGAGGAAGCGTTGATGGAGGGGAGAATCAGGGGAAAGATGGCGGGAAGACGGGGATCATGTTAGTTGGCAAGCAATTAGGTACCTATGGATAATTGGATATCGCCAATTGATGATCTGGATCGAAATTCATTGGTTGAGACCTTGTCGCATGGCCCCTCCATCAACCATGGTCCACGATCATTTAGGGACATCTTCACTATGTACTGTGGTAGCTAGGTAAGCAACTGGATTTTCGTCTAGCAGTGACAACCTCGTTTGGCTTTTGCCATGGGAGCGGAAGCGCCGTGGGCGTGACCTTAACAAGTTTGTGCCACCACGAGTTCCAGGTATTCACTTGGGCGTCTAAGAAGAGGAATTACTAGCCATGGGGGCATGCCCTGTCTGTATTGAACATGTCTGTACTCTGTATGCACAATTACTCCATACATCACATAGGTAGGAGGTACTCCACATTCCATACATACACCAATAGAATTCTATCCACTTTTTCTACTTCTGTTTTCCCTTCTGCTACTAGGTATTTTTTGCTTTTCTCCCGAATTAGTTTTTTAATCTACTATTATTATCATCTCTATTCTCCCACACGACTTCCCTAGGATCTTCTTTCTTTCTTTCTTTCTACTCCTTTTCTTTCATTCTTTTTACTCAATATTCTTTATTACATCAAATAAAAGCCTTGGAAAATAATCAGAAAGAGAAAAAAAAAAAAAAAGGAAAATATCTAAGCCAGCAAAAGAATTAAATGAGAAGTTTTCAAATTTTGAGCTTCCCGGCAATAGACGAAAAGAAAAAAAAATTTCCCTTTTGACACGATAGATTTAATACACTATGATCTAACTTTATGCCTCTTTTCAATTTCTTATCGGGGCTGATAGCAATACTATGTCTAGAATGATGAGTTGGTTGGGCTGTGAGTTCTAGTCCAGTGTGAGGCTACAGTGAGGTAGGTACCTTTTTAGTTAAAATATAACATACATATATACATTTATATTTTAATATTATTATTCCTTATTTTATCTCCTTAAACTTTATAATAGTCCGTTCCTGTAAGGTACTACTACATACGTACCTAAGCCAAATGCAACATGACAACTTTTGTGTGTTGTTATTGGCCTATTTTAATAGAATATGTTGCTAATATGCAAAGTCACATTGGGCGATTACAAAGTAAAACCTGAACTTACAAGGTTGTATGGTCGTGTATTTTGTGGGAAAAAAATATATATATATAGCGGGTTAAAAGAAACCAAGACCGAATCCAAGCTCTATATATAAAAGAAATAATAATACAATTATAATTATTATGATGATGAGGTGATGAGGGCAAACGAATAAAGAAAGAAAAAAGAGGGCCCTCCAGTCATTCAAGAACGGAAAAGAAAAGTTTAAACCCCTCCTCCCTTGATGGGTCCTTGTAGATACCAAAGTGACTTCCGGGCGGGACGCGGACCGTCTCCCACACTACCAAGTTTGTTACAAAGGTCTTTTTTTTTGTCCCTTTTTTCGGGCCGCTAACGTAGAACATCTCCCATGAGCCAATAATTTTTGCCATTGTTTTCAGGCATTGTTAATACCAGGAAAAGTCTCCAAGTTACCAGCACTCTGGTTAAAGGATTCGACCCATCGCATCCGGAAGCTGACCCTAATGTCCCTTGGCGCAGGGCCACAACTGGTGGCGACCACCACCACCACGGCAATACTCTTGCTTGCAGTCGCTATAGTGGACCGAATCAATGTAAAGATATTTTTTTTTAATATATAAAAAATAATAATAATAATAATAATAATAAATAAATAAATCAAATCAAATAAACAATCTCCATAGTGGAATTTTGATGCAGTTTTCATGACCATGGATTCCTAAACACGCCCCAAAAGGTTCGCTAATCCAATATCATATCCATTCTCCTTAACCTCTCTAAGAACCTGGGATAGCGCATGCTCCTTCAAATACCCTTCCTTGGATCTGCTTAAGTCCTATGCATCGGGAGAGTGGAGAACCTTTCTGCCTAGCAAAATTCAAGAAGAGCTAGCTTTTTCCGACCCAAGGAACTTTAGTCCGCGTACGCATTGCATACCGCAAACTTCATTGGTGTTGAATACTACGTAAGTAAGTGTTTGGTAGGTACCGTAAAAAATCTATGAAGTAGGAGCCTCAACGATACTCAGTACAGTCCTATCCCTGTCAATCTGTTGATATTCTCCAAATAATGAATAACCCAACTTCAGCATAATATAGAGGAATTAAGGAGTTAGAAAAAAAATTGTTTCCAAAATTACAAAATCATAAAATGTAATCAAAAAGTCATGGAAACTTCACCAATAATCCCCATCAGAAAGATAAGAGAATCAAGGGACCCAAATACCTAGTCACCCCTTAAAATTTAGTAATAACGACTTCTGAACCAAGAATATTATTAATAGCTCTCTAAAGTCGCTACTTCGGAGAAGGTTCCCATTGTGGATTTACCCATTGTTTGGTACTGGTGTTAACTCACTATTAGTAAATTTTCGCTTCCTTTTTTCCACCAGACACGGCTGGACTGACAATTAAGGGTGGTGTCCGTCCAGTGACCCAGTCCCAGATTGACAATTTCACCGCTTCCCATTCCCTCGGGTCATGAAAACTCCATCAAAAATAGGAGCTCGCCGCATGGATTCCCTATTGGACTCTGGAGTTACTCCGTCGGTGACTTGTTCATTCAAGAACGTGAACAATAAATAATTACACCTCAACAGAGAGTTTTGTACGGAGTATATTCATACCACTTCTATATTCCAAATCTTGACCCAGTGTGTATTTCTTTTGATTTTTTTTTTCTTTTAATCTTTTTTGTTGTCCCAAAGGATTTGAATTGGAGTTTATCTTCCCTAGTTTTTCTAGGTTGTCGTCTCAACTGAGCCGAGGATCTAGGTGAACCTTAATTAAATATCCGTAGCACTAAGGTTTTTCGAGTACATTAATTGGAATCTAGATATCAAATTAGATTCTCGCAAGCACGCCCAAGGCGGTGGAACTCCTCACGCTTTACAAGGGGTCATTGATTACTCCAGGCGAAATTTTTCATCAACTCTCCATATTCTCTCTAGAAATCCATACTTTTGAAGTGTATTTCTCGGGTTCTAAAAATGATATCTTCAGGAAAGGGGCACTAAAGAGCCTTTATCCACCATTGCTCGAAAAAAAGAATGAATAGATACCGAACACTACAAGACTAGATAGAACAAAAAAAAGGGGGGGATGGGAGGAAAGAGCCATGACTTAAATTTGTAGGTAGGTGAGCAAATACTAAGTATTAATTGTCCCAATTATTAACTAGTCATGATCATGGGTTTTCCGACACATTCATATACCCAATCCAGAACTAGCGCGTGGAGTCGCGAGGATAGCCCAGCTAGTAGGTACCGGATTAACCACCTCTGCAACTTTCTGGTGACTGGTAGGTACCTACTATTATTTATGAAATTGTTACATTGCTTATTCAGTAGGTACTTCGTTTTCAGTTTTTAGCCTTAAATTATGCTAAAATTAATATACCAAATTTTCCTTATGCCAACCCCAAAAACAATGGTTATCATGTAGCTATTCGAGACCAACCACCCAAGTAGCATAAAGAGGTATTCTAAGCAACCTCTCCTTTTATTTCTTTGTCTCTCCTTCGGACATCTTTTCCATCCCACTAGGTACCTCTTCCATTCCCGCTCTTATTATAGGTATGTTTGAGCACTATTCAAATAGATACTATACCCAGAGGTGGAAGGTACTACAAGGGCAGTATTACTAGGTACTACAGTAGGTATTTTCTACATCAGGTAAAATCCGGTATGCTGTATGACTATGTCCACGACATCCACTACCTAGGTAGGTAGGTACTTACCTCCCGTTCTCGGGGATATCAACCGCCATACCCTTCAGTCCATTTTATTCGCACTATCATCCCGCATAGAATGAGTATGGATTGTTGAATAAGTAGGTTTTAGGTGGTATTATTACGCTTAAGCTATTATTGCTATTATTTCTTTCCTCGCATAACTTTGCGAGAGAGGTTGAAATGTAAAACCTCTCAATTCTTGTCATCACCCGATCAAAGTTTGGTACCATATCAGACGTCATGGATAAGCGCCCTCTCCCTTCCCCCTCCCTTTCGCTTCGCTAAAGTACTCCGTATGTCGTGGTCGAATTGGTTGGTTTTGCAGCCACCGTTACCTAGAACCCACCAGCCTCCTTTCTACCTAGGCTTCTTCCACTGACTCGGTTCTTGATCCACTTGTGTCACGCACACAATCCAAAGCCACCCATGAATGATACCTAACTTCAGCTAGTTACTTTTATTATTTTTTGCTGCTCTGGTTTTTATTTCCTTGTTCTTTTCACCATCTTTTTTTTATCTGAGAACAAAGAAACGATTTTCCTTTTTTTTCAATACCCTTCATACCCTTTGGCGGTGGTTTCTTTCTTTCTTTCTTTTTTTTTTTTTCCAAGAAGATAAAACTTGACGCAACATCTTTGCAAGAAGCAATTGGATCACCACGGCCAGATCATCGACTAGGGTACACATGCCAGACTCAATGGTTTCATGTTCAGAACAATCCCTGGGAATTTCCCAGGGGTCCTCGAAATTTCCATGAGGGACAGATGGCTCACTGGTTGGGCCACATACCGGCATTCCTCCGTGCCAGCTCTTGGAAGATATTAATTGTTGTATTGGTGGCTCGTAGTGGGAAAATACTACCGCCCGATGACTCGACAACCAGACTCCGACCAGGCATTTCCTAGTTCATCCCAGTCGTTCCAGCTCCAGAAGATCAGCCTTTCATCAAGATAGCTACCTCTTGGAAGCAGGGCTGGCTTGAATAGACCTTTTGAGTCCTTCTCTCAATCTTCTGACTCACTCCGAGCGAAGGGGTTCTCTCAAACATCCTGGCCTTTTTTTGCGGCAGTGCATCCTGCACCTAATGGTTTGGTGCATTTGGCCATCTCCAAAGGCTCCACACAAAAGGTCATAACACCTCACAATAAGGTCTCCAAACTCCGGATAACGTCCATATTTGTATCCCACCATCCATTCTTGATTCATGTAGTATATACCTGGTTTCTATATAGAACACATATAGCTAACTCCAAAGTTGAAATGAACGTTTGAAGTCTTTTCGGGGAGAAGAAAGGGGAGACACCTGGTCAGCATACACCACCGTAATCAATAGGTGCAGCGATATAACCATGGAAGCCCAGCTCAATCTAATCCATTTAGGGGCTCAAGGGATGGGGCTAGCTGAAAAAAAAAAAAAAAAAATGGACAGCCAAAAGTTGTTTCTTGAGTTCTCCCGGTAAGACCAGAATTAATAATGGGGGCGCTTTACCAGATGCTACTATGATATTCTAGCAAGTGGGGTCAAGATTCGAATCGTGGATTCCCCCAGTGACTATGACTGACACTGCAGCATGAATCTGATTCTCCTCTGCGCAATGAGCATCAGCTATGTATCAGCCAGGCCTTCTTCTAACTATAATCCCGGCCCCTCTGTGGGATTTGATATGAAACTCCAGACTCCTTTGCTCTAAAGCGACGGCCTTTCAAAGTTCTCATGCTAACTTAGTAGTTATCCCACCATTTCAGACACAGCACCCAAGAAGTAATTGCCTTTCTAAAAAGCGCTATCATCAAGTATTTCATAATTGTAGCTTGCTGAAGAAAGAGATTTTCTAGGGTGTTTTTTTTTTTTTTTTTTCATATATTTATTTTATTTTATTTTATTTTATTTTTATTTTTTTATTTTTTTTTGGTTTTTGTTCGTCTCTGTCATCGAGTACCTTTACCAGGCAATAGAGCATACACACTCAATCCTGAATAAAGCTGGCTGTTATAAACTGCATTTTCCTCATTTATATGGTTCGATATTTCAGGGTTATACAAGGATGGCGGTATATTTAAGAGAAATCTAGAGGTAATAATATTGAAAAGAAAATTGTTTAGAACAAAAATTCCAATATGAAATAGGGGGAAAAAAAAAAAGGAAAAGAAGAGGGAAAAACAAAGCAGAACTTGATGCTTCTCTCTTTCTTCTCATCCATGTGATAAAGTTGCCAGAATAATCAGGCAGAACTTTTTTTTTTTCTTGGCTTTTCGCACAACTCCATCCATTGCTAAAACAAGAACTAGAGAACAAAACCTTCCATTGAATTAATCGATCTGTCCACTGTTCCTATCAGGATCAGCCACGTTAAGACCTAAAGGCAAGGTAGCAGTCCCAGAGTAAGAAAGAGAGAGAATTAAAAAAAGGAAAGCACAATTTCTCCCCTTCGGGTCTCTGTATCAAATCTACGTCAAGCCACTTCCATCACTTTTGGAGGATTATCGGAGGACAGCTTCCACCAAGTAAAAGAATCACCCTAAAATATCTCGCTTGGCGATTTATTTCTCCTTCTCTCTCACTGGTTTCATCCGCCTTGCTTAGAGCCGGGCTGGTTCATCCTAGTAGTCCACTCAAGCTAGTGGATCAATCAAGACGAAAAGACGCCTAGGCTAAAGCCTCACGAGCGAAATCATGCATATGCTCAAAGCAGTTGCTTCATCTACACTGTCTCTGGCCGAGAATAATTATATTTATGCTATCGAACCATCGTCGCTGACAACATTCGCGGCCATTTCTTCCGACGACTCACTTCGTGTCTTCGATGCAAACAATTTTAGTCATGTGTCTGTGATCGCTGCAAGTGCCCACGAAGGGATTACTTCGTTGCGGCCGTACGACGTGAGCCAGCAAATGATGGCAACGAGTGGAAGAGACGGGAGGGTGAAGATTTGGGATCTCCGCCATGGCAAAAATTCTGCGGTTGTCGCGGTGGAAACATGTAAGCACTCCTTTGAATCCTCCGTTGTAGTCGACCTATGAATCGTTCTATCGTCCCACCTTCCGGTCCCTCAAAACATGGCGAGCTCTGGCCTGCTCTGGGGTGCTCTAGGTACTTGTGCTCGACTTCCAAGGGATGGCTGGCCCAAAAAAAAAAAAAAAAAAAAAAAGACTGGACACGGCTAACGAAGGTATCATTTTAGCGAATCACGCCCCTGTGTTGTCAATAGCTACTTGTCCTGCAACCAACAGTATCGTTGCTGGGACTGAATTGACTTCTCATCAAGCAATCGTTTCGTTCTGGTGAGTTGTCTGGAATGCCCCGTGTAACTTACAGGCCCATCCTCTGCAAGAGTCTGTCGCCGGGCTCGTCTCCTAAACGCATTGTCGATTTCGCGAGCTGCTAACTGACGCTACAGGGATATCAGATCACCGGGTCATTCTCGTCTTCAATATGTTGAGAGCCATAATGACGATGTGACAGAGGTATGTTCAAGTGTTGTAGATACGCTTAGTGGGGATCGCAGCTAACCGTAGCACCGCCTAGCTTCAATACCACCCAACGAACCACAACATCCTGCTCTCCGGGAGTACGGATGGCTTGGTCAATGTCTATAACACTACTATTGCCGACGAGGACGATGCTCTGGTACAGGTCATCAATCATGGGTCCATACACCATGCCGGGTTTCTCAATGACCGGACCATATATGCCCTCAGTCATGATGAGGTGTTCTCTGTTCATCCGGCCACAGATCCTGATGACCCGTCCCAGGAGCCCGACCCTGTGCAGTTCGGTGATGTTAGGGAACCTCTTGGGTGCGAGTACATTGCTCAGTTATGTATTGGCAGTCAGGGGCCATATATCGCTGCTGGCAATAAAATGTGCGTTCTGTGTGACCTCCGTTGCCTTCTTTTCGGTATCCTTCCGTTCTGTGTCCTTTGCTGTTACTAACCCGTTTTAGTGATAAACAATTGGATCTGGTTCCTCTAATCCCTACGCCCTCTTGGCACTTTGACCAGGACAACGTATGGCGTCTCCCCGGCGGGCATGGTGAGGAGGTTGTTCGTTCTGTGTACGTGGATGAGAAGGTAAGCATTTATTATTGTTCGGCGTTCAATATTTGTTTCATTGTTTGTTTCTAATTATTGATAGACAAATTCTGTGTTCACCGCTGGTGAAGATGGCCTCGTCCGGGTCTGGAAAATGGAAGCGGCTGGAGGGGAGCAACAGTCTAGCACCTCGGCGAAAACCCCACGCCCAAAGGAGAAGAAGGCTAAGGATGTGGGTAGATATCGACCATATTAAAGGGTTTTAATTTGGGGATGAAACTAAAAATAAAAATAGAAATTCTTGTCATCCATATTTGTTTGAGTGGACTGGCTCGGTAATTTAGACATAAAGCGTAGGGCTTCTTTTTGTGTAGTATATACAACCTTTTGTCCAGCGTATGTCCCCCTTTTGAGGTGGCTTTATGTAGATGGTACAGCTATTGGCTATTAGCTGCGCTGTTATGTTAAATGGTTTAAATTATATTTATACCTTATAGTGTAGGGCGACTTTGACTCAGGAAACCAATGCGACTAGCGGCATCACAGCATATATATATAACTTCCACATCATAACCAACCTGCGAAGAGTGGGCATACATAAACTATATGTAGATAATACAAGTAATTACTCTAAAAGTATAGGCTTTTATATCCAGCTATACCTAACTACCTAAAAGAAAAAAGGCATATAATATAATAATAACTAGAATAGTGGTGGTGGGTAGAAGAATCCTTAAGAGGGGAAGAGTAAAAAAAGAAAAGAAGGAAAAAGAGTAGTCGCGCCCGGGATCGAACCGGGAACCTTCTCGGTATTCCACAAGGTGGAGATGCTCACTTTTGAAACTGTGAACGAGAAATCATAACCATTAGACCACGCGACTGGTTCTTGTTATTCAGCGAAGGTTATTAGATAATGAGTGAACTATTTTTTCCATATTTCCTCCTTTCCCCTTTCGTCTGATTATAAAAAAGTAATACAGTAATATTAAAAGTCCTTGGTCTGTCCTTGATTACAAGAGGTGTAAAAAAAAAAAAAAAAATAAAAAAGCTTCTCAAGTTCCTTTTTCTCCTTTCCCTTTTTTTTTAACTCTTGAATTAGGGGTTATAAATGCATTTTGTATAACTTCATAAGTGCATTTGATATTATTTTTTTATTCTTCATCTCTTGGCTGACCGCCTTCACAACTGCCTCAATGAAGTGTATTTATTCATATACCTTATTTAATATACTTTCTGTCAAATTTAGATATTTCCTAGAAATAATTTGAAAACCAACACACATTATAATAATATTTTGCATTAGGAATAATTAAATTCCCGAGAGATAGATGCCTTAGGTAATGCAGTGTGGTCAGTCAGTGCTGATTGTATGGATGGATGGATTTTTTTTTTTTTTTTTTTTTTTTTTTTTTTTGCCCCGGCAGAAAATAATGCAGTGCACTGTTCCTCGCTATCTATCTACGTTCATTTTTTTTTTTTTTTTTTTTGACGATTATCTTCTGTAATTAACCATTATCACGCCTCCTCCCCCTCTCTATCTTACCTAATTATTCCTATTGCCTGGTGTATTGGGCCTCTCATTTCTGCTTTTGCTCATTTTTTATTTTATTTTTAATTTTTCGCGCTATATATATTTATCTTTTACGCCGGAAGGGACTCTCCAACCAGTCCCACATATCCTCGCGCAATTACACGTACTACTGGATACTATCTTGACATGATCCAAACGATATAAAAAAACATTACCCTCTCATCTAGGCACAAATCTCCTCCCGAAAGAAGCTGTATCCATTATCGACCTACCTCTGCTCACCTACCGAATCCACTTAAATACCCTAGGATATAAACCAGTGAAATAGACCGCAAGAAAGGGGGAGAAAGCACCTCCGCCCGGGCATCTCAGCAAAATAACTCAACATGTCCGAAAACAAGAAAATGGACGCTCACGCGTACCTAATTCGGTATGGCTGGTCTGGACCGGGCAACCCACTGAACCCCGATCAAGCCAGCGCGCGTGGAGGCCTGGGACTTACGAAGCCGCTTCTTATCGCCCGACGAAAAGGAAACGAAGGGGTAGGCAAGCAGACAACGAAAAACCCGACGAATCAATGGTGGCTGCGTGGGTTCGAGGATGCCCTGAAGGGAGTGGGACAAGAGAACGGGAACGGGAATGCAGGAAAGAAGTCTGCGCCGAATGCCTTGACGAGTGAGCTGTATCGGTTTTTTGTTCGGGGGGAGGTCGTTCCAGGGACGATTGGGAAGGAGACTGAGACTCAGACTAAGATGGAGAAGGGTGAGTTAGGGGCAAAGAAGAGGAAGAAGGACGTGGATGGGACAGGGAGGAAGGAGGAAGAAAAACGGAAGAAAAGGAAGAGGGATGAGGGGCTGGGTAGCTCTTCGTCCGATGATGATGGGAAACGGAAAGAAACCAAGGAGGAGAAGCGACAGAGGAAGGAAGAGAAGAGAATGAGGAAGAGGCTTGAGAAGGAGAGGAAACGTGATCAGAGATCATCATCTCGCGAGGGGAAGAAAGACAAGAAGAAAAAGAAGAATGCGCCGGAAGAGGATTATCCTACGCCTATGTCGATGGATCCAGATTCGACAGCCTCTGATGGGCAAGATGGGGAGCGGCTTTCAGATTTGAAAGATCTAGAGAAACAAAAAAAGAAGAGTGAAAAGAAAGAGAAAAAGAAGGAGAAAGATGCCAAAGATGCCAAAGAGAGTAAGAAGAGCAAGAAGCGGAAAACATCTTCCTCGGAGCACGATGATGAGCCGAAATCAAAATCGAAAAAGTTAAAAGACGAGAAAACCTCAATATAAAACACGGCGTTTGATTTGTTATCGAAATAAGGGGAGGACCTATTCTTGTTATAGTATTATGGTTTGGGCGTATGTATGTACACACTTCTATTTGTATAGATTTAGACTGTTTATGGATACCCACTTGGTAACTGTTGCTATTTATTCGATTTCTACACAAAGGGCAGAGCGCAATGGATACACGGATGTCTTTAACGTATTCATTTTATAATTATATTTCGGAACTTCTTAAGCTTCTATTGGGAGCTTCCCTGGCTTTCCCGAAAGAATCCATGGCCTTTGCTCCCAAAACTCATCTTTAATGATATCAATGTGATCAACGACCACCTGGGCTTTTCGCCGCAATTTACGGATCTTTTCCTGCTGTGTCTTGGACAATGTATCGAGCTTCGGCGTTGACGCCGTCTCACCCTCCTCGGTAATCTTGGGGATTGATGACTTGATATCCTCAAGTTGGTACTGTGTCGATTTAGCTCATGAAGGGAGACAATGTAGAATAGCAATGATAAAGGAAAGGAAAGAAAAAAATATACCTGACGGTAAATTACGCTTCCCTTCTTATAGATTTCCTCCTCATTATTGTAATTAATCTTGAACCTTTTGAAAAGGATTTCATTCTTGTCGGACGATACAGTTCCCTTTTTTTGTGGAAGCACACCTGTTAATATCAAACACTAGAGCACATGCTGGCGATGATTTCCGATTAGGGGCGAAGGAAAACTCACTTGCAATTCTCGTTCTGCATCAGTGTTGCTCATTCCTCCCTGCTGGACCATGGCCCAAAATGTTGTATTATAAAGGTTATTGATATGGCCTAAGCAAAAGTGTAAGAAGAAATAAAAATATTACGTGAAAAAAAAAAAAGGTGGGACAAAGAGAGAGAAAATATTGTGACCAAAACTTACAGTCTACCTGCCGCCAACTCATATAGTCGCGTAGATTCCTCGAAGTTGGATACATGACAGCTCTTCCATCGAAAGAGGGTAGATGTGGATATTGTAGAGGGGTATCTGGAAAATATGTTCCCCATAGATAGATGTAATGGGCTGTGAAGGTGGAGACAATAGTCGTCACGAGTTTGCTTTATGCATTTCACATCAGGATAATGAAAACTTGTTAGATGGTGGGGAAACTTACGCGCTTCTCCTTTCAAAGAGCTCGCAATTGGGATGGAATACAAAGCTTAACGACAAATCAGTCTTGTTTCTTTGCTCTCTGGGTTGAGTTCTCTGTTTCGCGGGGGAAACCAAACCTGTACTCATCGCTGACCCCATAAGCAATCGCCAGGTCTGGAAGGTCTTTCATTACCTCAACCGCTGCGGCATTCATTAGATCTAGTGCGCGGCGATCGTTGGGTTTCTTGAAGTCATAGCGATCAGAAAGTCTTAGGGACGGGTCAGTAAGGCAGTGAGGTTGAGTGGCGGGGAGAGTTGTAGTTGTTCCGGGGAACTAAGAAAGATCTTGAATATCGAGGAAACTAGACTAACTTATGGAAGCCTCTACCATCAATCCGAACTACAATCCATGTGTTGGGGAGCAAAGTGTCTGGTTGCTCGAATAGCTTGACATATTCATATCTGGGAGAAAGTGGTTAGTTGGATGAAACAATAGAAAGGGAGGTAGGTGCCAGGAGGCTTTGATACTTTGAGTTGGCCATGGTAAGAGTAAAGGTAATGAAGGTAATAATCGTCAGATAGAGATAGAAATACAATCTATGAACTATTTGTAGTGGGGAAGACGGAGGAATAGATGAATAGATGAGCCCATGATGATGAGGTTCAGCAAGGAATTCAAATTGTGGGGTGAAAAAACCATCCTCAGCAACCGATGACAACGTCGACCTCTCATTCCCTGTTCTTGGTTTACAGGCAAATCCAGCTCCATTAGCTTTAGAAATATACTTTAATTAATACAATGATATATTTGTGTCTTCTTTTTCAGATTTTGCTCTCTTTTTTTAATTTTTTAATTTTTTTTAAATAAATAAATGGTATCGGTAAGCTTTGTGGCTGAACATAGGCACATGGTCTATAGCATCGAATCTCTCACTGTATCTAATAATTGAGACCAGTGAACAAAAAAGTGCATTGTATCCACCATATATTGCTACTTTTCTTATCTAGTGCCTATGCTTTTAAAGAGAAATGCAGTTAATAAAGGAGAACCAACCTAGTGTTATAAAGCCTTGTGGAAAAAAGGGTGTTTATTTCTAGAAAGAGAGAACAAAAAGGAGGAAAAGAAAAAGAAAGGATGGGCATGAATTGGAGGGAAAATAGATAAAAGAGCGAATGGAATCACGATACAGCAGTAGTATCCTCCTCTTCCTCTGGGATCTCATCATCACCAATCTCACTAATCACCTCACTAGGCCGCTCACTTGTTTCACTTGCTGCCTTATCAGATTTCTTTGACTTGCGGCTGAAAAAACCGAGGCTACTTCTGCTAGACTTGTCTGCTGACAGGATGCTAGAGACGGTGCTGTCAATGCTTTTAGCAAGGTGTACTTCGCTGCTGCCGTCCTCGTCAATATCACCTTGCGATGAGTCCCCCTTTTTGGAAAAAAGACCGGAACGGTCCTTCCAGGAACTGAATTTTCCGGAGCTGCCTTTGCGGGTGATTTTACGAATGAATGACTCTTTTGAGCTAGCATTGTCGGCGGAGGCCGCAGAAGGCATACGTTCGAGGGATTCGTAAGAGTCTCTAGTAAAGATAGATAGTGACCGAGAGTCTTTGGAAACGCGGGATTCAGAGGGAGAGCCATCTTCCATCAAGAGCTCAAAAGGCACCTCGGCTTCTTTGTCCTTCGTCCTCTCCTTCTCCTTATCTTTATCCGATTTCTTCCCTGTAAATATTGTTTTAAATGAAGGAGCAGTCGGGTTCAATTTAGGGGTGACTGGCCGATGGGAAGACGATGGGCGCGTGCCAATGGGTGCTTGTAAGGGCCGACCTTGTCTTTCAAAAGATGAATCCTGGATAAAATCGGGTTCCCCGGTGAGGCCTAGAGGGAGGTGCCCGGAGGATCCGTATTGAGTGGACGGGCGACGAGAGTGAGCTCTTGACCACGTTGAAGGCGAAGCCCAATCAAACCCAAGAGGACTCCGGTGATCGGGTTTATCTGCTGATGGCCAGCCGAAATGGCGGTTGTCGGTTGAAGGGTGGGGGAGCTGGTTATCAAATGAAAAGGTTGATGATGGTCGTGGAGATAAAGAGCCTCGTCGGACGGTGCCTAGAATTGATGACGGATCAATGGGATCGTGTCGGGGGCTGAATTGATTATAGCCGGTGTTAAGGTCCGAATTTTCGCTCGACTTTGTCAGACTGGCCCCGCCGCTTCCAAAACCAAACCTGCTTGGAGAGAAAATGCTCGAGATGGCTGTCCGTCTGGAAGGTAAGTGGTCTGATGAACTGTCTGCAGTTACACCGGTTGTACTGCTCTTTGGAAGCAGCGACATGGGATTAGCCCAGCTGGCTGTATAGCTAAGACGGCGACGCCTTGCACCAAGTGGTTCTATTTCATCTAGATCGCGAGGAAAAGATTGGCTCTGCCCTGCCTTCAGGGTACCTAGAAGGGGCGGCTCGTCGGCAAGTGTTTTACCACGCGGACGATGAAAGCTAAAG
The DNA here is from genome assembly GCA_027569155.1 of Aspergillus haitiensis. NCBI lineage: Eukaryota > Fungi > Ascomycota > Eurotiomycetes > Eurotiales > Aspergillaceae > Aspergillus > Aspergillus haitiensis. The sequence goes on from JAPDEO010000047.1 coordinate 97,745, forward strand.
AGACCAGACAACCTCCTCGAAGCACTCTTTGGGGCTTCGCCTACATCTCCTGGGTGCACTGGTTGAGAGTCAGCTTCTTGTGAGCGTCTTTGATGCTCATGTGGGCTGGCAAATATGCTTGCAGGACGGCTGCTGGATGAGTCTGGTGAGGGTGGCTCGAAGCTTTCTCGCTGTGTTGTTAACTGGTCCACATTGGAAAATCGGGGACGGACTATGGGGTGAGGTAGCTCTGGCGATTCTTCATCCCCAAGAAGATCCGATGGGAGTAGTGCGTCCGCTCGAGGGCTCATCTGGGGATTGCTGAATGAGAACTCTGAGGATGCGCGAATGGTTTCAGGCTGGCTTGTTAGACCTGGAAGAGTCATTCCATTATTGATATTGAAGAACGACGAGCTTGGAGCAAAAGTAGGAGAGCTCGTGGTAGGAGGATTGTAGCTCATTCCGGAGAATGAAGGCTCCATTGTCGTGTAATTCATTGGGGAAGATAAGTTGCTGGTAAGGGAGCTGCGATGACGGCGTGGTGGACGGATAGTCGCCGTGTTTGAGATGTCTAGATCTAGAGATTGAAGGGAGAAAGGCGCGGTGCTGCCAGCGCGTTGTGTGGTTAGCCACTTAAGACGCTCCTGTGCTTCCTGATATTGCTGCTGAGCTTGAGTATGAAGATTGACAAGTGTGGCGTATCGCGCATGAAGATTGCTCAGCTTGATTTCCCATTGCCTAGCTCGCTCGTTGTCGATGCGATCCAGCTCCTTGCCATCTTCACTATCAGCTTCGGGGTGTTTCTTCCTTTCCTCCTCCAGTTTCTTCACACGTCCACCTTTGTCTTGTATTTCGTCGTCGATTATTTTCATCTCCGCCTGCTCCTTCGCGATCTTATCTCGAACCTCATCAGCGCGTTTCTTACTCTCTTCCTCTAGACGGGCTTTCTCTTCTCGCGCCTGAGTAGCATCTTCAGCCATCTGGACTATCTGTTCTTGCCAGCGTATGATATCATTCTTGCGTTTTTTGCGGTCCGACTCTTTCTGCTGAAGAAGTCTTTCACGTTTTGCCTTTTCACTTTGCACGGTGCGGTTGACACTTTCCAACTTATAGACGTGTTTTTTCAAATCGCCACTGGCTTCATCCTTCTCTTTGACTCGCTTCCTCAACTCATCGCGTTGCTTTTCTAGTTCCTTCAAGAGCGCAATGTGTTCCTCCTCTTCATCCATGGTCTGTTTTTCTACGTTTTCGTTTTCATGCTGCAGAGATTTTAACCGGTCGGCTAGCCGTCCAAGATTTTCATCTTGATCGTAATTGGTGGTATGTTTCTGGAAATCTTCGGCATTGCCATGCGAAATATCAACGCCACTAGCTGTAGGTGACTGCTTGCGGGCACCGGAAGATCGTTTAGATTGCATCTGCCCGCCGCTAAGCTCACGAGCCATTAGTGGTGCTGAAGGAGTGGCAAGCCCAGCGGTCGACCGGGGTACGGAGGCTCGAATGGTGGGACCACCTGACGGAGCATTTTGTTGTGATTGAGAGGATGGAAGGGCCTTGGTTCGCACGTGGATAATGGCACTAGGTGTTTGAAAATTGGCTGCACTGACAGATAGGACACAGATGTGGTAGATGTTTCCTGGCGTAAGGTTCAAAATTTCGACTGCGGTTTCCGCTCGTTTCGATTCACCCGCTGCCAATCATGGTTAACCCTGTATTGCAATTTCCGTCGAAAAAACGGAGGGAGGGAGGAAAGGGAACCAATCATTGAATTGTCAAATCATCTAGTTACCTTTGGTACCATTCACTTGGATAATATGCTTGTAGATAGAGTTGTGAAATTCTGGTTGTTTCCAAGCAATTCGAATCTCACGGGCGGTGATCTCTTCAAGGGTCACTTCTGGCGGCGGAGGAATGTCGAGACCAAGCTTTTCGATCAGGACCTCATTGGGAGTCTGACAAACCTGCCAGGCACGGTATAGTAGCCTTCGCAAAAGCATGTCAATTGTGGCCAGGGGAGGGCAAAGCACACAGTAGCAATAAAAGCAGTAACTCACCATATCAGTGCCCAGAGGATGCTCACAGCTAGGAAGAGAGCCATGACGCCTCGTACCCTCACTCGGGGGACTACGCTGGGGTAGGCGTCAAAGGAGAAGAAGAATGGCTCATACATTCCAGCGTAAGTCCATGGAGAGCCGGTAGGGAAGGAGAAGGTCAAAAGGACGGATTGACAATCGTCACCGGTCTTTCAACGGAAGGGTCAGTCTCGTGCCTGGATCTTGCACCCAAAAAGGTTGTTAATTAATATCCGCGGGAAGTCGGAAGTGGGGAGGTCATGTGAACAGTGACTAAGCCAGTGACTAATACTACCTGAGGTAGGTTGAGAAACTTTCTCTGGCCACTACTACTACTAAGCAAAGATGCATAAATTGAAGATTATCCGATTACGGTAAAGTGGCCCGCATCCACTTTCCAGAGATTTGAACAAAACAGGTTAGTAAAAGTGCCGAGTCAGGCGACAAGGCTGATTCCGGCTTGGGATTAGCGCCAATCGAGCTGGATTGCCCGATAAGGTACATTATCCACGAATAATGAAGCAGTAATGCATGCTGAGTAGTTAGTTAGTTAACCGATAGCGTAGTTAGATAAGCCCGGCTGGCTCGTTGGGCTGTTGAGGTGAGGCCCTCCTCCCAACATTCAGTCCTCCAACATCTGAGCGCACTCTGATCTCCTTTGCTTGCTTCTTTCTACTCTTTTCTTGTTTGCTGTAATCTGCCATCATTTCCTTCGTTTTATTCATGCTGAGATGCCCCTGGATTCAGTGGCTGGGGCTTGAAAAATCTTTATTAGATCTTGCACCGTTTTCCATTCTTTCTCCACTTTCTGGGCATGTCTCTCGGCCTTTGTCACATGGGACTGTATGTAGGCGGCAATTCCTGCACCTTTGACTTCCTGCGTTTTGCCCAAACTCCCTGACCTACCTTTTTCCTTTCATAATTCCTGTGTTTTACGTCTGGGGTTGTTTATTGCGATCATTCATTATCTGGGCGGGGAACTCCTGATCTTCATTGCGCTATGCAGTACGTCAGAAGTATCAGTGGCTCTGTCTCCAAGACCTGGAATTCGATTAATCCGGCTACTTTGAGCGGAGCTATCGATGTCATTGTGATTGAGCAGGAAGATGGTCAGTATTACTGCCGCTTTAATTCTTTACCATTACGCTGAACTCACGATTGATTTGTATCTAGGGACTCTTGCCTGTTCACCTTTTCACGTTCGATTCGGGAAGTTCTCTCTTCTCCGACCCTATGAAAAGAAGGTGATTTAAAGACCTAGCCTGCCTCTCGCTATTTGGTGTTTATAATTAACTAATTTATGTGTCAAAATTTTACCTTTTCACTCTTACCTAGGTGGAATTCAAAGTCAATGGAGTCAAACAAGATTATTCGATGAAACTGGGCGAAGGCGGGGAAGCCTTCTTCGTCTTTGAAACAACAGATGAAATCCCCGCTTCTCTGCAAACGTCGCCTTTGGTATCACCAACGGCTAGCCCGAAGATGCAAAGCGAAGAAAACTTGTCATCATCTCTTCAGGAGCCAGATTACTTGGACCTCGATAGAAACCCCGGTAGCCAGGATCTCAAAGGACCTCCAAGTCCAACACTCATGTCGAGGACAGCACGGGCGACAAGTGACCTGGGTGTAGTTACACCCCTGTCACAGTCCCCTGACGACCCCGAAATGAGCAGATCCCGCCATAACTCATTCGGGCTTGAACCGGGACATTTGGATCGTGCGGTATCCGATGGTGTTTTGGCTCCCGGAAGTGGTAACGCAGTAGACCACACTTTCCGACTCCAGCGTTCCGGCTCGATGGGCTCTACGACTGACCCGAACCATCCCCATCGCTCACAGAGCCCCCCACCGTTGTCCTTAGAAGAAGCTGTCTCGCGTGCGATCTCCCTCTCAAAGAAGTTATCTGGTTCGAATATCCCCTCTCATGTTACTGATACGGGCGACCTCATGCTTGACATGACCGGCTATAAGAGCAATGAAGAAGATGCCTTACGCGCGGAAGTTATTGCTCGTAAGATACTCGCAGAGGAATTGGAGGGGAACTACGACATTGGAGCTCTTATTGGCGCAGACGAGCATGGGAATTTATGGATATATAGTAGCGAGGAAGCTAAAGAGGCTGCAAATCGCCGTGCGACGTTTAATGCCATGCGACCTAGTTCTGCCATGAGCGAGAATGCTATATCCGATCCCGGATATCATAGTGATAGCGATAAATCGATGCGTGATCCGTCTTTCACAACTAGACATCATCGGGCGAAATCCGATGTTCAACCTGGATTTCCCACCCCACCTCAATCACCAGCGCAAAACTCAATGACCGTGGAACCCACTCGCAACTATGCAAAGACGCTGCGTTTGACAAGCAATCAGCTCAAGGCATTGAACTTGAAACCAGGTGCGAATAACATGTCATTCAGTGTTAACAAAGCAACTTGTACCGCTAGTATGTACCTGTGGAGCGGAAACACGCCGATTGTCATATCCGATATCGACGGAACTATTACAAAGTGAGCTGCTCTTAAAGTTCTTTTAGAACGAAATATACGGCCAGTCGGCTAACATATGGCAGATCTGATGCTCTAGGTCACGTCTTGAACATGATCGGCCGCGACTGGACACATGCCGGCGTCGCTAAATTGTATACCGATATCGTTAGTAATGGGTACAATATTATGTACCTCACAAGTCGGTCTGTGGGTCAAGCGGATACCACACGAGCCTATATTTATGGAGTTTGTCAGGATGGGTATCGACTTCCCAAGGGCCCTGTCATTATGAGCCCTGACAGGACAATAGCGGCGCTTCGTCGGGAAATTTATTTGAGGAAACCAGAGGTCTTCAAGATGTCATGCCTGAGAGACATTCTAGGTCTTTTCAATGGCAAGGAGAATCCGTTCTATGCAGGCTTTGGCAACCGGCTCACGGACGCCCTGAGCTACCGATCTGTGAATATTCCATCCTCTAGGATCTTTACCATAAACTCCAACGCCGAAGTGTCCTTGGACCTTCTCAGCCTGAATAAATATAAAAGCAGCTACGTGTCTATGAGAGAGTTGCTAGATCATTTCTTTCCGCCAATAAGCTTGCTGGTTCAGGCTGGTGGTGAAGAGTACACTGACTTCACCTATTGGCGGGATCTTCCACGAGATCTCGATGATTTTTCTACTACAGATAGTGAAGCTGACTATGAGGAAGAGGAAGAAGAAGAAGAAGAAGAAGATGTAGAGGAAGACGAGGAGGAGGAAGACTACGACGAGGAAGATTATGATGGGGAACTGAGTGACGAGGAGCTCGAAGGCGAGGACGCTGCTGAGAATGATCTCAGCGCAAGCTATCTCACCCAGGATTCTGCTGATGAGTCTGACTTAGTCGATGGGCAAAATCTGCACAAAGTAGATGAAAAGAGTGAGGTTGAGCAGGATTCAACTCCATTGTCGCGGGCATAGACCACTCGCTCTTGAGATATAGAAGGTCTGCTGTATCCTTCAACTTCATATTAAACATATCTCGCAATTTCTCGGCATGGCGTTCTCTATAATCATTGATACCCATTCAAAGAGAGGGCTGTTTGTTCCCTTTGGGATATGTATTTTTTCCCCCCCATCCTACTTGCATTGCTGAAGGTGTTTCTTGAGGAATGTCCACCTGCATGAAGGGCGTTTGTGATGGGTGCATATTTTGCCAGCTAGCTGTTATTACACACACATTTTTTTTTTTTTTTTTTTTTTTGTTTTTTCTGGCGAGTTAACATAGGCTAGAAGCTGGAATGTATGAACAGAAGTAACATTTTTTTTGTGAAATATGGCTGATGAAGTAGAACACTAGAAGTAGTTATCTTGACGGAGGGAGAAGCAACTTTCCCAAGTGGGCATAGCGCGGGTTCGGCGAAACTTCAGGATTTCCATCCATCACTTCAGCCTCCATTTCTCCACCTCCTCTTCATACTTCCCCTCTCCCTCCACTATTTCATCTGGGAATTTCAAGTTAGATTTTTGAAACGCAAAGGTGGGCCATACTCAATGTAAAATAAATCTTTCTGAAAACCCTCAAATACCCGGCCCCATCATCTCCTGCCCTGCCTACGCTAGTGCTCCGACCTGCGCGACCTTGACCACCTACCAGCGTCTTCTAGAAACAACCCCTAATTATCCAAAATCATGACATCGCCAAGTCAATCCCAAGTCGCGCAATCCACACAACCCCTTACCCCCCCAGCAGAGCCATCCTCTAGCAACACTACAACAGGACCTACCACCGCCCCTTCACAAGTACCCGCAAGCACAAACGCTAACACATCGGCCACGACCAACAACACAGCCACAGCAGCTGCTGGTACAACAACAGCACCCTCCAATGCCGCCTCACAGCCAGCCCAAGTTCCCTCCACATCACTAAAAGACAATGGGAAGTCACGACGACCACGCGATGTCCGACTGATCCATATGCTGCTCGCCTCCCTCGGCGTGACATCATATCAAGAACGAGTACCTCTCCAACTCCTCGATTTCGCATACCGATATACTTCTGGTGTTCTGCAAGACGCAGTTCATCTTGCGACAGAAGGGTACGCGGGAATTGGGCCTGGTGAAGCAGGGGGCAGTAGCAGTCGTGCACCCCCCGAGGTGAACAGTGTTACATTACCCGCGTTACGGTTGAGTATTGCATCACGGCTGCATTACCAGTTCCAGACGGGTCTCCCTAAAGAATTCTTGATGGATGTTGCGGCGGAGAGGAATCGCGTAGCGCTACCGGGTGCGACGAGAGGGTATGATCAGCAGGCTACTCGGACACCGACAGCACCCCAGAGTGTACTTATGGGCGGGATGAGGCTGCCACCAGAGCGATTTTGCTTGACGGGGATGGGGTGGAAAATGTCGGATGAGTGGGAGAGTGAAGGGGAAGAGGAAGTGGAGGAGGAAGAAGATTCGAAAGGGAACTTCACAACACAAAATAATATGGCTACCAAGGGTGAGGAGGGAGAAGGGGCAGAAGATGAGGATGAGGATGGAAAGATGGAAGATATCTTTGGGGAGGACACGGTTATGGGCGATGGGGATGGGGATGGGGATAAGGATATGACGGATGTTTAACTTATGGAAGAAATGGGTCTCTTCATTACATCTTTCTTTCCTTTTTTTTTTTTTTTTTTCTTTTTTCTTATAATGACCTCGGCCTAGATATGCACTCACACTCACACTCACACTCACACTCACACTCACAACAAGGGAGTTTCACGTTTAGAAGAGAAATCACTTTAGTCATGACCATATTTTGAACTTAGGAAAAGTAAAAGGGACTGGGAGTTTTTGTTTCTTCTAATTCCATAACATACTATACATAATGCGCTCTGATGCAAGAAATATAAAAAGGTTAAAGTAGAACGCCTCAAGTATATCAACCATCCTCTCAAGAAGGTGCTATGGCATCAACAGCCAACAACCAACAGCCGACAGCCGACAGCCAACAAAAAAAAGGGAAAATAATAATAATAATGGAAGCAGCCATATCAGTAAATGAAATACAGAACCAGGAGGAGATGTACAGCGAGGAGGGGAGAAAATGCAAAGGTAGAGGAGGTGGGAGCGTAAAAAGAGTATATGAGAGACGGGGCGTGAAGGACGAGCGGCGGAGCAAGGCGGGCGATGTGACATAGGATGGAATAATAATAGACCAATATGGCCCGTAGAGAGATAGGGAGTGTGTAGGTTAGTACGTAGGGAGGGAGGCATGAAAAAAAAAAAATATCATCTTGACGATGGCGGCGATGTTGTGGTGGTTGACCTCCTTTGTTCATCTTCTCTCATCATGCGGATTACCTCCTCCCTCCGTTTCTCAACCGTAGCGGCTTCCTCTTCTTTGATCCGCCTCCGTTCCTCATAGGTCGCAAACCATTCCTCCCTTGCCCGATCCTCCTCCTCTGGTTTTGCATGTTCGAGCATACAGGAATTCATGGCGAGTCGTTGAGTCCGACAGACCCAGGTGGCTGTGACTGTACGGTTGACGGCGCATTCGGCAAAGGCTGGTGAGGGGAGGAAGAGTTTTGTTAGCTTGGGTTCAGTAAGTCGCGAAGGTTTGACTTAGCTAGCTACCTACCTTTAGGCAGGTAGGCAGATAGTAAGTAAGTAGGTAGGCAAACGGCAGCTCCCCCCCGCCTCTATGTAGATAGAATTGAATGAATGTAACAGGGAGGAAGAAAGCAAAAACCCAAGGATTGAGATGAAAAGAGTAGGTACCTTTAATTTCTGGGGCGCAATGGCTTCGTACGCGTTTATAGTAGAGCTTTTTGACTTCTGCTTCTTGTGCGGCGGAGAGCGGGAGGGGATTGCGGAGGTTATATTTTGGGGTGGATTGGGATTGAGTCGCCATGTTATCGGAAGATATGATAAGTTAATTGTGATGGAAAGGAAAAATATATAAACTATAGAGGCGAATGGGAAAGAAGAATCTAGACTTAAGAGCAATGGTGGGGGGGAATGAGGAGGAAAGTGAGTGAGAGTTCAGATATCTTGCTTGAAGGCGGGAGGTTTGAACGTGACTGGTTTTAGTCAACTTGGATTTTTCCTGGTCAACTCCGACCTTTTTTTCCTCCCGTCTGAATACCATGCCAATTTTTTTTTTATCAACTAACCTCTCCTCCTTTCCCACACTCTTCTCTTTTTAAAAGAAGGTTTGATTTACTCGAAGTAAATATTAAATAAAGCTATACCGACCTTGAAAAATAATAATTACTAGTTTTAATCCGAGTTACTCGACTCCAAAGTCAGCCAAAAATGTCTTCCATGCGAAACGCCGTTCAAAGGCGGAATCACCGCGAACGAGGTCAGCTCAAAGGCAGAGAAAAATGGGGTATTCTCGAGAAGCATAAGGTACGTCTACTGTATTTGTTTAATAGACATAATTTTCCAAGCCATTTTAGAAAAGAAGAAAAAGACTAATAGATTATGAATAGGATTACTCGCTCCGTGCGCGCGACTACAATGCCAAAAAAGCCAAGCTCAAGCGTCTTGAGGAAAAAGCCCGCGACCGTAATCCCGATGAATTCGCATTCGGAATGATGTCTGCTCACTCGCAGACTAAAGGGAAACATGGAGCTGCAGCCAGGGACTCAGCAGCAGCACGGGGACTCAGCCACGAGGCGATCCAGTTACTCAAGACACAGGACGCAGCATATCTTCGTACCGTGGGAGAGAGGGTTCGACGGCAGATGGAGAAGATCAAAGAAAATGTCAGACTGCAGGAAGGGATGAGGGGGGTGTTTGGTGGGGATGATGATGATGATGACGAAGAGGATGCAGAGGACGACGATGATCTCGATTTCGATTTCGATTTCGGCGGGGAGGAAAAGAACAGAAAGAAGCAGGAGATGAAAATGAGGAAGTTGGTGTTTGCCGACGACCGGGAGGAGCAGAAAGTGATCAAGAAACTGCGGCTTGAGGGGCAGCAGGAGCTCGAAGAAGAGGCTGCTGAGGATGATTCGTTCGGGTCTCAACAGGAGAAACAACAACAACAGAAAAACGGGAAAAAGTCCCAGAAGCAGCTTGATGCAGAGAGACAGGCATTGGTTGAGGCTCGACGAGCGAGGAAAATCAGGAAGCGGGCGATTGAGGCAAGAGAGAGTAAGCTCAAGTCCCTGCAGAAGCAATATGCAGATATCACGGCTGCAGAGCGTGAGCTGGATCTGCAGCGGGCGAAGATGTCGAACTCTATCGGAGGCATGAACAAGAATGGCCGAAAGTTCAAGATCAAAGAGCGCAAGCGGTGATCGGACTAGCTGCTGCATCTCTGCTCTGCTATGATTTATGACTGGGACCGGGAAAAGAGAAAAGACTTCTGTGTTTCTATAGACTGTGTGGATTTATTTACTATATTCTGGGCGCATGATACCAAAAGCATTCATTTTAATCGGTTGATCTGTCTATAGATTAGTTTGGCTACAATTGTAAATAGGTTGCAAATGCTATTCTAAGCTGGAGATCTGATAATATTGTCTATCGAGAATGCGGAAGTTATCCGGATTCTTTTGAGATACCTCCAATTGGGTATAGAATACCTGACTCGGAGGTAGGTAGGGATGGATATGTAGCTGTTCAGCTGGTCCGGGAGCATATACACAGTGTGTTGTTCCCCATTGAATTATCGACTGATGGAGTCCCTTTCCGATCGTCTAGGAGAGAGAGCGACAATTTAGACTCCTTTTGATGGGCGATCCTTATAACTCGCATGCAAGCTTCTCCGTAGATTTCCAAGCCAGAAAAATTAGTCCCGGGGATCGACGAGCATATGCTAAATTAGGTCTAGTCAGGGCAGTTTATTTACTCATTTTGAAAGACCTAATGGACCATTATTGAAGTGCCATGTATTACCATGAATCAAATATTCGTACTAGGTAGGACATAGCAATGCGTGGGTCATATTATTAGCTGGCACTCTGGTTGTACACGTATTCACCAACAATGAATGCATTTGGACTTATGGATCACAGCACAGGGAGATCCCTATTACAAGCTAACTTAGCATGTGTTTTTTTTTTTTTTTTTTTTTTTTGGTAAGTTGCTGCTGCTAGGTAGGTACCTTACAGGCATAGATAATTTCTGACTCCTCCAGTCCATGAGGGGGTTTCTCCCCTTTTATTATTGTTATTATTATCATGTTACCCACTTTCATTTCTCACCCCCCTCTCCCTTCATTCATTGTTAAACCTTTTGAGAATTGGCCTTTTGCTGGGCTTCAATTCTATCCATTCTTTTGATTCATCTTGTCTATTCGCTTCTTTCTTACTCTCGTTATTTATTCTTATGCTGCCCACCCTTCATGTGCTGAATCTAGGACACTTACTCTATACACTATGCACATATACTATCTCTCCCTCCCAGCCGCAGCCCTAGCCCTTAGCATTCCGTTGGATTCCAGCCCTCTCTCCGATGCTTCCCGAGCAGATGCGATTAGAGAGGCGTTCTCACATGCGTGGGATGGCTATATGAGATATGCTTTCCCCCACGATGAGCTGCACCCAATTACGAATGGGTATGGAGACTCGCGAAACCATTGGGGCGCGTCTGCTGTCGATGCCCTCTCTACTGCCATCATCATGGAAAACGCGACCATTGTCAACACGATTCTGGATCATATCGCGACCATCGATTACTCTTCCACCACGACTCAAGTGAGCTTGTTTGAGACTACTATCAGATACCTGGGGGGCATGCTGTCGGGGTATGATTTGCTCAAGGGACCGGCGGCGGGCCTTGTGGACGATTCCAAGGTCGATGTGCTGCTCACGCAGTCCAAGAACCTTGCTGACGTGCTCAAATATGCCTTTAATACGCCATCTGGAGTCCCCCACAACAATCTAAATTTCTCGACACGTGGTACTGACGGCGCGACGACCAATGGACTTGCGGTGACGGGCACTCTGGTGCTGGAGTGGACCCATTTGTCAGACCTGACTGGGGACGAGGAGTACGCGCAACTGAGCCAACGGGCAGAGGACCATCTCCTTCATCCCCAGCCTGCCTCAAGCCAACCCTGGCCAGGTCTGGTAGGTAGCTCGATCAATATCACGACCGGGGAGTTTACGGATAGCTATGTGAGCTGGAATGGCGGCGATGACTCCTTCTACGAGTACCTGATCAAGATGTATGTGTACGATCCTGGTCGGTTTAGTCTCTACCGAGATCGGTGGGTGGCCGCAGCGGAGTCCAGTATGGCCCATCTGGCCTCGCATCCGGGGACCCGTCCGGATCTAACCTTTCTGGCAACGTATAACGGGAGTTCCGGAAGATATGGTTATTCTAGTCAGCACCTCGCATGCTTTGACGGTGGGAGCTTTCTCCTGGGCGGGACCGTGCTAGACCGCTCGGATTTCATTGAGTTTGGCCTAGACTTGGTCCGGGGATGTCATGTCACGTATAATGAGACCCTTACCGGGATCGGCCCAGAGAGCTTTTCTTGGGATCCTACTGCTGTTCCTGGAGACCAAATCGAATTATATACGCGAGCGGGCTTTTATATTTTAAATGGCGCGTACATCTTGCGTCCCGAGGTGATAGAGAGCTTTTACTATGCCTGGCGCATCACTGAAGATCCAACTGTACGTGTTAAGTTTTTTTTCCCTCCCTCTTGTGGAGACAGAAAGTGAGAAAGGGGGAAAGGGGGAAAGCGGGGGGTGGGTTTCTGAGGATAACTGCTAACAGCGTACAGTATCAGGAATGGATCTGGGAAGCTTTTAAAAATATCAACCAGTACTGCCGCACGTCTTCCGGATTCGCGGGTCTGGGGAATGTAAATTCCCTAAATGGGGGTTCGCGATACGATGAGCAAGAGAGTTTCTTGTTCGCTGAAGTGATGAAATATGCATATATGGCCCATGCTCCCGGTAAGTAATACTAGAACTAGTGAAGTGCCTATTACTTAGGGTGAGTGCATCTTTACTGACAAGAAAATATAGATGGACCGTGGCAAGTGCAGCGGGGGAATGGCAATATGTTCGTCTTCAACACCGAGGCGCATCCGTTTCAGGTGTCGAGGAGGTAATAAAGGAGATAGGGAGTGAATTCATGATGGAATCTCTCTATCTTGGTTTAAGGGAAATATAATAATGTCTATCTAGTATGGTATCTGCACTTGGGCTTGCATATAATACCTAATATACATATCAGTGAAAAGTATCCAGAGTTGTTGCCTCTTGGATGACCCACAGGAACAGATCCACTAATTTTATCCATAAATAGCTTAGCTACCATGGCCCATCACCCGCTAAGCCAGATCCAGACTAGTAACTGAGCAGATTTGAGAACCTTGTGAGAAGTATAAAGTCTATGGCGTACCGAATCTGGAATGACCAGCACCTTGGGAGGAGCCTGATGACTGATAATTCTCTCAAGGTGCACTGCGTTTCAATGTATTAAATAGATAGAGAAAAGCATATTCTGCTCGGACTCTTTCTCTCTCTCCTACTCACTTCACAAGCATCCATCCCAAACTTCCCTAGATCTAGACAATACTACTTTCATAGACCTCAATTGCTCAACCCCAGTCCCCTACTTAGCTATCTATTATCTTGTCAAAGGCAAAATGTGCGGAACCCCTCGTGCCAGCTCTGGCCACCGCATCGCCATCATGTTTCCTTCATCAACAGCAGCTTCTTCCTCTTCGTCCTCCACACATACAACGACGATGAATTCCTATTCTTTATATTTCCGCGAAACCGAAACCGAACCCACAACCACAACAGCCGTATTCCGGAGCCACGACGAACAAACCGTGAATTTATTTCGAACATGTCGGAGGATTGACCTTCAAATTGAGTAAATAATACCTCCCTTTTCCCCCATAGACTTAACTCTATTCAACAACTAAACTTATAATTAAAAAAAAAAAAAAGACGCCACGGTGATCTCTCCTCCCCATCACCTAGCTTTAGTCCTCATTCGAAACTCAAAACCTCAACTACGATCCTTCCACCGCTGTATCGATTTCAGTTGCTCCGACCGGCGGAGGAGGAGTTGTGGTCTACTTCCCGTGCGCGTTTCTGTTCCGGTATTAATGGTAGGAGAGCTACAGAGAACGAGGAGGAAGAGACGCTGGAGATTGTGTTGCCGGAACGGTTAGATCTAGGGGTTGGGTCGGAGAAGGGGATTGTCGGGAGACGAGTCACCGTTCTGGCGGAGGGGGAGGAGAATCAAGTGATCGGGATTGGGATGGGGATTGTTGGGTATGATTGATTTGCTTTTTCTATGTCTGTCGACACTCGGTAGCTTGGATATTATTACTCTCTGGAGCTGGAGCTGGAGCTGGCAAGCTTATATTATATCCCTTTTGGCTTTCTTTTTGGGTTCTTTTGGTCGTCTTAGTTCGAAGGAGTAAATCGGGTTTTGGGCTACTACTACTACTACTACTAACATTTCATTGTATGGACCCTATTTTATAGAGTCGAATGATTAATCAAAGTGATGCTATATACTACCGACTTAACTTATTACCCTTTTGAGGGCGGAAGAGATGGAAAAGAGAGAGAGAGAGAGAGGGAGAGAGAGGGAGAGAGAGGGATGGTAAGATCACAATTTCAACATAGGAACATCCTCCACGCCATTCTTGAAGCGTTCCTCGGCCGTTGCCCAATTCAACACCTTCCAAATTCCTTCGACGTATGCTGCTTTATTATTCAAGTACTAGGTGGGTTATTGGAAAAAAAACCAACCAGTTAGTCACTCATAATGGAATATCTATCACCCCCACCAAAAAAAAAAACCGAAAGGAAAAGGATAGAAAAGAAAAGAAAAGAAGAGAGATACCTGAAGATAATAAGCATGCTCCCACATATCCACCCCAAACACCGGCGTCGCATCGACGACCGGATCCTGATCTTTCGTCATCACGATTTCCAATCGTCCAGCAGCACCACCAGTACTACTTCTACTCACCAACCATCCCCAACCACTCCCCTGGATTCCCAAGAGAAAGGCGCCAAAGAGCTCCCGGAACCGATCCAGGGAGCCAAACTGGACCTCAATGGCGGCGTGGAGGGTCGGGGCGGCCACAACGGCATTGGTCTCGGGTCCGTTGTAGGGGGCGAGGTTCCTCCAGAAGAGGGAGTGGTTGATATGGCCACCGCCGTTGAATTTGACCTTTTGCTGTAGGGCGATGAGACGGGGGATGTCGTTCGATTGGGCTGCGGTGGAATGTTCTGAGAGGGCGTTGTTCAGGTTCGTGATGTAGGTTTGGTGGTGCTTTTGGTGGTGGAGTTGCATGATTTGTTGGGAGATTATGGGTTCGAGGGCCTTTTTTTTGGTTTTAAATCAAATCAAGTAACATAGTTATTAGTAGTTGTAGTTGCTGTGGTCTTTATTTATATTTATATTTTTATTTTTTTTTCTTAATTCGTGTTGCTTTGTGGAGGAGATAGTGGAACATACATCGTAAGCATAGGGAAGAGGAGGGAGAGTATATTGGGGGGCCATTTTGCGATGATACTAGAGGGTATACTTGGTAGTATACGGAGATACAAATGGAAAAGAAGGAGTAGTGAGTATGGATATCCAAGGAAGAGGCAGAGGAGGAGAAGGGCTCACTGCTCTTTTATAAAGACGGGATGTGAGCAGAATTGAGGACCTTGATGCGCACATATGAGCAGATTTACATCCTCTATAGCAATTGATTGGTCCAGGACTACAAGGTACCTACCTACCTTACTCCAGCCCCTCGATCTCTCTTTCAGTTAGGTAGATATCCAACTTAGTGAGTAATCGAGTATCTTAGGTACGAGCAGAATAGGTAGTGATAGCCTGATAAGATTTTAAATTTTATCGCTCACAGAGTGCCGTTGCTGATTCATGATTGATTGACGCATGTCGCTCCAGGTTGTTGTTACCTGAGGTAGGAGGAGTAGGTATTTAACTCCACCCTATAGTTACCAAGACGACCTACCTAGACAGCTGCTGACTTTCATTTCAGTCCAGCCCGAATCAATCACTGCAGATGCCAATATTTGGAATAATAAGATATCGGAGATTCACAGGTCACCGGCTTCCGTATTCCTAATTGGGCAATCGATCTAGGCAGGTCGAACCTCGGCATCGGTAACTTTCTGGAACAAAGTATTATAACAATCCTGCGCATCCACCACCCTCATTCTCTCTTTCTCTCTCTCTTTCTCTCTTTTTCCTCTCCTTTTTTTTGTGTTTGTTTATTACTGTTTCTCTATTCCTTATATCTCCACAATATCCCATTAACCATTCAATTCTACAAACACAATGTCTGCTCAAGATCAAGTCATCCTCCAAGATTTCCCCTCCATCTTCTCTCTCGAGGGTAAAGTCGCCGTTGTCACCGGCGGTTCGCGCGGGTTAGGATTGCACGCTGCCAGTGGGTAAGTTAAGTTACCTACCTACATATAATTCCTATATTACCGAATTGACCTCCTGGTTTTCTCCCATTCAATTCAAAGCAACGAATATATTTTATACTTTACTTCTACATGAGAGCTCAATACTAATAAAGAAAAAAAAAAAAAAAAATAAAGATTACTCCAAGCCGGCTGCTCAAAAGTCTACATCACATCCCGCAAAGCGAAAGCATGCGATGAAGCCGTCGCAGCCCTAAACGCCCTTCCCAACAAACGACCAGGCGCACTCGCCATCTCTATCCCCGCCGATGCCGCCAACATGGATGAGCTTGACAAGCTCGTCGCCGAAGTGAAAAAGACCACCGACCACGTTGACATCCTCCTCGCCAATGCCGGCGCCACCTGGGGCGAGAAATTCGACACCTTCCCCGAGGATAAGTTCTCCAAAGTCATGGAGCTCAACGTGAAGAGTGTCTTCTACTCCGTCCAGAAGTTCTTCCCCCTCCTCGCTGCGAAGGCTACCGTGGACAATCCTTCCCGTGTCATCGTCACCGGCTCCGTCGCTGGTATCACCCTCGGCAGTCTCGGGGAAAATGCCACCTTCAGTTACTCCGCGTCTAAGGCTGCCGTCTTGCATCTCACCCGGAACTTGGCCGTTGATCTGGGTCCCCGTCATGTGCTGTGTAATGCCATCGCCCCCGGATTCTTCCCTTCCAAGATGGCCAATGGGTTGATTGAGATCCAGGGGGGCTTGAAGAAGTTGGAGGAGGAGTCGCCTAATAAGCGTCTGGGGAGACCAGAGGATATTGCCGGTGTGGTCGTCTTTTTGGCAAGTCGGGCTTCTGGCCACTTGAATGGGTCAGTTATTACTACTGATGGAGGGAGTCATCTAAAGGGGAAATTGTAGAAAAAAAAAAAAAAAAAAAGAAAAGAAAAGAAAAGACTAACAGAAAGGATTATACCCGCTTATTTTCTTTTTCTCCTCTCTAATGTTTATTTGTCTTTAACATTCTGATCTTGGGTCTGGAATTATCATAGAGACGGTCTTACAAGGAGAGTTACATGCATATATAGATAGAGAGAGAGAGAGAAAGTTTACAACTTTTGGCTTCGCTCCGTCGTTCGAATGGCCCGATCAATCAAGTCCATGGCTTGGTATAACTCGTAATCGTGCAGTTTTGGAGTCACAACCTGAATACTCAAAGGCGAATCCAAATATACCCTCCGATCAACCGTTTTCTCGTCCCCTAGAAAGACCACCGTACGTATTAGCATATACTCCGAATGAAGAAGCCCTTCGATATTGGAAAAGAGAATAGAACATACATAGTTTGCGATTTGCCTTATCCCAGCTACCCTTGACAGGCGCGTCCATCTCCTTACCTGACTCCAAGTCTCTCTCGTTGAACATCCGGACTGGAACCGTCCCCGCGGGGTAATCCAACAAAACAAAGCTTGAGGTATATCCAACCGCATTATATCGATCTAGCTCTGGGACTGGATGTGGCGCAATGGGGTGAATAATCGCATCGACCTTTTGCTCGGAACTATCAAGGGTCCACAGTTTGCGACGGAGCTCCTTTTCAATGACTCCTCGTTGCGCTTGCAATTCTGCCAACTGGGCAAGTGTGAGAGGGCGACCGCGCTGGGTGCGCCCCTGGAGCCAGGGAATGAGGGTTTCCCCAGTGCTCTCAAGTAGATCCATCATCTTATTTCCGCCGTCGACGCCCATGAGGCGGCCTGCGAGTGCCTGGCATTTAGCTAGTGCAGCAGGCACGGGAATCTCGACAACCTTGACGCCTGGGGTACGGCGAAGCACATTGGCAACCTCACTTAGCACCTTGGTAATTGGAGGAAGAGGCTCAACAAGACCATCTGAAGGGAGGATTCCGATTGTAATCTCTTTCTTGTTTGTAGAGGATGAGGACGGCCATGTTCCCGGAATGCAGTCCTCTCCGAACCACTGGGCACGGGGGATAAGATGGCTCATGACGGCATCAATATCGGCAACAGAGCGGGCGAGAGGGCCCGCGACGGCCTGGATGGAGATTCGGCCTTTGGCGGCGGGCTGACCGTCTGTCTGGCCACCATAGGGGACACGACCCTGGCTAGGCTTGAACCCATAGAGAGCATTGCACATGGCAGGGATCCTGATAGAACCACCGATATCAGTTCCGAAGCCTATCATCGAACCGCGGAGGGCAATCAGAGCACCTTCGCCACCAGTGGAGCCACCAACTGTAAGCTGACGGTTGCGCGGATTGAGCGTTCGCCCGAACAGGTGGTTAGCTGAGTCCAGTGCGCCCATGGTTTGTGGGACATTGGTCTTGGTGATGATGATGGCACCCAAGGATTCAAGGAGGCGAACGAGAGGGGCATTTTCATCTGCGGGATGGAATGCTAGGGCAGCAATTCCCACACTCGAGTCAACGCCGCGGACATGGAAGGAGTCCTTGACGGAGACCGGGAGACCGTGCAACGGGCCAACGGGAGTTCCGGTACGGTGCAGGTGATCGTCCAGCTCCTGCGCTCGTTGGAGGGCTGACTCAAAGAGGGGTTCAGTCAGACAGCGGGTGAGTTGGTGGGCAATAGCGGCTCTCTATGCACATCAGTGGAGAGGTAAATCAATGATCATGGAAAGTGATGGTATGTGTGTCTGCACAATACATATATACATACCTTGCAGAAGGCTTGGATGACTTCTTTGCTGGTGAGTTTCTGCGAGTGGATTTGACCTAAGAGTCCCCGAACATCGTATTTCTCGGTGATCTCAATTTCTTTGGGACTAAGAAGACCACAGGTGCGAGGAATATCCAACACATTCACAGGCTCATAGTGGACGTTGGTGACGGACTCAGCCGCGGAATGCATTCCGGGGGGGATTTGCGAGGGAGAAAGACGCCATTGCGAAGGGATCTTTTCTTCAAGTTGCGCAAGTTTCCGCTGGGCAATAGAGACGTAGGACATGATGAGAGAAAGATACGAATATAAACTGCCTTTGAAAAGATGGGATGAGTGACAGCGAAGTAAACACAGTCTGGGGAAGAGCAGATGAGGAGAACCTCGGCTGTTCCTTAGTCATCAATACATAAAGCGTAGATCGATGGTTACACCACTAGATCCACTTTACTCTAGTCGGCTCCTAATCAGTGATATTATTATTCTCAGGGTATCAAAAAGAAACAAAGAAAAACTAATAGCGTAATCATCGTCGCCGTCGTCAGGGTCATCCTCATCCTCATCCTACAACATCTTCTCCCGCATCGGCAACAGTGTCTTTTCTCGCTCGTGGGCCCCTCGTTCAATCTTGATTCTCTCACTTCCCCTTCGTTTCTTTTTAAACCACCCCTCAAAGCGTCGCAATCCTTCCTGACAAGCATCACCAATATCATCCAACACTAGGGCTAACAGGACCAGTGGGATCGAGATTCCAAATCCTATCCCAAACGTGTATTTGGCCACGTATCCAATAGACAGCTTACCATTAAATTCGTCCATGTTGATGGTAAAGATTGATGTGATGAATGAGAGAGGTAGAAATACAATAGTTACGATGGTGAACACCATGAGGATCTTGCCCTGACGTGTGGTGCCAGCTGCCTGATCGCGTGCGAAACGAGCTTCAAGGGCGTTGGCGTGTTTTTGCTTGAGATCTAGCAGGTCTGTGATGGACGAGTAGATGCGTTCGGCCTGCTTGTCCATGCGATCGATGTCCTTTAGGTGCATGTCGATCGTGCGCTGCTGCTCTTTGAACCTTTTTTTGATCTCATATTGTGATCGCTGCTGGCCATGGTATATCTCGCACACCGCCTCTTGGAAGTCAGCGAGAACATGATGTTGGTGCTGTAGTACCGTGCGGATCATGTTGAGCTCATCACGGATGTCTTTGGCTTCAGAAAGAAGATCTGTTTCTTGACCAATATCAAGGAGGTTGTCCACAAAGAGAGGCTGATCGTCACAATCGTAAGCATCACCTCTTTTTTCATCATCAAGTCTATAGTTGCTCCCAGGACCAGTGACACTTTTCTCAACCCTCTGCTTGGCAAACCGACTAAGCTTCCGATGTGTTTTCAGCCAATCCGACGCTTGTGCTGATGCCCGATTGAACTGGTCGAAGAGCACACTTTCGTGGTCCGTTGCAATACCGATGGAAGACTCGAACATATCTAGAAACTGATAATCATTGTCGCCTAGTCGATGTCGATCAAATACTCCAGAACAACGATTGGTGATGATGATTGCCAAGTCGTAGATAGAACGCACAGGCTCGCGAGTCTTCGAGTTAATGTCCTCGATAATCCCGTCCAGGACATTTAACGGATCGTTCTTGGGTTGTTCCCAGCGCTGTGCGAAGCTTGTCACGATCAAATTAGGCCCCAGAATCCACATCCAGAGCTGATCGACCATGAAAATTTTCGGCTCTGATGACCGAGATCTTTTGGTTTGGTATCGGTAAACGACCTGGTCTTCATCGCGCGATTGAGTGTCGATGTTGGGGTAAAAGAATTGGTCTAACGTGCGCCGGATATGTAGTGACGTAGTAGATGAGGTGAGGTGTGCACGTAAGAGCATCTCGTCGCGAGTCGGCTGTCGTGTAATGCGCGGGCGGTGGGTTTCTGCTTCCTGGATGGCCTCTAGCATTTTTTTCCGACGTTCGGCAGTCTCAAAATGCAAATATGGCATGAAGACGCATACATTGCATGCTGTCGATGACCAGGGATCCTTGCAGAGGCTCAGCGGTGGCCGAGGCGACCGATCTCGTCTGGCCGGAGACTTTGATGAAGCTGCATGTTTGGATGTGCTTTCTGTCCCGCCTCGCTTGCCCTTCTTCCCATGCGTAGAACTCGAGCCGTCATCTTGTGAATACGAGTCGAGCCGCTCAACCTTCCCCCCCGGCTTTTGCTTTTTAGACTTACTTGTGCTATCAGTGCGTCCTTTTGATGATGGTGATGGCAATGCGGGCGATAGAGGTTCTCTTGATATTCCATTGATGAGAATTTGTGGCGACCGTGCCTCCTCTATCTTTTCATCGACACTGTCATCAAAACTATCATCGCGCAGCCTGGTCGCCCTCGGGGTACTCTGACACAACGGGCGCATAAAATGAGAGTGTGTCCGCTGGCCACGGTGCTGATAATTAAAAGATCTTTCCAACCCCTTAAAACTCTCGACATCATGCGCGCCTTCCTCAATGAATGCCTTAGTTAGGAGCGCTTCCACCCACGCCATATTATTCGCTGGCAGATGAATCCAGCGAAAGTCCGTCGACTTGCTGTTGGATGGAAGTGCGCTAAAAGCTTGTTTCCGAGGGTTTTCTGTATCGCGACCATATAACAAATTGAAGACTGATGTGCGCTTGACCCGGTTTTCATTATGGAAATTCCCAAAATCAACCACTGTTGCCTCGAATCCTTCACACGCGCCACGGGCATCAGGTGAAAGAGCGTCCACGTTGTTGAAGGGTGCTAGAAGCGCAACGATGTCTCGTCTCTTGAATTGAGCCGCGCGAAGAAATGGTGTGCTGCCGAAGTTATCTCGCAATCGCTGCTTGATCTCCTGCCGCTCGAGCAGGCACTCAACCACCTCGCGATGTCCTCCCTGGGCCGCTAAATGCAACGGCGCAACTCCATTTAGAAGCTGCGCGTTGACCTTTGCGCCCGCATGTAATAATCTTCGCACGATGACTTCATTGCCATTATCGCATGCATTATGCAATGGTGTCCATCCACCGTCGCTGCGCGCATTCACATCGGCACCATGGCGTAGTAACAATTGCACAATCTCATCCTGTCCATGAGATACAGCCAAATGTAATGCTGTCTTATTTCGCCCCTCAATTGCATTTACGTCCGCTCCCAATCCAACGCTTCCTGAGCCCCTCGCAACAACCAACGGCCGTGTTAGCAGCATCTCCGCAACGCGATATTTCCCAGTAGCACAGGCCCAGTGCAACGGCGTCCTCCCCAACTCGTCCTGCGCATCAACCTTACACACCGTCCCCAGTAGTAGCCGAATCACATCCTCGCCCCAGTCGCAGGTCTTATCCGCCGCAAGATTATGCAAGACATTTCTCTTTCGCGCATCTAGTGCATTCACATCTGCATCGCGTATAATCAAAGTATGCAAAACATGCCAATGGTTCTTCCAGGCGGCTGTCATCACTGCCGTCCGACCCTTTTTATCCACAACCTCTGTCGATGCCCCATAGTCCAATAACAACTGCACGATCCGTACGTGATTCCGCTCGACAGCGCGTAGTAACGGTCCTGTCGATGACGATCTACCCGGGGACATGTCCGGTTTGGCGCCCAAACTAAGGAGATACTGTGTCGCATCGATAGACCCACGCTCACAACTTCGCATTAATCCTAGGTGCAGGAAAGTAGCACTCATCTGACCCGTCTCGCGTGCCGTTGAGATCACCTCACGCAGTGTCTCGATATCGTCGCTTGCGGCCGCTTTAAGAAGGCGTGGCTCAAGACGATCTTGGCTGTCACTTGCCATGCTGGAGCGGGATCGGGACATTTCCGCTTTTTCTGTTTTCCTTTTTCACCCTCCCCGCCTTTTTTTTTTTTTTGGAAGATTAAAATTTTTCGCCTCGACTTTCTTCAGAGTAATGTCTCCAGCTCCCTTTTTTTTTCTTTTAATAGGAGGGGAGGGGAGGGAAGGGGAGGGGAGCGGGGGGAGAGAAAAAAAAGAGAGAGGCCCCTGCGTTATTTAGGTATCATAGTATTATTATAATACCTAATCAACAGCCCTTTAGATAATTAGTAATTCGAACCTGTGTGGGGATAAAAGTATATATAAATTCCGTGTCTGAATATACACTGGGGTATATGATGCAAAAGCAATTTGAAGAAAACAATCATGTCAAGTTAGGGGAGCAAGCAAAAGAAAAAAAAGACAAAACCAAGAAGTTACAGGGCCCGTGGCCCGGCTATTTATTAAATACTCAGATCTAGAATCGATTAGCTGCAAGTCTTGACAAGGATTATTACTCCGGAAAACATGATCCAGGACTTGCACTAATTTAGCCCCTTCTTGACAAGCATCGTTACATGCATACTTACAGCAAACAGTGAACAATGTCTAGAACCAGTTTGAGAACATATAGTAGCATTATTGCCACTATGATTATGATTATTATTATTATCTTCTGTTCGTCTCCATTATGCCATACTAGAAAACCGAGGTCTTCTATTCTCGAGAATAATGTAACCAGGATAGTGTGAACGGCGGAGATGAAGGGAGATGCATCACGACTATCACAGGAGCCAAACCAATTCCAAAAAAAAAAAAACAAAGAAAAAGAAATTATTCCCGGGATCAACCAACGCTTTGCTGAGTAATAAAAAAAGGCAAGGAAAATCAAGTAAAATAAAAGGAGGCTCTTTTCTGCCACATTTACGCCGTCCCAACCTTCTTCTCGCTGCGCCATTTACGATGACCAAACATTACATAGAAACAGTATGGGTGATAAGAGACAAATGAAAAATGCAAAATGGGGGGGGAAGAATAAAGGGAAACAGCTCGAATCACACAGATAGCCTTCCAGACATTAGACACGCTCATTCGTGGGTGTTTGCTACAGTCAATCATTTCTTTGATTTCGGCAGATTTTGCTGGTTGGGGACCTGTCTCAGGATGTCGTCAAAACTCATATTAGGGTTGAATTTGCTGACAGGTCTCGGGGGATCAACTGGCGCTACGCCAGCTGGCAAAGGCAGAGCCTCAAGGCCAGGATTGATTGAAAGTCGATGCTCGGCTCTTCCTCTCGCTGCAGGGGAGAGATTGCGAGGTATTGCTGGGGGTGGCGCAAGACCACCTGGACTTAGGATAGGGGTGGGAGGTTGCTGCGGATAATATTGCGATGGCGATTGCATGGGCATATGTTGTTGAAACTGATGTTCCGATGATGAGCCCGCCGAGGATTGATGGGCTGGGTAAGGTGATGATATCGAAGACTCGTTATCGTAAGGGTCTTCGATTGTCGGGGGAGCAAGAATAGCGTCCTTCTCAGCCCACTGCTCCGCCACCTGCCAGCAGTGACTACGACGGTAGATACCTTCCACACCATTGATGACTACATCCGAGGGTAAGTTGACGAGACCTGTGCCACCAGCCACGCCGAACCAACTTCGCGCGCTTTTGCCATCATTTTGAACCCATGGCGCTCCACCGCGGGGAGCAATACAAAGAAAATACTCCACGTCATCCACAAATTTAATATTTTGGACATCGACCACAACCAAAGGTAGCGACTGAATGATACAGTATAGGAGGATCCATTGGCCACATCGGAGGTCTACTAGATCGTTGATGGTTTTCCCATGAGCGGACCGTCGCTCAAACTGCATAAACGCCTCAATGAATGGGGTCGGTCGCATGCTTTCCCGCGTGTAAGAACCCATGAGGACGGCATTGATGTCTGAGTCCTTTAGTTTCTTTGCACTCTGCTTGGCTTCCTTTTTCGGGTCAAGAGCCTTCCGTGAAATTGTCTTTATTGACGGATATTGTGGGATGTCGAAAGGGATGGGTGGTTGGACCGGCGGCGTACTTCTGTCATACTCACTCATGATGATACGTAGTGCTCGGTTCATCAACTCGACCGGATCAGAAGTCTCGATATCATTTGGGGTCATGTCGAGGGTGCGAGTTGTGAGAGAAACTCGATCAACTAACATGTCGTAGAGGTTGCAACAATCTTCGTATAGTTCTCTGACAACTTGACGATTTAGGCCACTCTCCTCAAACTGGTTCTTTTTGGATCGCGCTTTTGGGGGCCACGAGCCATATCTTTGTCGATAATACTGCATGAGGAACCGCCGAAACTCCATAAACGCTGCCTTCCAGGCTTTGAAGCGAACACTCTTGCTCTCGATAGATGTTGCCGAGTTTGCGATGCCGGAGAAAACAGAAGGGAAGTCAAAGTCGTTAAGTTTACTATGAAGAACCCGAAGGCGGTTATCCAAATCGATGAAGCCTCGTTCAAGACGTTTTTGCGTGACAGGGCTTATCAGTCCAAATTTGGGGCTTCTTAACATCTTCAGCTCGTCCAGTTTGCCGACACCGTGAACGAAACCTTCGAGATACAGCGGCAGGAACCGTAGTCGTTCTCCTAGGATGATGGCTTCGATGGTCTTCTCTCGACTTTTACGAACATCAGCCAAGTGAAGTTCGTCGCAATAGTTACTAAAGCTAGAGGACGCTATTTCGCCATAATTAGAACCATCCTGGTTGGCGAACTCAAACCGGGACAAAAGGGTTGCTATATCCATGAAAATCGGGAAAAGGGACGGCGATCGGGGCGTTGCAATAAGTGATTGTCCCAGCAAGAAAGCAAACAAATTGCGGAATAAAAGAAGTGTCTCCAGGTCTTCTTGAGAGACCCTTGACCCTGGGGTGGAAACGTCGCTATTGAGGGGGATTGGCAAATAAAGGTGGAGCTCCTGGATTTCTTCCAAGCCATCATCCTCAAAGGACATCCGTCTACTGCCAGCGCTTTCATTGTCGTTATCGGCCCATTCATTAGCGGCGAGGGGTGGTGAAACAGGAGTCCCATCCGAGTTTAACGACAAGTTGCGGGTTTGAACTTCAAGAGGACTGCGGGGATCCGTCCCACGAGCAAGGATATTCAAGGGTACTGAGTCTGCAAAAATAGTGGAGTGGATTTTAAATGAAGGAGATCGTCCAGTTGTTTGGGGAAACAAATATACGTAGGTATCGCCATTTTCATTCCATAGCTCTGGGATCTATACATATACACTGTGTTTAGTTACAGGGAGAATACAATTGGCATTGAGAATTTTGGGGGGCGGGGGAACAAGGCATGGGTATGGTGCACGCGCCCGAACCTAGAGTGCAGCAATGGGATATCAAAACGTACCTGTTCCCCCCTAGCTAGAGGCTCTAGATCATAAAGTATTTTATGCTCTAATCCAGCAATCCATGCGCTCGGCGTTTGGAGGGTGGGATTGGAAGCCCTAGCGTCTACAGAACTTGCTCGCTGCCGGCCGGGCATCCAGCTGCGCCTTTTAGAAGGAGTGCCAGGTCTAGAATCCGGACCTGTCCCTGGTACAAATAACCCACCGGAACTGGAGGGTCTACCATTACTCATTGTGCGACCTCTGCTCTGGGGTCTACCATCCGGCGAGTTGGAAGCGCTATCCGCAAGATCTTGATTCACGGTTAAGAGAGAAGGTGGCGGTGGAAGCGGGGAGTCCAAGTCAAAATTATCCATGACATTGGGGGCCAGAATTGTCCGAGGTTCTGTGTAGTCGGGATAGGGATTAGACACTAGACGAGTGGGCCGGGAATTGCTTCGGCGTCGCGGATCATGAGGTATCTGATCGGGAGAGGGCCGCGGGAGGCTAGGTGAGCTTGGTGAGGACGGTAAGGATGCATCTTTATGACTAGAACCTATGGAAAAAAGGGATGATATGCGCTTCGCTGACTTGACCGGAGCGGAAAGCATCTTTGGGGAGACTAGAGACATAGATTGACAGGAGAGAAAATTAGCTAGCCCCCAGCAACCGGTGACTGGACTTGACTGAAACTGAAGCAAAAAAGGAGGGAGATGGACAAGTTAAGGAAATAAGAGAACAGGGAAGAGCAAAAGTCCATGAAAGGAAGCCACGGGAGGTGGAGCAAGTGAGGTAAGGAAGAATTCCGAGGCGAGAATGAGAAAAGTCACCAACCATGCAAGAACTTTTTGGGACGTGGACACACAAAGAAAAAAGGAACAATAATAATAATAAAGATAAAAATGGAGAAAAGAAGAGTGACAAATATTGAAATTGATCAGACAATTCCTAAATTTCACTTTCTCTTGGTTTGCCTCTGGCCTTCTGGGAGTGGCTCGTGAACGGAACACGACGTGGATCACGGAATGGATCTACAGCAGGGCTTGAAGAAGGAATGGGGAGAGGAACGAGATGGGGCTTTTTTTCTTTTTTTATTTTGGAAAAAAGAATTAAAGAAAAAAAGAGGGGGGAAAGAAGGAAAGTGAGGGAGAGATGGAGAAAGAGAAGAAGGATAGGGCAGAGAGAGGAGAGAAGAGAAAGAAAGCTAGGTAGAGAAGATGCAGTAGAGAAAGAAAGACTTTCTAAAAAGAGAAACGAGGAAGGAGGAGATTGAAGTAGAATCAAGAAATAATAAATATGGACCTCAAGTTTGGAACCCGAACCAATGGAACACTTATTTTTAACCCACGGGATTGTTCAGTTCGTCTAACCTCTTAACTCTGAGTCTGGTCGTCTAACTGGACAGTTTCAGTAGTTGGATTATTATTGTAAAAGATTCTATGGGCACAAGAATAAATATGTTTTGCTGGTGGGAATTCGATTTCCTTATAAATAAACCGCAAAGTAGGCAGTTAGGTATTATTATTATTCAAAAATAAAATACGTAAATAAATGACCGTGTCTTAATTGTTGATGTAAAACACTTTTTGAAGATTAAGTTAATTTCATTACCATCTATGGGTTTTTTTATTTCCTATTTTTGCTGTATTATTACCCTTTTTGTATTTTGCTTCTTTCTTCGTTTTCCTTCTTTTTTCTTGAATTTTGGTTGAAGATGGTGGGGACTTTGTTTTTTTTTTTTCACTTTTTAGTTTCGTGTTTGGTTCAACTGGGCATAATTCGTATTCATCCTGGAGGCTGCAAAGAGGCAGTGTTTTTTATTATTATTCCATTTCATTTATTTACATATTTTCTTTTCTTTCTTTCTTTTTTTTTTTTTTTTTTTTGACATTTCCTCCTGGAGAATCATTCTCCCAATCCAGTGCGTGTATTAGATTCATTTGCCTCCCATCTGATGAGTAATCCTTGAGAATTCACTAAGGTACCTAAGGTAGGTGGGTGGGAAGTGCCCAGAGAGATCCATGATGGTGCGTGTTGTTGGTGCTGGCAACTGTTTTATTTTTACTCTCTATTCTCTCCCTTCTAATTTGGAACCTCCACCTACCTTCCTATCTACCTACTAGGGAACTAATAACTTTGGGAAGCGAATGGCCATTGGTAAATAATATGCTCTGCAGCCTTGGAAGTTCTGGAATCGGCGGAACCTGCCGGGATCGACCAGGATTACTTCTCCATCACGACATGCCTTCTTGAGTCGGATGATACGAATTACTCTCCGTTAGTTGGTGCGATCAGGGTCACAACTCACTTCTTAGTAGTTCTCGGTCTTAATCCAGTATATTAACACGAAGCGGCCTAAAACCACCCTTAGGAATTTATGAATTTTTATTGTCAACATTAGCCAAGGTTGTGAACCATCGAGGACTTGCGGCGTACGTTGGAAAGAACGTCAGCAACTTTTTTTTAAACCCACTGAGACCAGGTTATTCTAGGCAAGTGGAGCCAGATCTGATCCAGGGGTAAAGCCTACAATCAACGTCTCCTGAGCGCCAACGCATAGCCATCAAAATTTAATTCTCCTTGTTTGTCTATCATTGAAATAGGGAGAGTAGTACAACCCCATATTAACAATATTTATAATAATGATGATGATATTTGATAGGAATAGAAATATATGGAAATTTCCATTCTCTCTTTTATTGAGGGAAACAGCCGCACTTAAATAATTTAGCCAAAAGTAAACAAGATGAAGAAAAGCTGGTGGGGTTAAGAAGAGGAACGGCGCCTGCCTAGGTATATACATACGTATATCCTTACACCTAAAGTTCCAGCCCAAAATGCATGTACGTATGATCCCCTGTATGGAGTATGGCCCACACACACATCCATTTGGCATTGGGGACTCTAACTAGGAATTTTAACACCAGAGACAAAAATTTTTTTTTTGCCTTTTCTCCTTCGGCGTTTCTCCCCTCCCACTACTATCTACCAGATCACATTAACGGTACGGTCGTAAATACTAACCACCCCGCCCCAAAGATTAATAACAGTAATAATATTAATACCAACGTTAATCTAATCATTGCCGAATACCAACACAACTGCTGCAAAAGAGGAGAACGCGCGCACGGAGTTGAGGGATACGAGACGGACGGGATCTTCGGCACTCACTGAAGGTCAAAAAAAAAAAAAAACTCCCATCGAATCATTTTCAGAAGTGTCAAGGCGACTAAAGAATAATGACATTTTGAGAAAGAGTCTAATCCGGTGACGTGTCATCCTCCAACTGGGTTTACAGTACAACGCTCAACTTGCGAGGAATGGGAGTTATGCATATATGATTTTTGTATTATTCATGCCTATCTAATGCCTACCTACCTAAGTTAGGTTCCGCACATGCCTAGAGACGGCTTGTCAAATGCCAATATTGAGTGTCAAAGGGGTAGGGGGAGTGACAATAAAAAATTTTTTTTAATCATAATAATTTTGTTATTATTGTTATATTATTAAGTAGGTGTTATTTATTGACTCGCTTTGATTGAATTAACTAATCAACTTCCGACCTCGGCGTTACGGATGTTCCTCTACGGACTTTACAGAATACCTGGCACCTTAGGTACTTGTGTACTGATGACTAACTAAAGTCCATCACCAGCAATTTAATCGATACCTCTGGATACCTACCTAGGTAGGTGCCTCAGGTACATATTTGTTAACTCATAATGGCAAGAAAAATATTATCATAAATTCAACCCTACCTACTAGGTAGTGTGTAAGGGATCAAAGAACCACTCCTATCATGCCATCTCAGCCTCAATATATTATAGCTCAAATGACGTCAATAGATGGTGCAATTAGTAAGTAATTCATCGTCAACTCGCTAACTAACTAATTATAGACGGATTAATTTCCTTCAACCACCCCACCTCCCACACTAAGGCCTCCCGACAGACGAACTAAGGCACCATCGACTTGGCTAGTTCAGACAACCTCGGACCCTGGTGAGGCTACACGCGAATGAGGCTAATAACACACAGACTTAGATCGCGCTCAGGTATCTGCTTTGATCATCTGGAAAAATAATTCACGACCACACACACCTAAAAAAAAAAAAAAAGAAGAAGAAGAACAATCAAGAAATAACAATGAGTATAATAACAGAGGAAGAAATTGACCTCTTCCGTGGTTGGCCGAACCCCGCCTTACTGCCAACCGACGCACTAACTGATGCCTTCGCCACTGTCATGGCGTCGCCTCCTATTCGTAACCCAGCCCTGCAATACGGGCCCGACGAAGGCTATGAGCCGTTACGAGAACATATCGCCCAATGGCTAACTTCCTACTACCAACCATCCCATCCAGTGAGCCCTAATCGCATTTGCATCACTGGCGGTGCATCTCAAAATCTGGCATGTATCCTGCAGGTTTTTACGGACCCCATCTATACTCGAAATGTCTGGATGGTTGCGCCGACTTATTATCTCGCCTGTGGGATCATGGATGACGCTGGGTTTGCTGGCCGCCTAAGGGCTATCCCACAGGATGAGAGTGGTCTTGATCTAGCGTACCTCCGCAGGGAACTATCAGCCGCCGAAACCCATGCGAGGGCTGTACACAACCTACAACCGGTATGAAACTCTACATTTTTCTCCCTCATACTTGTTTAAAGGATGGCACGGATGGATCTAAGCGACTCCGGTTTTACCCCACACACCCCCCTTCTAGTCATCTCCAGCCCCTGGAGAGTTCTCCTCTTATTATGTTAGTGAAGCTAATACCAGGAAGAACTCTAAACCCGAACGTCCATGGGGAAAGATTTACAAACATATCATCTATGCTAGCCCGACCTTTTCCAATCCGGCGACCTTGACCATGACAAGGACCGACCGCGAGGACCTGGTGCGGCTGGCTCGAGAATATGATGCCCTTATCGTGACAGACGACGTGTATGATTTTCTACAATGGTCATCTGACCCGAAGGTACCTCTAGCTCATCCCGAGAAAGCAGAGCTACCACGTCTGGTGGATATAGACCGTTATCTGGACGGCGGCCCGATAAATGAATGGGGCAATGTCGTAAGCAACGGAAGTTTTAGCAAGCTCATCGGGCCAGGTATCCGAACCGGATGGGCGGAGGGCACGGAGAAGCTCGCCTATGGTATCTCGCAAACGTAAGTAGATGATGAATCAAACCTTCCTTGCTAACATTAATTTGCGGACCCCCCTTCTTATTTCTTTCTTTGCACTCATCACGCTTCTCCTTGGAAAAGCTAATAGCAAAGGTGAGTAGGGGATCTACAAGGTCGGGAGGTGCGCCGTCCCAATTCTCGTCCGCCATAGTTGATCAGCTGTTCCCCTCTGGATTTATCCAGCGGTACATCGAAGAGAAGCTGCGACCGGCATACTCGAGACGATTCTATCGCATGAGGGCCGCTATCGAAGAGTATCTTCTTCCGCTTGGTGTAACCATACCCTTCACCGCATCCACGGTTTCGGGAGGCTATTTCATCTGGATCAAATTGCCTTCCTTGTTGCGGGCAGGTGATCTTGCCCCCGTTGCATTGCAGCAGCATCGGGTGAAGGTGGCGACTGGTGATTTATTCCAGGTCCATCGTGATCCAGCGGTCAGCAAGAATGACTTTCATCAATACTTGCGACTTTGTTTTGCGTGGGAGTCGGAAGAGAAACTAACAGAGGGTGTGCGTCGACTTGGGAATGCCATCCGGCAGGTGATGGAAACTGGCGAGTGAGTTGTACCCGTACCCAGGTATCGATCGAGGAATGGAGGGGGTTTGGGCGGACCGATCCGACCAGGACCGCGAACCAAACTGGTCCAGTCTTTGGAAATAGAGGGGGAAAGGAAATTAAAAATAAGTGTATTTATCATTGTTACCAACGAATGGAAAGTGAGAGAAAATACCACCTAGCCCATCTAAGTAGACCCCTGGAAAAAGGGGGGTACCCGAATAAATAAATAAAAACATAAATCAAAAAGACTCGGTAGTAGTAGTTGGTTAATACACTATAAACAAAAGTTAACCAAGCATAGGTAATAATAGATCTGGAGTTGCGCACTATCTAATTATTCAAACATAATCAATCTAGATCGGCAATCAAATGCGCCACTAGAGTTTTTTTTTTTTTAGAAATATCGACTTATTATAATTTTGTCGTTATCATACTTTTACACCTAAACCCTGCGACTTAAAACTCCTACCTAGGTACCTTGCTGGGTGTCAGGTAATAAATCATTCTTAATCGGTGTGCCTTTAATATACCTACCTAGGTGTGTACTGTTTAAACCGATATACCTACATCTACAATACCTACAATCTAGATGAAGATTCTAGTTATACACATAATTATATATATATCTAGATATAGTAAAGTTGGGTTACATGCATTGGCACCGACCAGCCATGCGGGTGATACAGACAGATGACCGACCGGCCGACCGACCACCCGGTCGATCATCAACGCAGCCAAAGCTAAAACAACTTAACGTAATAACAAAGCCTAGATAGGTAGGTAGGTACCTTCAACGACGCAGAGAGGAGGGGTGGTTACTACGTACTAAATACACATTCTGCCTCAGCATGTTATTTACCTATGTACGAGGATTTAACTTGTCCATGTACCTAGGAGCAGCATTTTCTATCGAGACATCCAATGAATCCTATTGCATGCCAAGGTAAAACAGAATACTTTTGTATGTATGATGCACTGATGAATGATATTTCTCTAATTTCTCCATCAGACACGGGACGAGGAGAAGGGGAGAAAAAGAAGCAAAAAAAAAAGAAGGAAAAAATAAACAGAAATGCTCTAGTCATTCGGGATAGTACTCGAACTGGGTACCAGGCTAAGGCCACTGTCGTGGGATCCTGTGGATCTTTTACTCGGTCTGGTTAAACGAGTTTGGGTTGGCTTGATGCAGTGTTACAATAATGCAAGAAACTATTCATTTTAGTGGGAAAGAAAAAGATAATATTACATAAAACTTTAAGCAGGTGATCCGATAGATCCTTCCATTGCTTTTGGTGGATTTCGGCAAATGATGGTGAAAGCTTGGCTTTGGGGATGTTGGGAAAGTACCTACACACATCTCATGGAATATATAGTTTATGTGCTCAGCTGGTGCTATCTCGTGTCCTACTCTCTGCTCACGAGTTAGAACTTTTTTTTTTACGCTTCGGGTCTTCGAGTTCTAAGTCCTAACTAGGTATGATGAATGCTGTGTAAGGTTCCTAAAAGCTTGTACACTAGGTGATTGTTTGACTCGAGTCGAGTCACTCTGAGACGAGATGGTTACCCGGGTGGTACCTATGAGGTAATGAATAATGGCAGGAATAGACTGTACCTTGGTCGCGTGAATTAGATTGGCGAACACGGTTGCTGAGGAAGAACAACTTATGGAGTAACCTTACTCTACATTGTTTGCCCAGATTCAGAGTTGGCTGGGTACTCCAAGAGAAAGAATGTACAGTCCATACATGTATGTCCCGTCCCACACGGCAACTCACTACACGACGACGATGGTCTATCTCACATACTTCATCCCGCCCTTATATTATATCAACTGCCTCTAAGACATGATCCACGCGTCAAGAGTGTGAGCTTGGCGCGCAAGCCCTGGGAGATAATAAATTTCCTCCTTCTCCTTTTCTGGTTCTTATTCAAAAGGAAAACTGGCGATTCTTACCATATTGGGAAATTTATTGTAAAAGTCAACTTTGATTATGATCCGCATGACTAGTGCGAGTGAAGACTGGCCATTATCAATTGAGGAGGATTCCTAGTCATTGTTATTACTTACTCTGGAGTAGTAATTATTCATTGGTACGGTTATTCTGAAGATTCTAAGAATATTAACCGTCCGTACGTCCCAAGGTAGGGTTAGTGAGCGATCGACTGGCGGCTGAGGCGTCCTTCCAAGACTTCGCAGGAATCTAGGTAGGTTGCCACGCATAGTGCCTTGAAGTATGTTGATCCAATCTTTTAGTCTTTGCCTAGGGCGACGGACTTATTTTTGAAACTCTACAGACGCTAGGTATATAGCATGGATCCAGCGCCTGATCATTGATCAATCCTTTCAGTCTCTTCCTGGAGAAAAACTGGTCATTTTGTCCCTTCCACCCCTCTTTTATTTCTTTTTACAGAGAGAGAGAGAGAGGGACAAAAAAAAAGGTTAATTCATCACACACTCTTTTTTCTATTGGAAAAACAAAAAACACATCACCACTCCTTTCAACCTTCCATTCGTTTTCTGAGCTCCTCAGGTACCGGTTGGGTCCTGATTCATTTCTCGATCCCAGTGACACTGGTTTGGCAGCCCCTCATCCCTGGAGGTGGGATCAATCGAAGTCGTCGCAGCAGGTGCTCTCATTTACACGGTGTGCGACCCAATCATCCGGTGAGGCCATCGCATTAGTCCATCGTTGATCGTTTCATCTGCGAACCAGCTGTTTCAACACTTGACCAGGGAACGCCTGTGCCGCCCTCCCATTGGCGAGTCGAACCAGGGCGCTTCGCCTGATTGGTCCTTCCCCTCCTCCCCGTACGTGGTAATTTTAGAGACCACCAAAATAGGTGTTTGGTACTGTCAGGCCTTCTAATAAACTGAGGCATAACCGATCTATCCATCGATCCTCTTTCTTTCTTTCTCTCTCTTTTTTTCGGTCCGAAGCACGAGGGAACAAAAAAGAAAAAAAAAGGGAGATTTCCCTCCTTCCGTCAATCCTTCTTTTCCCTTTCTTTCTTTCTTTATTGGGGGTGTGTTGGTTATTGTTATTGTTTTCGTATTGTCTTTCATTGAGCTAGTCGCTCCCTCATTGTTCCTTACATTCCTGCCCCGTTTGGGCGCCTTTGTTTCCATTCTCTATTGACTTTGCCATTGAGGTCACTTGTGTCTCTCCTTCCTGACCCTGGCAGTTCTTCTGACCCAGTCGTGTGACAAATCTCTTCTTTCCTGCTTCACACCATACAGCCTGTTGGAAGATCATCCGATCTGTCTGCACTGACGGGGGTTTCTGTTATATTACATTCCTACTATATCTTCATTTCACTGCTGGCTCAGTGAGATCAGTTCTAACCCCATACCATCTTGATGATGGCTTTGCATCAAAAGTTTCTTGTCATGTTTATTGCACAGCTCCTTCTACTTGCCGGCCTGGTCGCTGCTGGTCCCCTGATTTCCGCCACGGGGGATCGTATGAAGGAGGTTCGCTCTGAGACAACCAATCTGTTGGCATCCTCCGCTTCGGGCTACTGGGTCGGGAGCATTAAGCGCCAAGGGACCGTGGCGTTTGGGAATAATTCCGACTACCAGGTATATCGCAATGTGAAGGATTTTGGTGCCGTTGGTATGTAACCTCCGTGTGGATCCACGGAAGACAACTGGGATGAGAGTGCTAACTTGTTTATGTAGGGGATGGCTCGACAGACGACACTGATGCTATCAATGCGGCCATTTCGTCTGGCCAGCGTTGTGGTCTGGGGTGTGACTCCTCCACCACCACTCCAGCGCTCGTATATTTCCCCCCTGGCACCTACATGGTATCCAAGCCTATCGTGCAGTACTACTATACGCAACTCGTCGGTGATGCTCTTAACTTGCCCGTACTCAAGGCCACTGCAAGTTTTTCCGGTATGGCAGTCATTGATGCGGACCCTTACACCGACACTGGCGCCAATTGGTATACGAACCAGAACAACTTCTTTCGTGCTATCCGTAACTTTGTGATTGACTTGACAGCCATGCCACAAAATGTTGGTGCTGGAATCCACTGGCAGGTGGGCCAGGCGACTAGTTTGCAAAACATCCGTTTTGAGATGATCAAAGGTGGAGGTGATGCCAACAAACAACAAGGTATCTTCATGGATAATGGCTCTGGGGGCTTCATGACTGATCTGGTTTTCAACGGTGGCAACTATGGAATGTTTTTGGGGAACCAACAGTTCACTACGCGTAACCTTACGTTCAATAATTGCAATACCGCCATCTTTATGAACTGGAACTGGGCCTGGACCTTCAAGTCTCTACATATCAATAACTGCGGAGCAGGCCTGAACATGTCCAATTCCCCGCAGAATCAGACCGTTGGGTCTGTCCTCATCCTTGACAGCCACCTCACCAACACCCCTACTGGTGTTGTAACTGCCTGGTCCAAGAACAGCATTCCTGTTGGTGGTGGGACATTGGTTTTGGAGAATGTCGACTTCTCAGGCTCCGACGTCGCTGTCGCGAGCATCGATGGTAGCACAATTCTTGAAGGCGGATCGGTTGTGTCGAACTGGGTGCAGGGTAACACCTATCGGCCTTCAAAAACTGTGAACAAGCGCGCCGCCACCCCATCTGTCGAGGTGGTTGTCGAGACGATCGTTGAGACAGTATATGACTGTGGCGAGGAATCCACTTCAGTACCATTGGACTTGCCTAGCTCGACAAGTACAGAACTTCGCACAGCTGATGCAGAAACTGCTGGCCAAATCTTGCCAATTCCTTCGTTTACGATCGCTATACCTCCTCTCGGTACCTTGTCCCTGCCTGGTTTCAACCCCCCAACCACATCTGAGCCTGAACCATCGGCGACAGACACTCCAGCAGAAATTCCAGTGGAAACTCCACTTGAAACTCCCACGGCAACTTACGAAACAACCACTTCTGCATCTTCTCATCCCCTGTTTACTTCATCCTCTTTGAGCACCCCAGAATCCAGCTCCTCAGCCCCTGTACATGCACCATCCCAGTGCCCCGGCCAAACCATCACGAAGTCTCGCATTCAATCTCCACTTTCGGGTAGCTCCATATCTCACTCTCTCTTGGATGGAAGTGGTAAGGTTTTTGAACGGTCTAAGCCCCTCTACGAAAGCTATCCTGCCTCCGCATTTGTTAGTGTCAAGAGTGCTGGCGCAAAGGGCGACGGCTCTACCGATGATACAGCGGCCATTCAAAAGGTCTTAAACCAAGCGACGGAAGACCAGATCGTGTACTTCGACCATGGAGCGTATGTGATCACGGATACCATCAAGGTTCCAAAAAATATCAAGATCACTGGCGAAATCTGGCCACTTCTAATGGCGCATGGCAAAAAATTTTCTGACCAGCATAACCCCATTCCCCTACTCCAGGTTGGGGAACCGGGTGAAACCGGTTCTGTAGAAATCAGCGATTTGGTCCTCGAGACCAAGGGGCCAGCTCCTGGAGCAATCCTCATGCAGTGGAATGTAGCTGAGACCTCGCATGGCTCTGCAGGTCTGTGGGATGTCCACTTCCGTATCGGCGGTTCCGCGGGTACCCAATTGCAGAGCAACAAGTGCGCCAAAACTCCTAAACAGACTACAGAACCCAACCCAGAGTGTATCGGTGCCTTCATGTTGCTCCATATTACCGAGAAATCAACCGCCTACCTGGAGAATGTCTGGGTCTGGACTGCTGATCATGAGCTGGATCTTGGTGACCACAATCAAATCAATGTGTATAATGGCCGTGGTGTTCTTGTCGAAAGTCAAGGGCCGGTTTGGATGTATGGAACGGCTTCAGAGCACCATCAACTCTACAACTACCAAGTCAGCAACGCGCAGAACGTTTTCATGGCCTTGATACAGACTGAGACGCCTTACTATCAATCCAACCCCACTGCACTGGTTCCTTTCACCCCTCAGGATAGTTGGAACGACCCCGATTTCGCACATTGCACAACGAACGCCTGCCGTAAGGCTTGGGGATTACGAGTCCTCAACAGCTCGGACCTTTATATCTATGGTGCTGGACTCTATAGTTTCTTCGAGAATTACGAGCAGCAATGTATTGGAGAGAATTCGTGCCAGGAGAACATGGTTGAGGTGGACTGTTCCGATGTCCGGATCTACGGTCTGAGCACGGTCGCCACTGTAAACATGGTCACCTCTTCATCTGGTCAAAGCCTGGTCCCTCAAGAAGGAAATAAAAGCAATTTCTGCTCCACCATTGCGCTCTTTGAACAAAGCTAGTCTGTTGTTATCCTTCAGACATACCCACTTTCTTTTCTATTTTTCTTGTTATTCTTTTTTGTTTTTGGCCGCTCTCGTGGACATCTTTCCTGGCGTTCTGGCTTCATATCCGGTTATCTTTCACATGAGGAAGTACATACTGAGGCAGGTTTTGTTTGTAGGGAGGCAATCAAGGTTGGGTTTTTTCAATATTACGTGGATACCACCTTTGTTTATTAGACCGACTTCACTATTTCACCTTGTAGTGGAAATTCATACCCGATCTCAAGGTTTGGGATGTTCTTCAACTTGTTATGTTTTCGTGGTTCAGACAGTAGTGTGAATCTGCCGTAGATGCCACATGGGGATGAACATAAACATCATCTTCTTAGTTTCGTGACGTAGTGTAAATATCTCTAGACTTGCGTCTAGTATGCCAAGTTAGAAAGGGCATTTGCCAAGTGTTGAGTGGACCCCTCTACAGTAATTACCACAGGGATTCTATATCAGCTCAGGTCAGGTCAGAAAGATCTTGTGAACATTATATAGGGTAGTTTGTTTAGATGGATCAAATAACTTTGCAATGGAATACAAGCAAATCACATTGGAAGGTAGATATAAGTATAGACTAGTAAAGGTATACAGAGTAGATACATCAATCAATCAACTGCTGGGTCCGGCCATCTTTCACTCCTTTTCCATATTTTGCTAGGTATCTGGTAGGTATCATTCCTTGTCTGACTGAATTAAAGGTATCGGTCTAGGAGGCTCTTGAGCATACTGGCAACCCAATGGAGTTGCTCTTCGGCTGTACCATCCTTAGGGATCGCCCAGCTGGTTGGGGCCGAAGAGGATGTGGTAGTCACGGTAGAGATAGTTGTAGTAGTTGCTGGCTTGACGATAGTGGTTAAAGTAGTCGGGGCGGTAGTCGTAGTGGTAGTTGGAGCAGCAGTGGTGATGGTGGTGGTGGTGGTGGTGCTTGTAGTAGTAGCTGCTGCTGCTGTTGTGGTTGTCGTGGTAGGAGCCGATGATGTAGTAGAGCCCGAATTCGAAGTACCACCAAGAGTGAAATCAATACAAGACTCGTAAGTCTGGTCAATTGATTCGGCAAACCAATACCACTGAATGACGCAGGCACCTGGCTCGGCGCACTGGCTACCGAGGTCATCGGGAATGGTGATACTGAAGTTGGTCTCATCCTTGGTCACACCAGTTGCGACGGAGGCATAGTCCGTCCAGGACTTGAGCGGACCGCTGATGACGGTATTCGAGGCTGTATCGATGATAGAGACGTTGGCGACGCCGGTATGGGGGGCACGAATATCCACCACAAAGTCTACGACTTGGCCAGCAGTATAGGAGTAGACGTTGTCGGTGTTATCGGCAAACTTGTAGCCCTTGCAGAGCCAGATATCGCAAGCAGCGGCATCGTAATCGGACTGGCTGGCGGCTACTTGGAGTTCACCCTGGATATTGCCATAGTTGTCGGACTCTTGGTTGATGGCTACTTGCTGTCCACAGGCAGCTTCCATGGCTGAGCCAGGCATACGAGGCTGAGGGGTGGTAACAAAGCCATGGCCATATACCAAGGAGAATAGGCTGGCAAACGTAAATACGAGGCTGGATTGCTTCATTCTTGGCGATGGAACGAGAGTGTTTAGAAGTGAGAGAAAGAAAAAAAGATCAAGCAAAGAAGGAAAAGGTATACCCGTACACCAATGGGAAGAGAGTGGTGATCCAGCAGTCAAATAATCAAAAATCAAAAAAAAAAAAAGAATGGGACGGTCACAGACCAAGAAGTGAAGAGAATGTGTTAAGGGAAAAAAAACCAAGCAAGCCTGCGCGTAAACAAAAAGAAAGGATAGAACGTATTTACCCATCTCTATATACCTGAGCCTGACTCGAGCTTCTCGATTAGGAGATACTCATTATGAAACATGAATCTAGGCTTAAATGGGGCATTTTCCTTCCTTCAGAGGCTATCCGGGAAACACCGGGAATGAAAATAGGTGTTCGAAGGGGGAAACACTCGGAATGAAGTCAGGTTCACCGATATCTCCCTGGGAAAACCTATACCGGTGATGTACCGAAGCGCCTATAGTTTCGCCTTAATTAGCGTCAAACATGGGTAGGGGGAGAAGAAGCGATGAGGATCCTGGGCGCGGATTAGCTTGGCCCTCTTGGAGTTTCAGTTTCATTAAAATTGCCGTTTAAATCAGACACATTTTCGAACCTCCCTGATGGTCCGTTCACTTCAGAGGCGCCTTAAAACTAGCCAGACCACTAAATGGAGCCTCGTGGTTAGGGAGAGAGCCTTTCTGTGTGCTCACCTTGAATCCAGGGGCTTTGAGTTCCACAGGAGCTGAGCTAATCCTCTCTTCTTGACTCGCTTCCTCCTCACCCTGAAATAATATTTCAACAAAGAAAAATCACGAGGCTTAATACTGTATATTGTGTACTGAGAGGATAAATGTTGGAACTATTTGAGTAGATGTAAGCACCACGGCAAATTTAACCGAGGAAGGGGAAATTTTATCCATCATTCAGAAGAGGTATCACATCACATCAGGGGATATATACAAAAAAGGAGGAAATTTGGGAATAAAAGAAAAAAAAAAAAAAAAAAAAAAAGGAAAATGAAAAGAAGAGTAGACATTAGCCATCGACAAAATACTTTCAAACCCCCCCAAAAAAGAAACCCAGGCCAAGCTAGTGAATTCAGTTTCTAAGTCTGTTGAACCGGTCGCTGCTGCGATGCGTCATTCCACCGATCCCGCTCATCTATGCGATCAGCGGGCTCTTCTGCATGCGCTGGCATGCTCGGGGGAATACTGAAATTATCCGCGAATGGATTTTGCACCTGATAATCCTCCGATCGATATTCATATCGACCTCCGATATTATTACCACTACCACTAGCTGAAGAGACGTCGGAATGAGCAGTCCTTGTAGTCATTGACCGAGTTGCTGTCACAGCTGGTGATATTGGGGAGGGAGGGGTCTGAGACCGCGGTGGTGGGATAGGCGGAGCCGAGTGTAGAGTTCCCGATAGAGAAGAGAGATCGGTTCCTAAAGCTCGGTTGCTGTCAGGTTCACTACTTGGTTCTTGTTCTTGTTGCTGTGGCAGCGGCTCCGGGTGTTCAGTCTGTTGCGCCATCTTCCGCGCCTGGAGCATAGCACGTTGGTGCTTGGAAAGAGCTACAGAGAGCTCATCATTTGTTTCGATCAAAGTTAGTAGAGTGTCCTCGTCTGGTGCTGGGTTCGTTGCATGAATGTAATTCTGCATGGCACGGGATGCTCTTCGGCAACGACCTGAAAATTCAGTAATGAGCTCATTGGAGAGCATCTCTGACGGAGGTGTCGATTGGACACACTGTATGAGGAGCTTCGCCGTCATCTTGGCTTCTGAGACGCGTGCGGCGAGCTCATCAGGGGCAGGCAGACCGTCCGTGCGCTGCTGCGGTTGATGGGAAGGATTGGGAGGATAAGAAGGGGTTTGATTTTGTGATGCTCGTGGCCAGGAGCCCGTCCAAGATTTCTATACAAGCCCCAAGACCATTAGTTTTTCATGTAAAAGCAAAGGGGAGAAAGGAGAAAAGGGGGCGGGAGTGCGAGAACCAAGAGGGAGGCATACACTGCGAGCAAGCTTCTCCATTTTGCTCTTCTCTTTCGCCCACATCTGCAAAAGCAACACAAGATCTTCATCCCATGCCCGCTGCACTTCTAGGGAATCTAAAGTCTCCCGAAGAAAGCGTTGTACGTGCATATCCCGACCTTCGCGCAGCAGTTCCTTGACAGTAGATACGAACTTGGCGTCTATATTACGGGAAAAGGTATGTCCTGGGTTATCGATGAGGATACGGACCAGCATTATCGCATTGTATTGTATATTCCCGGGACCCGATGAAGGATTTGACAACAATTTGCGAAGGAGATGGGCTGCTTCGCGCGCAGCGTTGGCGCTGGATTCGGCACTCTCGACGATACTGGGCAAATGAATATACTCGGATCCCTGTTGAGGAAAATAACGCATGTGAGCTTCTAGTTTTGACCATCTTCTAACAGTATAAAGGAAGAAGTGAAAAAAAAAAAAGGGCATGAGCAAAATACATACAGCATTGTCTGGAGTACTTCCTGCGTTGCAAAATGCATTCTAGGGAGATCAATCAATATGGGACGTTTCAAGAGCTGATATCCCCACACAGGGGAGTCATTGGAGTAAATACGAACCACTTCTCTTATCACAGTGTTTTCTGGAGAGTCGCCGGGGTAGTTTGCTGCGGTATCGAGAGAAGGACCTGACACAGAAGTTGAGTAAAGGGGAACGGGGCTAGACGTTGCTGGACTGCGACCGACTCACTCGAACGCTTGTTGATTGAGCTCAAAATACGCTTCATGATTGTTGTCGCGTAACACACAGAGCAGATTGCAGGAATAAATAAAGAGAAAAATAAAGAGAGGAAAGGGAATGGATAATAAATTAATAAATTGCTTATTAAAAAAAGATGAGGAGAAAAGAGAGAGTGAGAAGTGTAGATCAACTGAAGGAATGAAGATAGGAGGATTAGTGCGAGGAAACAGTGTTCATAAAGAATATAGTGTCCAGGCTAATCGATTAATTAATTAATGACCGGATGAACGACAACCTGGTTTAGGCGCCACTCCATCCTGGCGATTCCATGCGAAAGACCAGAAAGTGTGGCGTCCTTTTTGACCACTGTATACGTAGTGACACGCAAGTTCCCCTCTTCCCCCCTCAGTTCCCTTACTCTAAAGATAGTTAATGGGCCAGTCGTTTGTTGATAGGCCTAGATGATTATCAAATCACCCGACTCATTTGATTTCCAAGGATGATTAATGGTGATGCCTGGAGGGGGAGTTGATCACTATTATTCCCCGCGAGGCGTCATAACATAGTGGGAATTAGAGCCGAGATAACCAACGCGCGTCTGCATGTACGCATTGCAAAGGTTTTTTCTTTTTTCTGTTTAAATGCTATCATTTTGGCTTCGAAGGATTGGTTGCTCACTCTGCAAGGACTGCATCTATTCGTCGATTGGTGTTAAGCTTGGAGAGTCTAAGGAGAAAAAAAAAAACACAGATGACTGCACCGCCACGCTTGGCTCTATCGAAGTCATTACCTTAATTTACCTTTTTTTTTTTTTTTTTTTTTTTTTAATCCTTGTCTTTGGTTTCAAAGATTTAATTGAATACTTTTTCTTTTGTTTGCTTGAACTGGTATCATTTGCGTAAGAGATCGTGTGTCTAGAGAAATGAGGGATGATTTCTACGTCTTACGGTATATCAGATCATACTGAGGTAGGTGGGAATGTCGTACACAAGATCATTATGAATGATTGAAACTGTATTCTCATATCAAATTCATTTGGAATACTCGATTTGCGAGTATCCGGCAACGAGCTCTACTGCCCAGCCGGTTTGCCCATGGACGAGTAAGAAGGCAACAAGAAAATTTCGTGGGTACGATGAGGAGGGTTTTTTCCAGAATCAAAAATCCGAGGAATTGGGAACTCCCGGACAAACAAGAAATCAAGGGCTGAATGGCACTCCATATTATACTTTGAAGGAGGGGCCGATGGTCAACGCTCTTCTTTCCCGCTCTTATAATAATTTTAATAATTTTGTTTGGCTTTCTTGTTCGTTTTGGATCAAAAAATAAAAATAAATTTCTTTTATTCTTTCCGTGACCAGGTATTTGTTCCGTACAACAGAAAACTCCGGCTGTTCCCATTCAAATTCTGACCACTTCTCTACTCCTACCCCCGACACCCACAGACCGCTTATGCCTCGGTGATAGCACGGCGGATCTGAGCTCCACGCTGCCGGGAGCTGAGGTGAGAATCCTTGACAACAGCGGCCTTCTGGACAACCTCCTCACCCTCAGTAAGGATCAACTCGATGTGGCAGGGGTTGGTCATGTAGGGGTTGATCTAGTTTTTCTTGATTAGACTCTCACATTCATGAGGGGGGAGGCGATTATAAAAACATACACGACCGTGAGCACGGTAAGTGCGTCGGCGACCCTTGGGGGCCTGGTTGACCTGGATGTGCTTGACAATGAGGTTACCGGTGTCGAGACCCTTGGTGTCGGCGTTGGCCTCGGCGTTCTTCAGGAGATCAGTGAGGAACTGAGCGGACTTGATGGGCCAGCGGGCCTTGGAGACACCCCACTGCTTGCCTGTAATCGTAATATATGTTAGTCTATTGCGTTCCAAATGATGCTTTCAAAATTGCACGCTATATGCTCCTCCTTCCCTAGCCCTTGTGTTTGCCCTTGCAAAAACATCTTGACATTTCCCCTGTATATACCCCATTAAATTCTCCTCCTCCCTCTCCGCTTTTCCTCCAAACTCCAGTCGAGGTCTGCAATTGATAATGGAGAAAAGAAAAAAAAGAAAAAAAAGAAAATTGAGCACTCACCCTGAGCGCAGCGGCCAGTGCTACCAGCGTATCGGCGCATGGGGACGGCCTCAGCCTTGTTGGCGACGTTGTCGAGGAAAGTGAGGGCGCGCTGCAGCTTCATGCCGCTGATGGCCTGAGCGGTCTCGCGAGTGTTCTTGAAGCTGACACGCAGGTAAGAGCCCCTGGCGCGGGCGCTCTTTGCGGCCGGAATATCCTGAGCAGCGTAACGGACCTGAAATCACAAAGAGAAATATCCAACATCAGCAAATCTGATCACACATTGTAAACACAAAATAATCTGTCCCCGTCCGAGAAAAATTCCCCCCTCCCCAGTTTTTTTTTTTTTTGTTGCCAGGAACGTTTGATGGATGTGACATGAATTATAGTGGAAAGGGTAATGGTGATATGGTCGAATTTCGAGAATTGGACATAAACCAGAGCGTTCGAATTGCCATAAGGAAGGAGCGGGATTTCCTCGTAACTTCTCCGATCTCTCTCGTTCTCTTTCATTTTCTTTTTTTCTTTCTGCCTTTTCCCTTTCTTCCATATTCAACCAATATCCCAACGAAAGATAACACTCACCATCTTGATGTGGTTGCCGGGCGGGTGGTCCTCGATGTCGGGTGAGAAGATTTGTCGCTTTTCTTTCGTCGGCCGCTAGAACTTGAGATCGCGAGAGTCGCTCGTCGTGGTGCGTCTTTCGCTCTTGGCATCGCTGTACCCTAAGCGAGCCCTAACACTAACTTATTCGGGAACATTCACCGCCCTACCAACCTTACCCACCTTTGCCGGCAGTAT
Source organism: Aspergillus haitiensis (assembly GCA_027569155.1). Lineage (NCBI taxonomy): Eukaryota > Fungi > Ascomycota > Eurotiomycetes > Eurotiales > Aspergillaceae > Aspergillus > Aspergillus haitiensis. Next base: position 142,696 of record JAPDEO010000047.1, read on the forward strand.
TCGCCACCTAAAGCATACAAAGAACTTGGAAGACTATGGGTTGCTGTTGGAGTGAATCTTCAAGAGTATTTAATATTATCCGCATTGACATTTTTGATTGAGTGAGGCGCTGTCTCCAAAATTCAAGTAGCGAAAAGGGGAAAACAAAATATTTCGTTTATCACAATGAAACTTATATTATTCTCAATTAATTATCCAGGCACACTTTTATTTATTTTAACCCGCCAGCGAGTAGCAGGCTCTGTCCAGTCATATAGCCTGTCGTTACAAGCATAGTCACGACATTTGCAACTTCCTCCGGCACACCCAACCGACCGAGAGGGATTCCTGCAGCAACCTCAGGGATTGCCTGGGCACTTGGAATCATACCGGTATCCCCAATCATGGCAGGGGCCACGTCATTGACGCTGATGTTGTACTCTGCCAAACGAGTGGAGAGATTCCTCATCATACCGGTCATTCCACCTTTGGAAGCGGCATAGTCTATGTTATTTGCGTACTTTGTTAGAAATCTATCACTTGCTAATAATATAAGAATCATGGAGAGGATAAGGCGGTTCACATACGACATCCGTTGATTCCACCCCCGTAACCCGCAATGGAGGACATAAACACGATCCGACCCCATCGTTGATTTTTCATATGCTCCACCACACCTTTTACCAAAATGAACGAAGCTCGCATGTTGACATTGATTGTATAATCAAATTCTTCAAGGGTGATGTCCCAAATCTGAGGAATTCGCTTCCCGTATCCGGCATTGGACACGAGAATATCGGGTCGCTGCCCGTGTTCTTTATCGATCTGAACAAACATGTCCTGGATCTGTTCTGCAGATGCGACATCGACCTGATGGACAGATATTCGAAGATTGGGTTTAAGGGACTTGAGTTCATCCCTCAGGGAGTTGATCGCGGTCACATTGGAAGAATATGTGAGAGCCAGGTGAACGTCTTTCTCTGCAAGCTGTCGCGCGCAGGCTGCCCCGATTCTAGTCCGGAAATTATTGTTATTCTAGTACTACAAAGATATATGGAGTGGGTAAAGGAAAGCAAAACTCACCCTCCGGAAGCCCCAGTGATCAGGGCAAGACGATCGCGGATGTCATTTAAATGCGACATTATTTCTGTAGATGCGAAATCAAATTAGAGCTGAATACCTGCTCAAGACCATTAAAATCCCCTCAGATGAAGACCGAAGTATGTTTGAAGATGAGGAGAGTTTATTTGTAGGATCTTTCCCCTCCGATCGGAGTAAATCCCGATCCTACTCTCGCCCTTCGGCTGCCCCGCATCATCTTAGTGTGGGGGGGAGGAAAGAGTCGTCGTCTTCCGGAGTCCACATTTTCACGCTTGAGCTTTCCATTCTTCCAATCAAAGAATATATTGTAAATATTTTCCCATGGGTTTTGCATAAAATATGCTAGGTCAATTCGCCCGTTCAGCCGCACGTCATCCATTTAGAAGAGAAGATTGGTTGTCATATCTCCAGCCGACGCTGACATCTGCCATACCTGAGACCGATCAGGACTCGCCTGGTATAGAGAAGGGTTCTGGAAAGGATCCAGAATCATAGTTCCGGTCCCCGGTATCTGATCTCCGGAGACGTAGTCCCCAACTGCCTCGAGATCAAGCCACGAGAAATCGTTTGCTGGGCTAAAGTGCACATAGCCGCTTTGCTCAGGCATGCGTTGGGCAAGGGCGTTGGTATTCTGTATCAGAATATCATTGCTCTGATGGGTCTCTGCAGGAGAAGTTATGGAGACTTGCTTGGGCCTCCACAAAAGTTCCAGGAGACGAGAATAGCGAGATCCAATATCATCTGGCCCAGCACTCGCCCGCTTCAAGACATCGGTAGTTCGGGTAACAAGATCGCGTACCCGCGTCTCTTCTGCAGACACCAAAACGCCAAATGAGCGTGCCTAGATTTCCTTTTAGCTTCTGGATGGTGCTTAGATTGATTTTTATCTAACCTTATATAAGAAAACAGCAGCGTAGATGCTGTAGAGATAGAACCTGAGCGGCATATAATGGAGATGTTTTTCAGGATTGGTTGTGTCAACAAGGATGGTTAAGTAAGCTTTGGCCGCATCTAGAGATTCGTATATAAAACGAGCATCTGGCATTAGAGCTATATTGCCGAAAGTTGCCCGCAAATGCTCCCTTTGTGAGAGGCCATCATTTTTTTGTTTGGACAAAGATTGAGAGATTGCAGCTTGGAATGCAAAGGCGTTGGTGTATAGCCGAAGATATTCGTATGATAGCTGTAAAGTGGCTTTCATGGCAGGTGAGCCTAAAGTAGTCAGTGACGCATTTGGGGCAGATAATATCAACAAAACTAGCCAACATACAAGGTAATGACCCCCAAAGGGACTTCCAGCGCAAGATGGCGAGACGAAAATCATCAACATATTTAACGTAATCTCCCATCAGCATCATTTGGTTGCTCGTCCGCATTCCAGAATAGAGGACGTCGTGAACGTTATTATATAGCTGAGTAAGATCTAGCGAGGCCTGAAAGATCTTTGCATAATCCTCGTCCCCATCCTTGATGGGTTGTAGAGAGGGAAAATCTTGGCTAACCAAGCCGGTCATGGGACCCGGTCCGCGCGACCAGAAGGCACGGCCAATTCTCACAGAAATAAGTCGATCCGAGATGTAGCAGCTAGTCCATGCCAGTCGTCTACGCGCATCGGCTTCTGAGTCTCCAGAAGAGTCACCCCGAAATGATGTTCTATCTAGTCCGAGGAAGTAACCAGAGCGCAGGGCAAGCCCTACATGCATCCACGCTGCCCGATCTTCTTCCCCACGGCCCACGCGCTCGATCCGTGGTCGAAGCCCCTGAGGTTCCCATTCAGCAAGAAGAAGAAGAGCCTCCACTGCCTCAACACCGCAGTCGACACCAGCGGCAATCCCAGATATCAGTTCATGCATGTATTTAGAACAGTACTCATGGATCTCAGGCCGGTCGACGAGATCTTTTGACGCAATTGTGAGAACTGCAGTGAGCAGGTGTTTTTCATTGGTAGCAAATGAGTCTAAGGCTGTGCGGTGGAAATACTTTCGTGGTACTAAGGGAAGGTATGGATGAAAGTTTTCGGCGTAGCGAGCAACTAGCTGCCACACGGTCCCTGCATCCAAGGAGCAAGATTGAACCAGACGGTATGCCTTAATACCGCTATTCTGTTGAAAGCTACTCACATCACCACTTTGGAGGGAATTGAAGGATGAATAACCATCCGGGCCCGAACGCAGAGGATCGACAATTGTTTCAGAACTAGGATCACCTGCCCCTCGTTTTGCGATGCCTGTTAGGCACTGCCAAGCATCTGACGGATTTCGAGGTACTGAGCCAATAGAGGCCGCATCTTCTTCGTCGATAGAAACCGAGGCTGTTGTTTGCGGATTCGATGGTATGAAGACAGCAGCGCCAGGGTAAGTGGCGGATGTCGGCTGAGGCTTATCCGAATGTGTTGGGCTGGCTGAATCTAAGCCTGAGCGGTTCTGTGTTGATAAATTTGATTCCGGTGTAAAATTCTTTATTTTATTCTTGCGAATACGACGACCTCCACGATTTGAGCCACCCAAGACACACTCGCGACGATCTCGAATACATCGCTGACAGGGAGGCACACCCGGATTTCCGCTTCCATCCCTAGAAAATTGCAGCTTCATTAGAGATATATATGATATCTTTCTCTTTTACGATTTTCTTCCTACCCCCATTTTCTATAGGTTGATAGAACAATAAATGCCCCGCGGGCTGCCCTGCCATGGGGATGATCCGTCACCGTCACAGATGAGAGAACTTACAAATCGCACTTGGATTTGCGTTGCCGGCAATGCAAACACGCTCTTGACACGCGTTTCACCAAGTGATCTGGATGTGCCTTACGCTTCGATATTTGACTCTCTTCCATCGGAAAAGATGTTTCATCATCGGGTTGTTCTACAGTTTCCATTGCTGCGTGAAGGGCGGAGATCACGGCATTTTCAGCGGTCGGTAGTAGGCTGGGGAAAAGAAACGAAAAGAACTTTTCGGCAATGGTTGTACCAAGACTGTGATAATTGCTAACTGGAAATCCACTATTTGAATAGCGATGCAGAAAAAAAAAAAAAAAAAAAAGAGTTGAGAGAAAAGGAAAGCCTTTTCTTTTGTTATTTTTGTTTTTCTTATAAACAATGTTGCTTGTACAACCTCATGATCTCTCAGAGTGCCATTGCTTTCCCCACACAAGTCACTTTAGTGCACTGTTTACAAAGCACTAGTCGGTCTTAGCGGAGGGTGAAAATGTGGGAAATAGATTCCCCTAGCTCCTTAGAGCTTGACGGAAGCTAACACCTTGCTCGTGTTTCTACAGGGGAATAATGGGTCATTACGGAAAGTTCTTTTCGCATGGCAGACTATCTATTAATCCTGACCCTCACTATTAGCTGTTTGATAATAGATAATCGGTTCTGAACTAGACGTAAACTACCTAGGTAGCCATAAGAACTCCGCCTGAATAGAGGTGAGGAGTACCTACGTCATGGATGACACAGGCGATATCAGGAAAAAAATGAAATAAGATCAGACGAATGAGGGGAAACCAGTACACAGGCTCCTGTGAAAGCGGTGTGGATGACTTCCATGTAGGCTGGACTACGAGGTAGATTTTACGGCTGAAACCGGTCACAAACCCACGCTGTTATGGGGCTTGTCTACATCTCTACTTTTTCATATCTAGTTCTTAATTTGCTAAAATTACCCCTTTTAAAGTCTTGATATGGCTGAAGAAGACCCTTTAATCAAAGCTATCACAATAAATAGGACGCATTACTCGGCGCTCTACTCGCACCTTTAACCTGACCGAGGTGAGGCTTGTACAGTAACATTAATTACGAGCAGATAGTATAGAATATGATGTGATGGTTTTATTATCTTAAGGATTATTACCTACCATTCGTAGCAGTATACTAGGTAGACAAAACATAGCAAATTAAGCAAAAAATAGCAAGAAGACCTAAGCCTGGCCTCCTAAAGCTTAGAGCTTTTACATGATTATGATACCCATATGTAGTTTATCTAAAATTGAATCTGTTTCTTCTCCACAAGCTCATCTATTGCTAGATTCAGGTCCAAATGTATCTTATAGCCGATGGAGTATGCCTGATTTGAAGGCAACCATGCTTCCAAGATTTACTTAGACCTTTTGAATCAAGAGGTGCATCTTGGAGCATCTTGGTACTTGGTATTTGGTGTAAATTATAAGAAAGGCTACCTTACTGGTGAAAATTAAACTTGCTATTACCTTATCACCCTCTATATATAGGCTATAAGAACTTCGTGTATATTCTTTGCAGAATTATTGACTTATTTGGATTCTAGATAAGTAGAATCATTCAAACAAGGGTGAAGATAGGTTTCAAGAGGCCTGCCAAAGTCAAAAGAACAACCAACTATGGGGGCAAACTGTACGGCAACATGAACTTCAACATATTTGGTTTATGTGTTAATTTCCCTCATCCTATTCCATAAAAACTATAAGCAGGCACTAGGGGTTGACCCTGAGTAATTACTCTTGGGAAATTGTAATCCTGCCCAGGTAACTACCTAACTCTTGTCCAAGTTGCTTCACTATTATTATAATTATTATAATTAACAACAACGACATCATCACCACAATATTCTTCTTCCTTCCATTTCCGACCTTGACTATCCGTCCAAAACTTGTCCGTATACAAAATCAATATTCTATATGGCTTGCACCAAAACTACTTCTAGTTATACTGACCCAATAAAGCTCAATATGAGTGAGAACCTAGAAGAAGGCATGGATCTACAACTTTTCAATTTGTCTGGGGTGTTCAGGCTCGATCATTAGGCCCTCCATTTTCAGTCTTATTATCCAGGAGGAATTCTTTAATAAGCCTATTACTGAGCGCTTGCGCCTTTTAGACAGGCTAAGTGAGATAATCCAGCAACCTCTTCCGGTTGTCTTCTGGGCAGTTATCGTGTTTTCTGATAGGGAGATGCTACAGTCACACCACTTTGTAGAGGATTGCTAATTATCAGAGCCCCCGGCCTTCAAACATCTCGCTAAGTTGGTCGCATGAGCCCACTACCACTATCCTGGAGTTTAATTGTTTTTATTTCCATCTAGGTATAGCCATCAAAACAACATATAGCTCGTTCGGGGGCTGGGTGGACACCAGGATTTTTGGTTTGGTCCTATCAGATGGTAGTTTTTGCGGCCCTTTTGCAAGTACCCATGAGTTCGATGCACGGAAAGTTTCGGTGATGATTCCTAGTCTAACCTCACGCCTGGTTACCCATTTCCATTGGAACCCCGTGATAAGGGGCACACTGAGGGGCATACGTAGGTTGAATAGTAGCTTTTCTCTAGTGAGATCCAAGGCCATGGAGATTCTCTGAATACTGGGATCAAGGTGAGCATAAAACGGGTCGACTGAGCTTCCTCGAGGATCGATATATCTCTGTAAGCATAGTACCAACCTTGGCCACTCAAAATCACAGCACGGGACTGGGCGTTTCTTCGCGGGAGGAGGTGGAAAAAATCGCATTAATTGGTACTGGTAGCTATCAAGGGTATGGCACTTGTTTTCTACCCAGTAATGGGATATCTCGATCCTCATTTTATAGCTACTGGCAATTCCTCCTTTTGCAAGAACCTACACCCCCCTTTCGCCCTCCAAGAATAAACCTACTCAAGAGACAGTGTGTTTAGACTGATAGCAATAATAATAAGAAGAAGCCAAAAGATGGATAGTGACCTATTGTCGCCTTCTTCTATCTCCTTCTCCACTCTGAATGCTTCTCCTTCTTCCTTTATCTTTTTTTTTTCTCTCTTCTTTCGCTAATTGATTCCGTGCCCCACTCAAAGCCAAGTCCGGCTGCTTCGTATAATCTATTACGAGTCAAGGCACCATCCATAACGTCGTTATTATTAACAATTTTATGCAAGGCGAAAGGTCGGGGGGGAACGGATGGATGATGTTGAATCCTATTGTCAGAGCCGAGGCAGGCCTTCAATCTCCACCGAAGGGTCCAGTAGGTAGAATTGGGGAAGGGTTAGATAAACGGTTGGCCTGATTGAGTAATTTATGTGGAATTTGCACGATGATGCCATGGCGAGAAGAGATAATAATATAGTAACGGTAATTGAGCTACGATTGGGATAGATTAAAATCGGAGCCAACACGGGACCAGGAAGCAGGTGACCCATGTCTAGGCACTCGACGTTGGCGCCTCTGGCTGGAATCCACAGCAATCTTTTTCACTCACTACTAACTACCATTCTTAATTACCTATTCAGCCACAGAACAAAAATAATTAACCATGCTCACTGTCCCTGAATTAGCCGATTGATGACCAGTCCATGCAGGCATTATCACTCCGCCACTCGTGCTTAGTTTTATTTCTTATGTTCTTGCTCCTTCAGTGAAATTCCTCACGAATTCACCTTTTTCCGCCTGGATGAGGGAAGAATTACCTTTATGCTAAGTGAGATAGGTAGAAATCAGCCTGCAATGCGCTGCAGAAATAGAAACATCATGTTTCACGCTGACCCGAAAAGGAGTCAAACCTGAAACACACAGACTTTCGGTCAAGAGCCAATACTCTTGGAGTGGAGGACTCGAACTGGGAGCGCTGCGTTTTTAGACGGACTCGATTGGCGCCAAGCAGGTCAAGCAGGTACAGCAAACCCACTTTACTCGGTCGGGCTCACCTGAGCCATCTCACAGGAACTAAATAATGATGCTGGGTTTGCCAACTGTTTTTCGATGGCTGCGTGTTTATCAAGACATATCCCCATCAGAACGTAGTTAAGAATGATCCCAACGTGGACAATCGCATTCTGTTGATATCTAGGCTGTCGTTGGATACATGGAATGATTTCTGGACACCAAAAGCCGAGTCCCTCTGGTTGGTTCAAACAGCTAGAAAGACCCCTGTTCCTTTAGCCTGCGGTCCACTTGGATCCTCTCAAGTCAATCTCTGGATAGCCCGTCTTGGCGCCGCTCAAGATGAACACCACTCAAGAACGCTCCTGAGTGAGTGCTGTGCTTAGGGTCGCCTTGGGGTCCATTTATTGGCTCTGAGCATCCATACAGCAAGTAGGTAGATTTTGTGGTGGCGTCTGCCCCTGTTTGAAGATTATTGTGGTTCCTGATATCAGACCATGTCCTGTACTCTTTCAGCTTCCTTCACTTGTGTCTTGTTTTCCCTTCTAGAAGAATTTGTGCTTGCTTATTCAAGAACTTGCTCAGTCTACTAGCGGGCTCTGGTAGTTAAGATATCCATTATCCACTCTTTATCTAACTTCCTACTTTATAATTTGCACAATATCTGTGTTGGTTTTGCTTTTCTTTTTCCTCTCCTTTTCGGCTCTTTTCTGCTCGTTTCTTCCCCGCGGCCCTTTTTCTTTTAGTCCTTCTTTTTGGCGATCTCTGTCGATCGCTTGATACTTTGGGTTACTCTCATTTTACATAGAATCTTCAATACTTTCATTTCTTCCCTTCTTTTCTGCTTGGCTTTTTATGACGCTGGGCGTCCTCCAGCCCCCTTGCTCCACGCGGAACTCCTATGTATCTATGACGCATTAGAGGTGAGTGAAATTCGCAGGCTGGTGCCTCTTGAAACAACACAGCTGAACCTCCCGCCCGTATTGACGGTCTCTAATCGATCCGGATAGTCTTACAATCATTAAGCCATTTTCCTCTATCTATCCCAGTCAACAAACATTTTCGATAGATCCCAGCGGCACGACCAAACTCGTAAGCCCAGAGAAATCCTTGTCTTGCGGACTCGACAATTTCTTGTATTCCACGAGTGCCGTCACCATCATCAGGCCCTGGTTGTCACTCGATCACTTACGGCCCTGGCATTGGGATTCAAGAGATTCAAACATAGCGGTCTCCGCATTCCTCCGGTTCCCCTGTCATCCGGAATTCCACGTCATCTGAACACCCGCAGAGCATTGATTTGATTAAATTGCTTTGCCTTTCCCTGGTTAATTTCGTGGGTCATCCTCCACCCCACACTCCTCATTGCATCTTCGATCCTGCCTTGCGATACGATACCAGTCAGTACGCTTCAAGGCCGAGCCGAAGCGCTTTCGACCTCAATGGACGACCTCACCAAGCGTGTAGTCCCGCGAGGTCATTATGACACCAATGCCACTTATATCTACGCTTACTCCAGAGGGCTAGGTGGTGTCAATGTTCCTCGAGACGTGTTATTCTCGCGCATGATCCTCACTTCCGTCATATGTGTGGCTTTCATTGTCTTCTGCGGCCGGGTCGCTCAACTGAGTCATGCATATCTCCGTCATATCACTTCCTTAGCGGCGAGCAAGCGACAACAATCATTCTGGAGCGTGGAAGAGTCGCAGCTCTGGGCAAATATCAAAAAGAATGTACTATACGCACCTCTTGGCAGGAAACGACACAACCGCGAGATCCAACTTTCGTCCGCTCTCAATGTCGGCACCTTGCCATCTCGATTCCAGACGGTTTTGATTATACTATACGCTGCAAGCCAGATAGCATATTGTGGCTTATTGGACTATGATGAGAATAGCAAAGCCGCTCTAGTCGCTGAACTGCGTGGCCGTTCGGGAACACTGGCTGTTCTCAATATGGTGCCACTTTTTATTTTGGCTGGCCGCAATAATCCCCTGATTCCTTTACTGCGCGTTAGTTTTGATACTTACAATCTCCTCCACCGATGGCTCGGTCGCATTGTTGTGATTGAGAGTGTAATACATACGGCCGCCTGGGCAACGAATGCAGTGGATGAAGGCGGCTTTTCTGATATGCTGTTCCGTTTACGAACCACACCCTTCTTCATCTGGGGCTTAGTGGGGACCGTGGCAATGGTCGTTCTTGTTTTGCATTCACCTTCTCCTATTCGGCATGCATTCTATGAAACCTTCCTTCACCTTCATCAGCTTGCAGCCTTCTTGGCTTTCCTTGGTATCTATTTGCACATCGATCTCGACAATCTTCCCCAAAAGTCATGGTTGCTTGCCATTGGCACGGTCTGGCTTCTGGAGCGATCGGCTCGTATTGCGCGGCTTCTATACTTGAATTTCTCACTCAAGAATGGAAGCACCAACATTGTTGTCGAAGCGCTTCCTGGGGAAGCCTGCAAAGTCACTTTCCGGCTGCCTAAACGGGTCCACATCAACCCAGGCTCCCACGTTTTTGCCTATATCCCCAGCGTCTCCTTGTGGATGTCCCATCCGTTCTCGGTCGCCTGGGTTGAACCCAACAGCTGTGTAACCACGCCAGCATTCGCGGAGAACCGACCTCCGAGGGTGCCCCCAAAGTCCATCAGCCCTTCCTGTCTAGAGAAGCAAGCTCTGGCGGATTTGGATGACTACTTGAGAGAAGACCAGAAACCCACCTCTGTTTCTTTAATCATAAGTGCTCGTCAAGGCATGACTCGCAAACTGTACAATAAAGCCAATGCCTGTCCCAAACGCACCTTCTACACCTCAGGGTTTATTGAGGGACCGTATGCTTCTCTTGCCTCAAACGCAGGGAGTTATGGCACTGCCGTACTCTTTTCAGCGGGTGCAGGTATCACACACCATATGCTCTTCGTGCGTGATTTACTAATACGCGCGTCCGAGGGTCGAGTTGCCACCCAGAAAATATACCTCATCTGGTCTGTGCGGAGCACAGAGCATCTCGCCTGGGTGCGAGACTGGATGGACCAGATACTTCGTCTCCCCGGCCGCCGTGAAATCCTTACTATCCAGCTATTTGTCTCGAAACCAAAGAGTAGCCGGGAGGTCGTATCCCCGAGTGCTACCGTCCAGATGTTCCCTGGTCGATGTCGTCCTGACGTCGTACTAGACGAAGTCATCCCCAAGCGAGTGGGAGCCACACTTGTCTCAGTTTGCGGGCCTGGCGCCTTTGCAGATGAAGTTCGAGCAGCAGCTCGCAATAATATTGGCAAGGGGGCAGTTGTTGACTTTGTCGAAGAAGCTTTTACATGGTAGATAACAATTTTTTTTTTTTCCAAAACCAAAAAAAAAAAAAAGAGGAACATTGTAGCATACAGGTTAGACTTTAGACTAATCTACCTAGTCAGTCAGTCATCTGCATCCCCCTCCTTTATTTTATTTTATTTTATTTTTTTTTTTTTTTGTATCCTTCGATTCTTTGTTGATTGAATTCCTGGTGAACCTATGTACATACTTACATACTTTTCCCCTTTCATAATTACTGCGTCATTGCCCTCCCGAATTAACATCTAGATGCAACTTCACCCCACCCCCACCGGTGTGATGGTATGTAGATAGTCTCGTGTCTTTACAGGTCATGTGGTTGTTTACTACACTTTGAATTGTTCTGCATATTCATTAGATATTAAGAGTAAGATCCTTTTTACCTTTTTTTTTTTTTTTTGCCTCCCAAGTTTTTCGCGTCTTTCTTTTCTCTCTCTCTCTCTCTCTCTGTGTACCTTGAGGAAAGGAAGGTGGGGTGTTTGGGAAGGGTCGGGTCACCTAAGGTATAGGATTCTGCTTCAATTCATTCTTTTGTGTGGATCGAGGAAATCAATGTAAAAAATGGCGGCTCCTGCTTTCTACTCTATCTAACTATTATGATACTGCTCTTGGAAGTATTGTAGAAATGTAAGTCACTGTTTTTATTCTTCTATTTGTATTGTCTGTCTAATGCCATCTAGGCGTGGATTAAGGAAAGCCAAGGAAGAAGGAATAGAATGGGAGATAAGAGGGAAAAGAAAAAAATATGAGAGAATGTGTGAAAAGAGGAGACAACAAGGCAAAAAAAAATATAAAAAAAACAAAGGTTGGGTGGCGATTCATGAACAGGTTATAAATGAAACAAAATATGGGGAATAGCAAAAAATCTATTGCAAATAACAGCCAACCCAGATATTATTTATCCATTAGAAAGTTTTATAAAAAACAATTTTGAAATCAAACTTGGGTCATTTTATGAGGATCCCTTGTTCTTGTTGCCTTTGGGAACGCGAGCCAGCCAGTAAATGAATACAGCAGCAACAATGTTGAAAACGATATAAACCCACATTATGCCAAAGTTGCGCCATGCGTCGTCGTAGTTGCTCGAGACAGCGGCAAGGAAAGAATCGGTTTTTGAGATTTGGCAGAACTCGCAGTCGCTGGTGGCAAGCCTGTTGTTCACAAATCCATCAAGCATGCTGATATAGGGATCCAGGAATTCACCACAGGTGGTATTAGCAGGTGGATTCAGATGCAAATATTCAACCTTTTCGCATATAGCATTTGTACCGGAAACACCCGTGGAAAGCATCGCTGATACAAGGTATGTGAAAGGGGACACGCGGTACATGAAGATCCAGAAGCCAGGAAGCTGCGTAGGGGTTGCGAGAACACCACAGAAGACCAAGCAAAGGGAGAAGAGCAAGTTGGCAAGATTGCCACCGGTTTCTGCAAGCTCGATACCAGCAATTATCATGTGCGCAAAGGTCGATGTGAATAGAAGGAAGGTAAGTAAGAGTAGGAACATTAAAGCTCCGCGCTCATGGACAGCATCAGTTGGTTCCGCATTGCGGTAGAGCCCAACAGGATAATACCAGCAGACAAAGATTAAAACAGCCATCAAAGTATTCCACGGGAGTTCAACAATGATATTAGCTGTCATAAACGCTTTCCAGGAGTAGGTTTTGGATGGGCGCTCACGAGCCTCATACAGGGCACGCTGCGTGCAGAAGTTAGGCATAATTTGTTGTACCAGGTTACCAAAGATAGTCATTAGCATGAAGATACTGAACATCTGGTTTTGAAGGCCCTGTCGGCTGTTCTTTGCCTGGAAGAATGAGAAACCAATGTAAATCGCGGTGAAGATGCTAAGCGCTGCCTTGGAGTAGATGTAGACAGGGGTACGCCAGTATTGAGAGAAGACACGGAGCAAGCACTCCCACAACTGAACTGTAAACGGAGCGGCAAATTCATTAAAACCGGAGGGGTCAGACTCGGTTGTCTTGACAGGCTTGAGCGAGAGGGATGACTTGAGTTCAGCAAGATGCTCGTGCACCGCTTGGCGTTCAGGACTGTCACGCCAAACCGCTGGCCAGTCAATATCACTGTGAGATCCAGGAGCAGCACCGATAATCTCGAGCATCCACTCAGCAGGGTTTTCGTCGGGGGAAAGCTTTGGAGCACCATTCTTCTCAAAGTAACCAGCAAGTGTGGAAGACTTTTCACCAATATCGCCAAAGTACACGGTCTTGCCACCTTTTGCAAGGAACAACAGGCGGTCAAAACGTTGAAAGAGCATAGCCGAGGGTTGATGGATTGTGCAGAGGATTGCCTGCCCGTGCTTCGTAAGAGTATCAATAAGATCGAGAATAGACCATGAAGTTTGACTATCAAGGCCGGAGGTAGGCTCGTCAAGGAATAGTAGCAGTTGAGGCTTAGCAGCTAGTTCGACTCCAATTGTAAGACGTTTCCTTTGTTCGACATTAAGACCTTTGTAAATAAGAGGTTAGTCATTACCATAACCTGTAATTTTTTTTTCTTTTTTCCAATGTCAACATGTAGATAAAGGGAATATTTACCTTCACCAGGAACACCGACGACGGCATCCGCGTAGGCTTCCATTCCCAACAGCTTGATAACCTCCTCAACATAATCAAGTTTTTCCTGGTGACTGACATGGGCGGGTTGACGGAGAATGGCGCTGAATCGCAGAGCCTCACGAACGGTGGTAGTATGCAGGTGAAGATCCTGTTGCTGAACGTAGCCAGTCTTGCGCTGGAAAGATTGATCTCGAGGGCGGCCATCAACCAACATCTCACCAGTAACAACACCCATAGTCACGCGCGTGGCAAGTACATCTAGAAGAGTTGTCTTACCAGCACCAGATACACCCTAGCTAGGATGTTAGTTGTGGAAATCAAATCCAATTTTGGAGGGGGGCGATTAATTATCTTACCATTAGCGCAGTGCATGTACCAGGTTTCACCCAGCCATCAACATGATCTAGAATGCGTCGTGGTTCGCCCTTAATTTTAATGTCATAACACACATCTTGCCAGTGGAAAATCGATTCCTGTCTTTGGATATTTGCACCATCTTGGTTTGACTGGTCAACCTTCTCTCCGGCAGTTGCAGGACTATGAGTCTCGACGTCTCCACTAGCGGGCGGAGCCTGACCGCGGCGGAACAGAAGAACTTCACCCTTAGACTTAGCCTCGGAGATGAACTCGGTAGCTGTCAAGTAGGTCGTCAGGAAGAAAATCATGAAAGCAAACATGATACCCAGGTTCCTCCACTTATGAGACTCGAAATATTCGAAGCTCTGGTGGATATAATCACTGCCCAGAACAATATCAGAGCCAGCAACTGCACCGACCACGGCGCAGACCTTGTTCTGCATAGACAAATTTTCATATCCGGGGCCACTCGGGACAATTTCGGCAGCTGAACATGTGAAAGAGCGACCTTCGAACTCGTTGACCATTAAACTCTCAAATCCGTAAGCGATGGGATTGATATAATTCATCCATCGAGACCAGCCCAGCATGTTCCGTGTAGGAATAGTGAAACCGGTATAGATAACTAGACCCAGAATAAGGATAGCTGCTGGCACCAACGCCTGGGAAAGAGTTCTGGAAGAAGCGGCGATAGTACGGAAAAGCATAGACATTGTCAAAGTAGTCACAAACGAAAAGAGTAAGAAAACGAAGAAAGGACCAGCCTCGCGCCGGAGATTCGTCATGAAGTAAAGCGTGATGTTGAAGATGATGGCATTCAGGATTTTGTAAGGCATATCACAAAGCATTGAGGCGATAGCTTCAGCAAACGGGTGGTACATAGCGTAGCGAGATTGTTTCTCAACAATGGGACGTTGGGCATAGAGCGTCAGAATCTAAGCGACCACATTAATATCAACCCAAAAATCACTGTAGAAGATGTGAATGACAACATACCTCGAGGGCACTGGAGAAGGCGTTGAGCAGCACAGCGAAGAAAAGCAAGGCTCCACGAGAGTAAAAACTGCTGGTTTCCTGGTTCAAATTATAGAAGACACTTCCAATGATCATAGCCATAATAAAGTTTCCAATCAGTTGACTCAAAGTCAAACTAGCATCACCCTTGAGACGCTGAAAGCCTCGGATCATGCAAAGCCTGACCTGTTCATAGATAGAGACAGTGTATGGAGACTTGACACGCCTAGAAAGAAGGTCGGTCAGTACTTAGAATGGACGAAGGAGCGCACAATTATTTAACCACTTACTGGTTCTTTGCCTGCATAGCCCTACGGGACTCAACAAACTGCGCTACCGAATTTCCACCCAGAGGAAATTCTTGATTGTACTCATCAATCTCTCTCATCAAATTTGCATGAGCTGCGCTATTCTTCCAAGCGGCAGCAAACTCATCAGGCGTCTGGGGGACTCTACCCTCAAAGCCCTTCCTGACCAAGCGCTCTGCCGGGCTTGTTAAGGAGGTCAGGAAATCAGCCGTGGTCTGGCGCTCTGGGCACTCGAATCCCATGTTGACGAAAAACTCTTTAGCTTCATCCGTGCGCCCAAAGTAAATCTGTCTACCTTCGTATAGGACAGTCACCTTGTCGAAGACCTGTCACAGCAATTGATGAGAAAAGTGGTTACCACGAATAGCCGAGTATGAGGAATGTTCAACTTACATCATAGGCACTTTGGGATGCCTGATAAATAGCGACAGCGACAGTTGCGCCAGCATACTTAGTCATCAGGTTAAGTGTCTTGCAGAATTCCAGAGCATTGGCACTATCCAATCCGCGTGTACTGTTATCCCAACATTGCAAAGGACTTCCACTGAGGGTCGCTTCAGCGATACTAACACGCTTCCGCTCACCACCACTGACACCGCGAACAAAGTCGTTTCCAACTTTGGTGTTGATAGTATGAGTGAGACCGAGCATGGCCATGACAACATCACGCATGTGGATAGCATATTGCTCCCTCGAGACTCCAGGGAGCCTATTGCGGGGACAGCGAGCAAGTGCCGCAAATTTCAAAGTGTCACCAACAGACAACTGGGGGAAATGAACGTCGGTCTCGGCAGTATAGATAGCTTCACCTCGGAACTGGTTTCGCATCTGTTTTGCAGGAATACCTTGATAGTTAAGCTCTGATGCGCTATCCATATGAATACCATTCATTTCGCCCGCGAGAGTCTTGAGGAAGGTTGAGCATCCACTAAGAAACGAATTAGCATCATTTACAGTCAATATAGAGCAATCTATGGGTTCATACCTTCCAGGGCGTCCCAGGACAACAAGCATCTCGCCGCTCTTGACGAGACCATCGAAATCACGCAGGATCTGAATTTTTTGCTTTCCAGTACCCGTAATTGCACGGACCAGAGCTCCGACTTGCAGCACCGAGTTGAACACATCCTTCTGATAATCTGTCGGACTACCGAAACCGTGGACACTAAGGTTCTTAAATGACACGCCAGCCTCACGTCTCGGGTACCTTTCTGGGTCACGAGAAGAAAGCGCTAGGAGGTTCTTCATCCAATTCTTGGCCTTGAAGTTAGGACTACTTGGGTTCAAGGTAGAGTCCTCCTTGGATTCAATAAAAGGATTTTCAAGGTTGTGCGTAGAGTATCTCGTCGATTGATGTGTGAGTTGCTGCGCCAAACGAGTGACTTCCTCCTCAGCTTCCGGGGTAAAATCATCACTCTTTTCGTCCCTTTCCCGAGCAGTTTCTGCAGTACTAAGGATGCTACCGGAGCTCCTGGCCAATTGTCCGCGGGGTGAAAGATCTCCCGTGTCATTAGCCTCTTGCTCAAGCTCTGGATCATTGTCGGTTCCCCGAGCAGCTACTTCGCGTGCCGGGTTGAGATTGGGATTTATTGTTCCCATAAACGACATGGTTGCTAGAATTTGAGACAACCAGTCTCAAGTGGGAAGGTCAAAGGAAAACGATGCCCGAAGGCTGGGGTGGGGGTGACTTGTGTTTCTTAAAAGGGGGGGGGGGGGGGGGGCCCCAAGGCCACGTTTAGGTGTATTAAAATGCTGTTGTAGTTGATTAGGGCAAAAGAAGAAAAAGAAAATAAAGTGTGAAAGAGTGACAGGTCTAGTAGAGAGATAGAAAGACAGTTGGAGGATAGATGATTAAAAAAGATTAGAAAAAGTAGTAACTACTATACTTTAAAAGAAAAGGATCAGTTTCTCTATGGATGGTACCCCGGTATCTTAATATTACCCTTTCACTACTGGAGCACGCCCCCCCAAAGATAATTCTACCTAGCTTCAGGCAAAAAAAAAAAAAAAAATGAAAACAAAAAGGATCAGTACCAACCAACAAAGTCTGGGCTCTGGACATGCTTAGCCCGTTTGAGAGAAAGGGTTGGAACTTTAACGAATCGGGTGCAGGAACGGCCAGACTCCGGACCCAGACATCAGAAACGGGCCCGCTTCTAGATGACTCTCCGAGCGTATAGCCATACGGGAGTGGGCATGTCCGGATATAAGCGACCTAGAGTCAATGAAATTTTAAACAGTCATCCTTTCATTTTTGCATGAATCATAATCAATCATTATTAGTTGTGGTTAGGTGTAACAATGTAATAACAATACCATCCAAGCTTAGGTATGGGGAGGATTATTATTATCCCTGGGGGTCATAACATTATAATAATAATAGCAAGATCTGGGGTTCACGGTTGGGATACCAGCCGCTGCACAATGATCTCAACCTCGAAGTCAGGCAGTACCTGCCTAGACAGACCCTGGTCAATAACCGATCCAATAATGATAGTAGTGGTTGATTCGACAGTGCTCCGTGCCACCTATCTTGATACGATCTACAACGCCACTGTTTTGAGAGACATAGCTTAGGTTTGTATTTCTACGCATTAATTATGCCTATGATACCTAGGTAGGTAGCCAGGTGGTGTGCGCAATCAACTATTATTACCCCTCTGGAAGGATTCAGGACTTCTATGGTTTAGGTGTGAAAACGGAGGCACTCTTGGCGGGAATGTTTTGCTAAATTAGGGTGTATTCGGAGAGTTGATAAGGAGATGGTTTTAATGCTGACGTGCGTGAAGGCGTGGCAACAATCACTTACAGCATAATGATAATTAGATAAAAATTCTCCAAGCAATATCCCAAAAGGGGATTAGTACACGCCACGGTGGGGCGGGACTCAA
This sequence comes from Aspergillus haitiensis, assembly GCA_027569155.1. NCBI lineage: Eukaryota > Fungi > Ascomycota > Eurotiomycetes > Eurotiales > Aspergillaceae > Aspergillus > Aspergillus haitiensis. The sequence continues at coordinate 160,865 of JAPDEO010000047.1, forward strand.
GCCTTCCGAACGCCGACCAGCGAGTTCCCCTTCCCCTCGTGAGTACGATACCGTCTCGGAGACGCGGGCATCCGAGATCCAACCCGTCACTTACTGAAGTCCTGGAGTGCTGGACGGATGGGACACCCAGAAGATGACTCAGCTATGTCAGACATAAGGTAGGTAAGATACAAACTTTACATCAGTATGTAGCTACCTAATAATGTTAATACTAACCAGAGACAGCGAAGAACATATTATCTAAATTCTAGACCCCTGGAGCAACAGGAACTGTCGTATCCGAATACGTGGAAAAGATGCCCGGTCGGATAAGCACCTCCTCCATCACGACCCGTGTCTAATCGGAGCCGGAATATAATCCCAAGTCTTCTCACTTCTATCTCATTGTTAGGGTTGATATCACCCGGATCGATCTTTCAAACCTTAACCATCCAACAAGGCGAATGTTCTTTAAACCTACCTAACCGAAGGACAAAGACCTGCAAGACAACCAATTCCAAGTTACCCACCTAGGCACTAGTAGCTTTAGCCTGTTTGCAATAATTCTCGCCAGCATTAGCTTAAATGTGCTCATCGCTACTGCTATAATAATAATTAATGACTAGTCCCGAAGTCGTTTGGCCGTAAGTTACTTTAGATTAATCACACAAGGAGTAAGGCCAACACAAACACAAAATAATCCCTTACATGTAAAGTCCATAATAATTGCCCAATGCAAAGCTAGTTTGAGAGGCGCCAGAAATCCGCAGATGATCTCGCTTTTTTTTTTTTCTCCTCTTTCTGTCTTGTTTGATTCAGGATGATGTGTCTCCTTTTTCTCGGAAATTCCTTGGCATATCTCGGCAACCGCCTACACAACCCTGAGTGGTTCTAAGTTGCAGTCTTGAGGTGCTATACACTCCGCCGAGAACAACCAGCATAAAGTTTAAATAAAAATAATTCAACAAGGCCTCATAGTGTCAGCTTTTTAACAATTCACACCTTTAACCTACTCCGTGGAAATGGAGGAACAAGCTTCGTCATTGGACTTTCATCGTACTCCCCGATCTTTCTCAGGGCTTCATCGTGATGCTTTTCAACTTTGTATCTATCTTGTGACTATGAAGTCCGTCCTAACTGCTTCGTAACTTTATCTTCAGTAGTCTAGGTTAATAAAGCTACCTTCTTTCAAACACCAAATGGAATTATCAAATATAATAATTTGCTTTTGTTTCCTGGAAGGAAAAAAATACAATAGCTCCAGTAATTTAGATACCTACCTCTCTATCTAGGCAGATGAAGCTTCCTGCATGTTAAGCAAGTGCAGTCCAAGTTATGACCTTCCAGTATGCATCTAGTACTAATATATTATAGCTCCAGCCTAAACATCACAAAAATGTTATTACCTTGGAAACCATAACACTCTCACCTCAATTCTAGCCTCGTACTGTACATGATTGACTAAAATGTCTTCGAGTCAAAATCGCCCTCGAGACAAGTGTGCACTCTTGAAAGTTGATTCTCTAACCCTGACGCCGAGGGGAGATCGCCGATTGAGATCCACAAGGCAAAAAAGTATGGACGATATATGTCAAAATGACGCAAGCTCTACTACAGAGATTTCTGCTATGAGCAAGTTACGTCAAACCTGCTAATTATCAGCTACGCATTTCTGCCACGAGCATTGACTCCACCCTAGTAAGCCGCACCTGTTATGGGGAGTAAGTAGACTACCTAGGTATAACGGCAGATATGAGCGCAGTCGCGCGGCACTACGAGAAGCCGAAATCTGTTGACAGACTCTATAGATAGAACTTACATTCGCTTAGGAATCCTAATCTTGAATGCAAACTCTTCGCAGCAGATCCACAGCGCTAGGATGCGTTACAGACGGTTGAACAGGTGAGGGCTGCTTCAGTAGATCAATCAAATTCTGCAAGATCCAACCGAGGCATCACCTGAGCACCTCACGCGATACCGTAGAACACAAAATAGTGGAATTCGAGCAAAACTCATATCAAGCAAGACTTGGTCCCCGCAGGTTAGAGCCGAGAGACGAGTATCCAGCTTACCACCGATCCCCGATAAGACAATTATGCCACGCTCCTAGGTACTACCTCGTACTAAGATAAAGGGTGACATTTGCTTCTTCATCCCTTGTCGCTGGAACCCGCTCATTCTCATCCGTAGTTACGAACCTTATTGCTATTGATTTCGCTTAATTGTATGTAAACATCATTTTAATCTACAGATAAGATTTCGTTTCATTGATGTTTTGTTTGCCCTTGGCTGAAAATATTCAGTAAAACATTGACATGGAGAGTTAGGGTATAAAAGCTTACAAGTATCTTTCTATGGAGATAGTTAGAATGTCAGACATACCCATTTTTTATTTAACACGGCCCATAGTACTTCATACCGATATACATATAGTTGCGTTGGGTAGACAGCCTATACTCGGATCGGTAGGCTCAGAGTTTTATACACAGATATATACATTGTACCATGTCGGGATGCCCGAATCGAACAGTATGCATAAATACATACATACGTATACACTTTGCCCAGGGTGTGGAACGTAGAAATAAATAATATATCTAACCTACCGGGACTTCTGACCCCGGATGACGCAAATATGCATGTATTTTATGAAACTACAGATGATAGGTAACGATACTATTTTCTAACGTCATCCAGTCGATCGATCAGCTTATTGGGGAAGGGGAGGAATTGAACCCCCGCCGGATCCTTTTTCTCTTCTTTTCTCTTCTTTCCCTTTCTATCCCTTCCGTCTTCCCCTCTTCTGCCAACGCGTCCCCCTCACCTGTATAGTGGTTGCATGGGTAATGAGGTTTGGGCTTGGCAGAGCGAGCAAGAGAAGATCGAACTTTGGAAAAGTTAAGAGACATTCTTTGTTAGGTACTTGATAGTAAACTCTACCGGTATAGTAATCAACGATCCATACTGGACTATAAGAAGAAGATGTGGGAACGATGCTGCAATTTGACATTAATAGAGAGGGATCCCGAGAGGAAGAGGGGTGTAAATGGCTGGCTAATAGCACAACTCTGTGCGGCATCGCGCTGTAATTAAGTAAACGACACGCCTAATTATCTAAGTTTCTTCTTCGCCTTCATCGCTGTCATCATCAATCGGCTCAACAAGGAGATTCCCTCCACGGCCAACCTTCTCCCGAATAGAGCCACCCACGTCAACTTCGTACACGACTCGTGGCATGGGAGAGACGAGTCGGAAGCTATACTTGTGCTCAAAGCCTTCGGGTTCCTCTACACTCATATTTTTCTCAGATGTTATTGTCTCTTTCAAAGTTTCATAACACTCAACAAACGCGTATAGCTCCTCCATATCTGCCTCGGGCTGGAACCGACGTATAACACGTTCGCCTGAGGGCAATCGTATACTAATTCGCACGGCATCCTTGTCCTCTGCATCTGGCTCATCGGGAATGGACTGCACCCGCCATTGTCTCCACTGTTGAAGATCTCGCTCGCGCTTCTCCTCTGCTGCCTGGCGCGCCGCTGCTTCCTGTTCCTCTCGTAGTCTGGTTGCCTCTGCCTCCCTCCTTTGCCTGGCTCGTTCCCTGTCAATGGCGAGCGAGCGTTCGTAGGCCGAGTCTTGCTGCTCCCGTAGACTGCGCGACGCCTGCTGCTCCGCCCGGGTTGCGCGAATCCGCTCAAGTGGGTCTTTGTTTTGCAAAATAGCGGTTCGGGCCTTCTCAACGAACTCTGACGGGGTTGTAGCCCCGGATATCCTAGACACAACCGACATCGCAGTGGAAGAGACACCAGGTGTATGGACTATGACTGCCGCAAAGGGAAACTTTGTGCACCGAAGCGAGTTAGAGACCTGATATGCCTCAGAGTCTTGTACATTGCCACCCCATACGATTATATTGTTTTGTGGATCATTGATGAATTGCGTAACCTCAGCTGACAAAAGGGTATCCCTAACCCAGCCTTCGGTATCATCGTGCTCAGGGGCGAGGAGAACGACCAGGAGAAATTTTAGGTCCCGGTGAGCTCTCTCCAGTGCCATGTTATAGCCATTTTCCAAGAATCCAATAGTGTTGGTACCATATTGCTCTTCGAATTCCCGAATGAACCGCGCGGCCGTATCTTTAGGTGCTAAAGGTCGGCGGCCAGTGGTATTTCGCCGACTCCCCTGTAAAGCGGGGCTTCCAGTCGCATTAAATAACCGAGGAAAGAAAGGGAACAAATTACCAAATAGTCGGAACGAGCTGTAGAATAACCGATAAAGAAGATTGAATGGGGAGAGCACGAGAGCGAGTAAGAAAGGGGGTCGGAAAGTAGGCTGATCTCCAGGTTGAGTCACAATTCGGGGTGCCGGTTCAACTTGCGGAGAAGCTGGAGATAGTCGAGCAGCGAGGTCTTCTCTCATGAGATTCTGAGTCTGACGGGTTGGTCGGGGAGGAGGTGTATCGTTGAGAGCGGCACGGGCTTCCTCGACAGGATCCGGACCTTCCCCATCAAAGAATTTAGCGATCGCAATCTTGAGATGTTATATGTTAGTTTATCAAGATCTTGAGTTACTGTAGCTAAAAGAATAGAAAAGATAATATTTTCGGCGACTTCATTCTCCTACTTACCTGTACATTCCATTGTGATCGACCCAGTAAGGCAATTGCTTCAGCAGGTTCCTGGCCAGTCACAGTGGTATAAGTCTCGAGGGCCGACTTCTGGCTGTCGGAGAGCTGTGAAATATCCAGCCCAGAAGAGGACATTATCAATTCAGGTGCTAATCCATAAAACAAGGAAAGGCAAAAAAATCAAGCTCCCAGAGCTAATAGATCAATGAATCAATGATGACACTCTGGTCGCAAGAGGCAGATCTGGGAGGCGAATTCGGTGGCATCAACCGTTTGTCAGCAGTAGACTAGGTATATAGCATCGAAATGCGAACAAAGCAATATACTTGGTAATATGGTAGAGCGCAGCAGTGAGGGGAGGATAGCTAGATTAATGAGTTAACTATGTATGTACTCAGCTACTATGATGTTCACACCACCGTCATTGTTGCTTCTTTTAGTCACGTTAGCCGCGCGCCTGAGGCGGGATTTCCGGTTCGTGCACCGCCTTTGACCTTGCTTGACTTGTCAGCCCTTTGAAATTCCCCTCCCCGCGGACTCATCGTCTGTCCTCACTGTCGCCTCGCGGCCTCTGCTGCTTCTCTGCTCCATCACTGGCATACAGATACTGTTGTATGCCGTGTCTCTAACTCTCATTTCATCCGTTGATCTTGTCGGATTTACATAAGCCGATGTGTTGAAATATAGCCCCACTAGCAACCTGTCACCCGTTCCGTATCTTTATCCACCGGCGACTCCCTCGTACTCGGGTCTCCTAGTTTATTCTTGGATTCGCCTTAGACGCCTCTTCGATAGAGGAATGTGGCTTTCCTCTCACTATACTCCGTCGTCCGGTATTTCTTTGTTTGGATTCAATGGAGAACCGCCTGCGTTAACCCGCGCCCCATTGTGGATAGAACGATCATGGCTTCCGCAGGGAGGCCCGGCCTGGATGACTCCCGCCGTGGGATGGGCTCCCCAAAGATGAAGACACGAGGTGCGTTGGTTCGGTCTGTAGCTGGCTCATCTAAACCTCCGCGGTCGGCTCCAACACCATTAGGATACGTCTGACGGGTGAACAAGCTTGCTGACAATTGGGCTAGAAAATGCGAAAGACACACTTTGCCGTAACGTGACTATCTATGGTCGGTGTCGATATGAAGATAAAGGTACCTACTATAATAAGCCCACTTTAATTCTCGTATTTCTCATCAACAGCTCCATCTAACTATAATATTTTATCCCAAAGGATGCGCATTCAACCATGACCCACATAGAAACCAAATAAATCAATCAGACAGGTTAGCATCTGCATTGGAAATGCAAATCCAGCCTGATCGTCTTGTGTACACGATTGCTCACACGGAAACCCTACAGCAACCACAAAAAGCGTCTCAATGTTGACTCCCCAAGCTTTACACCCTCCCTTTTACCTTCGAATGGATCTTCCCCGACCACCACCGCATCAATAATGAAGAAATCTACCACTATCTCACCGAAAGCTGCAAATGCGGCCCCATTCCAACCTAGAAGCATTGTCTCAAGTACGGCCGAGATCTTTACATGAAAGTGCGTAGTACCTTGCTAACAGCGGGAAGGGTCCAATACCAGTACTCCAACAGCTCGACAGGACGGAATGGGTCCAGATTGGTCTGTAGCAGATGTTCAAGAGTTCGTGCCTCAAGGTTTTGAGTCTACACACATGGTAAGGTTTAGTTTCTTGGGCAGCTACACGCGTAGCCCTTTCCTTTTCAAAATTCATGTTTTGGCCTTCCTTGTTTTCCCCGTTTCTCTCTTGTTCAATTTGCCACTTAGGCTTCATACAGCCGTCTTTTACCCTTCCCTGCGGAGATATTTATTGTCTTTGCTATATTGCCCCTCCACGGGTATGCCGGTGAAACACTAGCATCCGTCTAGACAACACATATTATTATGTTTCCCTATCTATACATAACTAAATATCCGCCTGCGCTAACGCATTCGCCACCTTGGCATTATTTCTTTGGTCAGTCTCCTCTGCACGGAAATGGCAGTTCTGCTGTTCCTTCGACAAATGCCTATGACCCTTTCGTCACTCCCTCAAACCCTCTTGCCGCCGCTGGCCCCGTTGGCCCGGTTCAAGCAAACCCATTCTCACATGATACCGGCGCGACATTAGGCCCGGCCGCATTTTATGCCAACCAGTCTGGTTATCAGCAACCGGTAATTACTTGTTCTAAGTATTCCACTACCATACCCTAGGTACTAATCAATTGTTACTCCATAGGTCCAATATCATTTGTATGCGCCTATCGGCCCGCATAATCAGAATACCTTGGCATATCAGCGGAACGTTCACGATCTATTTCTGCCAAATGACTTTCGAGAAGAGCTACAGAAAAAGGCTGCTGCCACATTGCAGACATTACCAAGTACGTAAGATTGATTTTGGGGGTGGGGGACACAATTGTCTCCATCTTAAAGCCTCAAAAATCTAACATCAACATAGACACACAGTTACCAGCCCAAGTTGATTATTTTCATTCACTGGTTCCATTGGATTTGAATCACCAAAAGAATGCAGCTATCTTCGGCTTCCCAAGTTGGGTATATAAAGCGCAGTCGAGCAAAGATGGCAATTTCTATGCCCTGCGAAGATTAGAAGGTATCTACAGTCGATTTACCTATACGCCGAACAAACCTGTTTTCTGACTATGATAAAACCTAGGCTTTCGGTTGACAAATGAAAAAGCTATTCGGTCTGTTCAAGCTTGGAAACGTGTGTGTAACGGTAGTATGGTGACAGTTCACGATGCGTTTACCAGTCGAAGTTTCCAGGACAGCTCATTAATATTTGTAACCGACTACCACCCACTCTCGAAAACTCTCGCAGAAACACACCTTAACGTTGGGCCCAGATTTCAAGGCCGCCATAACCCACACATTCCGGAGCAGGTTTTATGGGGTTATATGACTCAAATCGCCAACTGTCTCAAGGCGATCCACAGCAGCGGGCTTGCCGCTAGGATCATCGACCCCAGCAAGATCCTACTAACTGGCAGGAACCGCCTTCGACTTAACGCCTGCGCTATTTTGGATGTGGTTCAGTTCGATGCGCAGAGGTCTACGAGTGAACTCCAACGTCAGGACCTAGTCAATTTCGGACAACTAATCGTAACACTGGGCGCCAATTCGCCGAGTGTAATGCACAACCCCACCAAAGCCATGGAGCATTTTACCCGTGCTTACAGCCCGCAGCTAAAGAACTCGGTTTTCTGGTTACTAAACGGAATGCAAAAAGACCAGGATCGCAATATTGATATATTTATAACTGGGATATCTTCACAGTTAATGTCCACATTTGATTCTGCTCTCCATTTGGATGATCAAATCACGTCAGACCTGAGTCGAGAACTCGAGAATGGACGCCTTGTCCGACTTTTAACAAAATTAAATTTCATCAATGAAAGGCCTGAATATGAGCATGACCTGCAGTGGTCTGAAAATGGCGAGCGGTATTTCTTGAAAATCTTCCGGGATTATGTTTTCCATCAAGTTGACGCGGCAGGCGATCCGGTCGTCGATCTTGGCCATGTACTGTCGTGTTTAAACAAGTTGGATGCGGGAACAGATGAGAAGATAACATTAGTGAGTCGAGATGAGCAGAGTTGCTTTATCGTCAGCTATAAAGAGCTCAAGAAGGCTCTAGAGTCGTCCTTTCAAGCGCTTTTGAAGCCCTCTCGGAGGCTTCATTAGTTACTTTGGTACAATGGTGGTTTTCATCAGCATACGATAAGCTTTTTTTCCTTTCCTTTTCTTTTTTCTCTCTCTTTATAACTCATTTATTTTCTCTTTTTCTCTCTCTCTCTTTTTCTTTTCCTTTATCTTTTCCGAGGAGATTCACTTATGATATCCTTAACTATATATCTTGGGTAAGGAAAGTTTCCGCTTATCAGCGGTAACACGAATATTCTCTGATGGAAGCGAGAAGATTCTTGGTGAAATCTTTTTTGTACCTACCTTGGAAGAGGAGGATGAGGAGATGCTTAGTATCTATAGTAGGTTGGTTATTCAAGACATGCATGACTTGCCAAACTCGACAAAGCAGATTTGTTTGCGTTGCTTTCAAGACATGCGACTAATTCTGCTAGCTACCTATCCTAAAATGAAATTAGAAAAATGTCATCACATTATTAATTCAAATTGGCAGTTTAAATATTCCACTGTTTGTAGCAATCTTGTAGATCAAAATATTATATATCATACAGGAGGCATAATCCTCATGAAAAAAAAAAAAACCAATGGAGCACTTCCTTTACTAGAGACGTGACACAAATTCATATCAATTTTGGTTCTTTCTCTCGCGTTCGTTTTTCTTTTTTCTTTTTTTATAGCGACTCATCACCAATCCACCCACTCAACCTCGCCTTCAAATCCTCCACTGTCAATTCCTCCTCCCCAGTCCAATATGGCGTCGTATCTCCCACCTTCTTAGGCGGGATCAAAACATGTTCCAAAACATGTAGATTGCCATCTTTCGCCAAGGCATCGGCAAACGCGACGCGATGATAGCCGTTTATCTTCAATGAGGCATAGGGGCCGAACCTAGCGACATCAACGGAGACACTCCTCTCTTCGAGCATGGTTGGTAGATCCAGGTGGGTAAATCCCTTGACGCCGAATGGCTGGATGTGGCCATCGTGGGTGTACAAGACATCGGAGTAGAGGGTTCGATGGGGGACGATGTGGTATTCTAGGAGGGCACGAAGGTATTTTATGCCTGGTGGGGAGAAGAGAAAGGCGTTGACGCGGAGACCGAGCTTTTGGAAGGCAGAGTTTGAGGGGACGAAGATTGTTCGGCCATTTTCGAGGTCGTCACTAGTAGTGGTGGTGGTGGTAGTAGTAGTAGTAGTAGTAGTAGTAGTAGTAGTAGTAGTAGTGGAAGTGGTGTTGAGGATGGAGATTAGGTCGGTTTTGTAGAGGGCTAAAGTGAAGGTGGAGAATTTGGATGGGATGACATCAAGGAGGAGGAGGGCCTTGGGGGGTGGGAGGAGGATACTATCTATTGCGTGAATTTGACCGTTTAGGGCGCCCTTATTGTTTTTAAGGAAAATTCATTAATTTAATTCGGTTCTTTGTTGGCTTGTGTTGGGGAAAAAAAGAAGGAGGAAGGGAAGAAAGAGGAAAACATACTATATCGGCGGCTACAATCTTACTATAGAAATTCAAAACGAGGCCTTTCAATCCAGCTCGAACGGCCAATCGTTGAGGGAGATTATCACCGAGAGAGGGAGCGTCGAGACCCGAGGGTAAAGTGTGACTGTGAAAGATTTGGGCGGCAGAGTATACCTCTGGGGAGGAGTGGTATTTAATCACATTGCGAATGAATTCTTTGGATGGTTTATGGTGATGGTGGTCACGGTCACCATCGCCATGGTGGGGGATTTTAGAAAAGGCGTGATCCGTGGGCGCAAAGAAGGTGATGTTCTTTTCGGTGGAGTTGAGATACTTGACCAGTTCGGGGTCTTCTTTGATGATTTTAGATAGGATAGTGGTGTATTTGCTTTCGGAGATGAGTTGATAGATGGTCTTGTTGGAGGTGTGGGGGTGGTGAGGTGGGCGTTTGGGGAAGGAAGCAGTGGAGGGAGGGAGGAGATGGTCGAGATCGGAGAGGTCTTGGGGGACGTTTTTGATATCGTCAATGGGGTAGTTGAAGAAGTTTTTGATCCAAGTGGATGGCTCAAGGGTGAAGGTGCTGTCAATTTCGTTCTCATTGTCACCGAAGGTGTCAGCGGTGGTGACGGAGTCGAGGGTAGAGTCGAGGAGGTTATGGGTGGTGGCTGGGCCGTCTTCAAGGGTAGGATTTAGGGTATCGGAAAAGTGATCTTGAAGGTTTTTGGGAAGGTCGTTGAGGACATCTTGGACCTGTTGGTAGAACTGCTTGGGAGTAGCGAGAGCAGTGCAACAAAGAGGTGCTGCTATGAGAACCGCCAGAGGGCAGTGGTGATACAACCTCATCGTGGATCGATGAGAAAGATATGTATTGAAAAATCTAAATAACAAATATCTACGTCCGGTGAAGAAGGCAAGTGTTAATTGAACGACGAGTGATGTTTATAGGAATTTTTAAGAAAGAAAGAGAGAGAGAGAGAAAAAAAAAGCCATGGCTGCATCGAAATATTATAATCCTGATTTCGAGCAGACGTGGTGGCCAAAGCTACGTCTAGACCCAAGGATTATTACCTGTCGCACTCCATCATCCTTGACAGGATCGATCAATAAGAACCCAAGACTTCTCGAATATCCGAACGGCATCTGAAATAGGCTCTTCCGTGTGGGGAGGGGAGAGGAAATCCTTCGATCCATGATGACAACCAGTCTGGGGCGAATGATGTCAGAGTAGAGCTGGGATTTACCTATCAGAGGGGGTAAATATAGTGGATGAGCCAGTTCATTGTCATGTTGTCATTATGTCCTTTTCTTTTCATTGTTCTGATAATTTAATTTTAATCTATATATGTTATTTTATTTTATTTTATTTTATTTATTTTTTATTTTTTATTTTTTTAAAAAAGGCAATAATAATGGTAGTAATAAAAAAAAAAAAATCTTGTTGACCAAGAGTCTTCTGGCAGAAGAAATGTCTCAACATCTGCAATGCAGTATCATTCTTCTTCGGGGGAAGCCCACATGATGCAAGGAAACCGAGAGTACCGACAACCGATGCAAGCCACTCAGCTTTAATCTCTCTTTAAGTTTCGCTCTTCTTTTTTAATCAATCATGTGAAAATAGGAACTTGAAGGAAGGAGTATTGAAGAGAAGAAAAAAAAAAAAAAGAAAAGAAAAGCAAACATTATTAACCCATCAAATAGTGGAGAGCTGCTCAAGACACATGAAAAAAGATTAAGATAAGATGAAAGTGGATTCAAAGAGAAAGACCAATCACGACTAATCAGTCAGGCTGTGTGAAGGTTCTAGGATTGGAAAATCGGCGGCCGTAAATCATGTTCATTGGAAAGAGTGCTCCCACTTAAAGAGCTGGAGCCGGGAGGTTGAGCGACTTTTACCCAGCTTAATGAATTGGTATACATACACTGAGGACATGTGCATAACTTTCTTTTGTGGCAGATCATTTGGCTTACTCCTCTGGTTGCACAAAAGGATTGGCGATCTGCTCACTGCCATCGGCGGGGGAGATCAACACAATTAAAGTACCACGGGCCACGATAAGACCTAGGGACCGTGTGTTCTCATTGCCTTCGTCATCTATTGCAGGATTGAGAGGTCAGGGGGGAGAAGGGAAACAGGAATTTTCCGACAACCTATCATCCGGAGAAAGGAGGGGGGATTCATAACTGTACTTACCACGCATTGATTCCTTCACATCATCCAAAACCAGGTTCATCAGTTGGTCATAACCCTTGAGCAATCCCGAAACTAGGTAGGGGACAAAAGATTAGCGATTGGACTAGGAATCTTCTTTTATTCCGAGTGCAAGGGAAGAATAGAATAAATTAAAATTATGAAACGGAAAAGGGATAGATTGATACCTTCTCTGCCGCCATTGAACTTCACCCGTACCTCCTTATCCATGTACTTGGAGAGATCTAGGATATTTTCCTTTTTTGGCTTCTCTTGTTGCTGCTGTGAGGCGCCACCAGCACCGCCACTTCTCGAGTGAGCGCCACGGCCACCAGATCGGTCATATCCTCCGCCGCCGCGGTTGCGGGCACCTCCTCGGAATGATCCTCGTTCGGACATTGCTTGGCTAGGGCCAATGGTTAGTTCCCTAGGCTTTCGTTTCTTTTCTTCTTCCAGATAAAAAAAAAAAAAAATAAAAAGGGTAGATGATTATCAATTTAGGTTATGTAATCAAGAAGCAACAGGAAAAAAGAGGGGAAGGAAAAGAGGGGAACTGGAAGGAGTGGAGGGAGTAAGGGAGGGGGAGAATCGTTGAGCCTTTTTTTTTTTTTTTAAATTCTTTCCTCTTGTTTCGCTGGCAGAAACGGATCGGGGGTAGAAACGGGCTTACACGAGATCACCAATGAGAATAGTGTGTGTCGGAATGACGCGAAAGGGGTGGAAAGTAGTAGTACTTAGGAAGGGAGAGGGTGAGGGGATTGGTTGTATGAGGGATTTTCCAAAATTTCAAGAGGGGTTTCGATTTCGCGCAGCACAACAGCAATCCCGACTAATCTAGATAGTAGTTTTTTAAAAAAAAAAAAAAATAAATAAATAAATAAATAAAATAAAAATAATACTGACAATAGAACAAGGGTAATCTGGAATCAATTCGGTTGCAGATATGTCTAGTCCGATTGTGTGCTTGTAGTTGCTGCCCAGTTGTTGGTGTTGGGAAGTCACGGGGATTCTTGACACAATAATACTGCCAACTCAAATTAGTGTGGGAGGTGGGAGGATAAAATTTTTTTTATCACTTCTTTTTTTTAGTTAGCGTGGATCAAAACCTGTCACGCTGGCGAGAGTGACAATACCAGACAAACACTAGCGTGTAAGATGTCAAAGATCAGGCCAGTCCGCAGATGGAGGGGGGTCTGGAACCCAGTGGAGTGGACGGATTGTTGCCTAAACCCACATTGGACGTGGTACCCGGAATTGAATCACCTACACCTACGATGGGCGGAGCGCGCTCGATAGGATCTCATGAACCCTGGGGCTGCCCAACGAACATTCCCCCTCTCTGTACAGACTACGGAGAGCAGAGCAACTTGGTGGGATGGTGATACGGAAGGGATGTTAGGTTCCATTTCCTTTTTCCCCCAAGGTTTTCTCGAAGACTCAATAGATTATCATAATACTAATTATGCTTTTACACCTGGCTAAATAGACTACTCGTAGTTACTACGACTAGCTGCCACTGAAAATTAACCGGATGTTACTTCCTAGTTAACGACAGCCCCGTTCAAAGACTGATAGACCTAGTCAAGGCTCACTCTTCAACGCTCTTTGAGGAAGCATGCATACCAGATTCCTTACCTCAACCTTGGCAATTCCCTCTCTGACTCAGGCATCAATTCACAAGGGTTGGCCTACGTAAGGCTGAGGGATTAACCGAATCTCCCTCCAAGTGTCCTAAGTAGTATAGTATGCAAAATGCTGAGACACAGAACCAAGTATCCAACCTCTTCCTTGAAAAAACGGTACCGAGTAAGCTTCCTAGAAAGTTGCTACCCTCCGCAGAAATTTTATAGAAAAGAAGGTCACAAGGCCTTCCTTAGCCTCATCTAGTAAACCCTCAAGAACCCGAGCCGACAGAGATAGGTAGTTGTTCAACAAGGCAATGATTAGGCAGCTAGGCCCAAGGACCAAAATAATGTCCTTTTTTTTTATGATTTTTTGCCTATCATCAAATTGCTAGTGGAACAACGTATCAACTTAGGCTGTTAACCTTCTACTGTACCTGATGGTCATTCTGCAAGGGGGGGGATCAACCGTCTTCAGCCAGAAAAAAACAAGGCGAGTTTTGTTTTCTTTACAGTCTAAACAGGCTAAGTGCACCAAAGCCTATAGTCTTTCTTATTATACACTATGTTCTGAAGTTCTCGCCGTGGTAATGAGACTTTGAACGGCACGATCATTCGACCTCGAAGACATGATCCTGGACAAAATGTGGCTTAGACGGTGTAATGTTGGAAATAAAACCTGTCATTCCGTATTGGTCATGACGGGTCACAGGAAAACCGGATTCCCGGACCACACCGAGTGGTCAGCGGAAGAGGCTGGCGGGACTCCTCCGCTCCTTCCTACCTTAGGTAATCATTCAGTTGGCCAGTGTGAGGTACCTACTAATCCTAATCTTTTTTTTTTCACAAAATATATCCAAATCTTATATCTTAGTTCCTAGGCAACAAGATAACTGTCACGAGTGAGAAAGAAACAGCTCCACCTAATCATGCTGAAGATAAAAATTGATCACCATCATTGCACAACATACAAGACCTGAGAGATTTTCCCGATAACCAAAACCAAAGATCTTTCGCCCAAGGTTGGGGATCCACCTCCATAAGGTAATACCTACCTAAAGTGGTACCTATCCTGGGCCGATCTCTTATGACTGGAGGGGAGGAGGGCATTCCTTAGGTAAGTTCCATGAGAGCGCCCGTTCCGCCATCCGTATCGTCAGACCAACATGGCCATTTTTTCATCCTATCATTGGGTAGTCGTCTAGCTCTATTTGCTGTGCGCTCCGTTTTATCCTTACTCAGGACATTGCTTTTCCGAGCATGGGTTGTCCGAACAGCATAATTTGAAAGGAGCCAGAAAGAGAAAGAATGTGTCCAACCCTCTTTGAAGGTGACAGTATGTACAACTTTTTGCTATCATTTTATTTATTTCACTTTTTTTTTCTTCACTAGATCTCTCCCTCTCTCTATTTTCCCTTCTGTTAAACTAACCCCCTACTTTGTAGAATAGGAGATGATTCAAGCAATCCAAATCAAATGATCCAATCATCTCCGGGATAATCAAGTACCTAATCTAATAATATTAATATGGAATAATTTAGATGGTCCTAGGTGGTCCTTAGATAGCCCCGGCATAACTGACTAGCAGGAATAGAGAAAAATAAAAAATAAAACCAAGCTTTGACATACAGTGACTTAATCTGACAGACTAAACCGTACCATACCAAAACCAAACCCAAACCAAAAGGGTTTTGCTTTGTCCACCCGGCCATATCTCCGTCCGCCTTTCCACCTCTCGTTCGCTCAATCCTCTTTGATGGCGTCGTCACCTTCACCCACCCTTGGTTATAGCTAGAACTACTACTCACTATCTCTGCTCCTTTCCCATTCCTCCCTCCTCCTCCTCTTCCTCCCTCCTCTCCTCCTTCTCCTTCTCCTCCTCTCCCTCCCTCCTCTCGGATTATATGTCTCCTCTCTCCACTTCTTCCTTCAAAAACATCTCGTTCCTATGATTAAATATTTTTAGTTTCTTCTTTCAATTTTTTTCCCCTGCTCTTTTTCTTTTCTTTTCCACTCACCCTTTTTTTTTTTTTTTTTTTTTTTTGCGCTTCCGATTACCTAAGTAGAGAAACAGGGCGCGTGGCCCAGTGGCTGAAATTGAACCCGCATTCTGGAGCCTTACGCTCCGCCATCGGTAGCACATCCTGTTGCCAACGTTCCCATTACTCAATAACGCCCCCTCTCACCTCAACGACAAACCTGCTCTTCGTAATTTCACCACCCCCAAAAAAATTCTTCGACTCATTACTCCCATCCCTTCACGATCTTTTAGTCTACGTCCACTCTTTTGCGGCTTGTTAATTCAGTCGCAATCTCACTCGTTTCTCGGTTCTGAGTGTCTATATCTTACCTTTCTTCGCCGGGCGTCGCCATGGAGGGTAGAACAGCTCCGCCCGAGCCGTCCAGTAAACGGCCTCGATCAGCATCAGGGGACTTTCCACCGATTGCCTCCAAAGTTCCCAAAACCCACTCGAATCATCTACAGATCAATTACCTCGCCCGTCAATACCCTGACAATCTCCCTCTCGTGTCTGTGGATGACACAATGCCTGCCATCATTCATCTCATCGGTGAGTATGATGGTGTGCTGCATCGTCATGAGAGTATCGCCGGGAATCTAGGCGCATGTCCCTTGGGTCCAATTTTGATTAAGCGCTTTGAGCGCCTTTTCGATGGACCGCCACGGGTGCTGAAGTCACATGGCAAGGATGACCCCAACATCACATGGCTCGATGTCGTGGAGTTTGCTAGAAGTAAGCCCGAGCAATTCAATCTGGAGAAGTCCCGCAATGGTGTACGGGTGTGCCAGTTCTATACCAAACAGTGTCGCGTAGAAATTAGCGAAGAGGACTTCGTTCTCATCCATTCTGGAATGCCCCAAAAAATGATTCCGCCCCAGCCGATCATTGAAGACGAAGAGAAGGAATTGGGCGCATTGGAAATCCTGGAGAAGAATCTTCAGCAGATCATCCAGGTTGCAGATCAAGGTGTGTTCCTCCCCAAAGGTAAAATATTTTCGCAAGAAACTAATTGGGTTTTCACTATTCTAGTATCTGCTCGGGCAAGACAACTCAATCATCGGCTGAAAAACCGCCGAACTGCGATCGTCAGTCGTCGTGAGAATGATGTCTCACTCCACCCTCATCAGCGACAACAACAACGCTCTATTAGCCCTACTTGGCGCGAAAGCAATGGTTTCCCTCCTCCTCCTCCTCCAAATCCATTGAATGGCAACGCTGCACCTCAGCCTCACTCTCCCTCAACAGGCTTTGTGGCGGTCAACACAGGCCGCCCAGCTGCTGGAGAAGCAGCCCCGGAAGAAAACCCACTTTCATCACAATTCATGTTCTCTCACTCAAATACAGACAATGTCACAATCATCAATGGGACCTCTATCAAAGGCGCCTCTCCAACCACCCGCGCAGAGTTGATGAAGAAGTTTTTTACAACACAAGATCGGCAGGTGCGCGGATACGAGCAGACACAAGGATCAACTCACCGTCAGTCCTCCCGTCCACGGCCAAGGGTGTCTGAGGGAGGCGATTATACCATGTACACCCCCGCCCCTGCAACAGTCGCAATTCCAAATACGCCAACCTCACTACTTCCGCCACCCAAATCTCATCACCATGAGAAGGATGATGGTGGTCCGTACAAAATCGAAATGGTTGCCCGCATGGAAGAACTTCAGCGAGGCGATCGCATCATGCCTCCTTGTGATCGATGCCGTCGCCTTCATATGGATTGTCTAAAGAACCTCACAGCCTGTATGGGCTGTACAAAGAAGCACGCCAAGTGTTCGTGGAGGGACGTGAAGGAGGATGAATTACGGGAATCCCAGCGAATTGAAAGAGAGACAGCAGAAGGTACGAGCTCGAAGGATACATCAGCCACCCCTACGACAGTTCCCGCTGCCCCCGCCCCCGAGCAGCAAGCTCCTACATCTACTGCTCCGACACCCGCATCTACTTCAATGATCTCGGAACCCGAGCGAGCGCGGGACCAGCGCGCTGAGCAACATGGCCATGAGGGACCCGTTGAATTCGCTTTGCGCCGGGAATCCGCTCCCGTCACATCCCCAATGTCCCGAACCCCCTTTGCGAAGGAATTGTCACCCCGACGAGCGGCCAGCGAGATGCACCCAGGCGCGGGCGCGTTCAGCCATGAACGACACGATCGGCGCCTTACCATCAATCGTCACGCCGAGCCTGCCCCGGATGATGACGACCCGGATGCCAATCAGCGACTAATGCAGGCCATTCTTGATACAGTTGATCATCATCGATTGGCTTCGGGGATTAAGGACAGTGGTCACGAACTGAGCAATGAGCGGGAGAGAGAACGAGAGCAAGAACGCAAGTTGGTGAAAACTTGAATTTTCCCCGCTTTCTTATTGTTACTTTCTTGTTCTTATTCTACTCTCTTTCCTTCTTGTTTATCTATTCTCTTTTCTTCTTCTCTACTCTTTTTTTTTTCTTTCCCTTTTTCTTGTCAATAAGTTCCTATTGGAAAGAATTGGGTCATGTGTGGAAGGAACGTCTTTGTATCTATGGCGTGCGAGTTGCGATTTGAGCGGTTTAGCGGATATCCCTGGAAGTTATTTCTTGCTTTCTCTGATTATTATTATCATTACTATTATTATTCTTCTTCTTCTTATTCCTATTCTTATTATTATTACCACTCGGTTCATTGAGGTGGTGGAATGGCATTGGCATAACGTTATATAAATAGGAAGTGATAGATGGCGAATGAAGGACTAGGCTTTTTCAAGACGTGCGATGAGATGTAGATGTATATGTACCTAGGTACTATGTACTGCACATCCAGTAGCAGTGTAGGTAGTAGGTACCTGGGAGGTAGTCAATGTATCCGGCATTAAAGAAGATGCGTTCGGCTAAAGACTTAGCCAGGAGACGGTGGGGTGTGGCGCCTCCCACACGCTCACTTGCGGCGGAATCGATTCCATAGTGGGGGAGGAGCGCCTTGATCATTCATATACCTAAAGTCATTACCTATTATGTTTTTGAATGTAGGTAGCTCTGGAGGGAAAATGGGAACGCAAGGGGAAAGAATTTCTTTGTCTCCGATATCAGAATGATCATAGTATCTTATAGACATTTTTGCCGGTGTACTCCAGCTTCTGTTTTGTAGTTTTGTAGGGTAATAATTTCCCCCCACTCGGAATCCAACCCTCACCCTCACCAACTCTGGTTCATACTGGAAGCTCCAAAAAGGACATCTTAGTCCGCGGGGGATTTCCGAGACTCACAGCCAGCGACAGGCTCAGGATTGATAATTCATGGGCGAGCTCCACCGCTCTTGCTTATTGATCTCTTATGCATCCGTCAATAACTGGAGTGTGCGGGGTGTCGCCATCTCCACTTCTCTGACTATATAGAATTCAAATCACCCTCCACAGCTCCCCCGGGTTTTTTACTCATATTTCATTCCTTAGAAGCTCACACAGACCTGCCCACCATGGATCCCTCCCAAGTCAAAATTCCCCCCATGAAGAACCTCACAGTGGAGAACATCACTGAAAATGTCATCCGCATCAATTCTCTCTGCGAGGATGAACGAATGAAATACGTCCTGGAAAGATTGGTGACGCATTTGCATGATTTCGCCCGCGAGACTCGACTCAGCTCACAGGAATGGATGACCGGATTACGCTTCTTGACTGAGGTTGGACAGATCTGTACCGATGTGCGACAGGTATGTTCTTCTTTTCCCTCCTCCTCCCACCCTTGAAAGCAAAGTAATAATTACGACAATAATAAGAAAATGATAATACTAACAAAATGAATCAAGGAATTCATTCTCCTCTCCGACGTTCTCGGCCTCTCCATCCTCGTTGATTCAATCGACCACCCCAAACCCGCCGGTTCCACCGAAGGCACCGTTCTCGGGCCCTTCCACACCCACGAGGCCGAAGAACTTACCCAGGGTGGTCTCATGTCACACGATTCCAAGGGCGAGCCCCTCCTCGTCGTCTGCACCCTCAAAGATACCACAGGGAAGCCCATCGAGGGCGTCAAGATCGATATCTGGGAAACCGACAGTACGGGCCACTATGACGTGCAACATCCCGACCGCGATGGCCCCGATGGTCGCTGCATCATGCGCAGTGACAAGGATGGCATCTTTTGGTTCAAGGCCATCACCCCCGTGCCTTATCCCATTCCACATGATGGACCCGTCGGAAAGTTGTTGAAGAAGCTACATCGTCATCCTTACCGTCCCTCACATATGCATTTCATGTTTGAGAAGGAAGGGTACGACCATCTAATTACGTATGTATTCAAATTGATTCTCATTTTATGTTTCCCCCAGTTCCCCAATTGCCCAGTTCCCCTCTCCACCCCCCCCCTCTCTTCTCTTTATCTCTCAATTGCATCCCTACTTCAACCTTAAAAAAAAAAAAGTTATTAAGCTAACAAATGAACTCCGAAATCCTTAGCGCTCTCTACCTCCGTAACGACCCCTTCGAAACCTCCGATGCCGTCTTCGGCGTCAAGGATTCCCTCGTCGTCGATCTTAAGCAAGCCGGCCCTGAATACGCCGCCAAGTATGGTGTCAGTGAGGATCATGCACTGCTCACTTACGATTTCGTGCTTGTCTCCGATCAAGAAACCAGTGATCTTCGCGCTAAGAACTCCAAAGAAGCTCTGGATAAGTTGGGGCGAAAAGTGAAGATTGTGAATGGATTGCCTATTCCGGATCTGGATTGAGCTAGTTTTATAAAGGAAGGAAAAAAATGAAAAATATTTATCATTATTGTCTCTATCGGCGGATATGAGTTGATGCATGCATGCCTGTATGGATATTCCTACTGATGTATTTATTTGTTGTCTTTGTAGATTGGATTGTTATATGTATGTACATATGTTTTTTATTGAGTATTTTTATGATATGATGGATATAATTTGATGCCTAGTAGGATAGGAATAAGTATGATAGAAAGTCTCTTTTTTATGATCTAGGTAGGTAGGTTAGTTACTTGCTTATACTTCGGCATAGGGAAAAAAGAGGCTTGGTAATTAGGTGATTTATATATAGTAATCATATCATATACATAAAAGAACAATCAAGGCGATGCGTCAATCATTTCTCCAAAATCACTCTCGTCCTCCTTGATCTGCTCCTTTAATCGTCGTAACCCCCCTTCCTCTTCAACCCACCCGCCAGCCTTCTCGATCCCAGAGATATACTCTGCCCCGACTCGCAAGTTCAACCCAGCACTAAGCGCACGCTCAATCCGCACCTCACGCGTCTCGGTCACCAGCACGCGAAATACATGCGCCAGGAATCCGCTGAGAATGTCTACACTCCAATCATCCGGGACCATGGCGAGGACCTCGCCAACGTCAAACCAGGACGCAAATCGAGATAGGAGATAACTGGTTCGCTCAATGCGCTCAGATAGGTCTTGGATCTGCAGAAATTCCTCCAGAAGGTACCGGAAGAGCTCGCATTGGCGAGGTCGCTCGGCGAACTCAAGGGGAGCGCCGTTGGGCCCGGTACTACGGGGTCCGCCAAAGAGACAGTATCGTGCTGCTGCGTCGTAATCACCTAGGCCGTGTGTCAATAGTCTGAGAGCCTCTCGGTGGCGGCCTTGGAGGCCGTCTAAAATCACAGATTCAGAGACTAGCTCGTTCTGGAAGGGCTCGATGCGTGTTAATACGGCCGGAATGGAGTAAGTGAGATTCGGCACGGGGATTGAGGTGAATTGGCTGGTGCTGCTGCCGCCTAGGAGCTGAAGAAGTCGCAGTCGCGATTGCCACCATGACTCTGGGGGGGCATTTTCAGTTATAAAGTTCACGTATGTCGGCTTAGGAGGGCGAAGAGCACGGTATGTAGAATACGATTCGGATAGAGAAACTCGGGCTTCAGGGGATGATTCTAAAACGGAGAGAACGGTATCGAGGTAGTATGTGAGAAGGTCGTCTGCATATTGAGTGTACTGTGACCAAAAAATTAGCACCTTTTGCGGGGTAGATAGGTGGTTAAGAGAATAGAAAACCTACATGCTTAGAGAAGACCAGGTGTTCTAGGTACTCCTGGACTGCATTAGGAGCCCGTTCCTTGAGCAGAGTGACAACATCTGCCGGGTCTAACTTGACTCGACTTGTGCTATCTGCAAAAACCTGGATTCCAAGCGCCGGGTTTCGTTGAGCCAACCACGACGCGTACTCCTCCACAAGCTGTATATCTTTGATTTTGACCAAGTACCGACGCATCTGGGCCTCAATCCCCGCGGCAGTAACCTCACCACTAACGTCTTCCCCCCCCTCAATAATACGACGCCAGGTTTTGAGAACATTCCCTGACATTTTCCGGCTTTGGTAAAGGCGGCTTAGGACATAGAGAAGTTGGTAGCTTTCAAGAAGTGCAACCGCACGCTCAAAGTTTCCTTTCCAGTTGTCAACCAGTTTGTTCAACTCCGTGCGTACAGGTGTTGATAAGCGCTCCTCTTTCGTAATTGACGTATACTGTTGTAGTAGGAGATGGAGTAAAGCTGCATCAACACTGTCGAAAACGTAAGGTTCGTCAGCAATGCTACCATACCCTCGCTTCTGCTGCCAGGAAAGCAGAAACCGTTTTATCATATTCAGAACTCCGCCTTCAAGATATAAGGCAGGGTGTTTCTCCAACTTCTCAGCTTGCTTAAGATAGGCCTCCGTGATCTCTGCTAAACCAGCATGGACCCAGATCCCTTGCGGGCCTTGGAGAGCTTCACAGCGTAAGAGGGGGACCAGTATCATGGCAATGCGGGGATCCAGATCGCCCACGATGAGTGCCTTTTCCGTTGCATCGATGATTGTATCGTTCCTAGATTTAGGATCCATAAATAAAAGGTCACCTAAGAGGAGTAGACTGGACTTTTGTTTCAAATAATTCAAACCCAAAAATTCAGCTTCCGATCGAGGTTCTGCATGTTGAACCATATCGATTATATCTGCAATGGCATCTCTTTTTAACGTTTTGCGACCAGTGTCGTCTACGTCTTGGGCCGCTTGAAGAGCATCATTAAGCTGCATGACCAGTGGATTCCTCACAACGCGCCATATCTTGTTACCCGTCCACATAACCAGACTACTCTGGGTTTTCCCCAAGTTCTGCGCGATTTTAGCTTCCTCGGCGTTTCGCTTTGCTTTCCAATTGGGTTCCGTAGGCTTCTTTGGTCCGTCATTGTCAGTTAGTTCCTGAGAATCGAATAGCTCCTTTTCTTTCTGTAGTTGCTCTATTGAGGCTCGAGTCGGGTCCGCTGTGAGCAAGTGGGGAGCCAATGACGGTGTTTTTAAGTGGACCATCCGCAGGAGCATTCCCAATTCTTGCATGTCTAGCTGGCTGGGGCTGAGAGTATGGCCAATCCCAACGTGCGGTAACTGCCCATCTTCCGCCGTGGGTATTTCTACCCACGATTTGTGCTCTTCAGCTTCAGCTGGATCAACGTCCCATGGTTGCACCTCCAAAAATTTGCGTGTCTTTCCATCTCGGTCAGATTCTATAACCGCAACTACCAGCTCTTCTTTTGTATTCTCCGGCGATTGAATCATATTATTCTCGTCCCCTTTATCAATGACAATAGATTCGGGGTATCTGTGAAAGGTTATTGTGCCGCGAACCACATCTCCGTCTACATTGACGAACATTCCAACACCGGGTTCTGTCACTTCGGTTCCTCTAACTAACAAATATTCGGACGAGGTCGGAGAGAGTATATAGGGTTTCAAGGGGGTCGAGGAATGCTCTGGTAGAGGTGGAAGCGGTTTTTTGTCTTCCCCAGCACTACCTTGAGATTCGTGGGTCGGAACTTCAGTAGATACTCTTGGCGAGACACTGTGACTTCTTTCCCCAGAGATGGATCTTCGCGGCGTTCCCGTATCGGATGTCGGCTCTGGTGTCAATGATCGCGATCGGTCTTTAGACGGGGCGCGTGCGTTCGGCTGCAACATCCCCGCAAGGGTATTCAAACTGGAGCTGCGGGCATGTGTGCGGCTATCGGCAGGAGGAGAGCCACTTAAGGGCGAAGAGGGAGACTTTTGGGATATATGTTCTACCTGACCAGATTCGAAGACTTCATTTGAGAAAGAGACCGGAAATAGGGGTATTTTTTGCTGATGTACTACATCAAGCAATGAATAAGTATGGTTATCCGCGACACAGGATATAGTTCCTCTGCGCGACGACGCTAAACAGCCTGGGAATTCGATATATCTCACACGCCTAGCTCCATCACCAATCCTCACAAGCATGATTCTAGTCTGGGTGGTGATCATCATTACAGGGTCTTCGGGTTCGTCTGCACTCATGTTCAAGTCAAGGCCACCAATCCAGTGGCAGTTGGGAACCTTGATATTACTAAACGCCGGGCTAAGCTCAGGCAACATGTAAAATGTGGCTGTTCCATTACATAGAACACATGCTTTATTCACAGTTGGGAGTAACAGGATTTGCTGGATGCCTGGGAGTTTCGACGATAGCGTGTTGCTTTGGGAGAACGGAATAGGAAGCCTCGAAGCTAGGATAAACGACGGTTCATTCGATTTGTCCGACGGGTCCGGTGGCAGGCAGACGAAATGTAGGATTTCCGCCGCAGAGGTTCCGATATAGAGGTTGTCATCTATCAACAGCGCAATCAACAGATGCTCTCCGAGCTACAAAGCTTGGTTTCCACTGAAAATAGACTTACTCCAATATTCAACCCAGGTGATGTGCACATCGTCGTCCTCATCATCCGCTGTCAAGGGCACCTGATCGAAGAGCGATCGAAAGGTGTAAGGAGCCGCTTTGGGAGGGCCAATCTTCCGCCTCTTGCGCGGGCTGACGCCCTCCTCTTCAGACACCATCTTTGAGACCAGCTCTGAGGTGCCAATTAGAGATGGGAGCCCTTGCAAGAAAAATGAGGGGAAAGCAGAGAGTGAGGAGGTGGGAAGCTTAAGTAAATGATGCGGCTGCCTGGGGATAAGCCTTGCTGAGTCAGGTGTGGAGCCATATACCAGGAACCAAAGAACATCTCAGGCACATTATTGCAACTTCTATCGCAAAAATGTATACTTGATTTATTATCATAGATGAGATGTACTTGCAATGTATCTGAGTTGGGTCTGATATTGGAATTCTGAGCTCAACATAAATTGTTGAAGAATTGAGTTATCCATTATTATTCCATTTCCTAACTCTCAAATCACAGGACAACTTCCAGAGATTCATCACAAGGAAGCAGTGCTCGTAGATCATCCGTCTCAATGCAAGCATTCCAATTCTACGTTTATCCAATATATCTCATTCGATTAGAAGATAGTGAAATATCTATCAAATGCATCAGCTCATCATATTTCTATTCCAGATGCCAAGACGAAACATCTCAAAGAGGCAGCTTGGGCAGGTTCACTGTGAAACTTCCTCTGCCAGACATACTAGAGGAAACTCTTGTGATTGATCACCATGGGGTCTGCGTCAGACAGCATCTGTAGAGATCCTGGAGCCGTATCTTCGATATCAATTGCGTCATTCTGTGCCGTAGACCCGTATCCCGCTTACTATTATTGCTAGACACCTCTACAAAATGTAATGTGATTGCCTTGTATGTGAGTAGGAGTAAGTAAATTTAAAAGAAACTGATAAAGTAGAAGAGAGCATATGCCTAGGTAACCCTTACTTCTTACCTAAGCTGCTAATCTAGGTTAACTATTAATCTAATAGAGCTGGTTAGATGATACTAAAGTGCTGTCCATCATCTCTAAAACCTGATATTTACGAAGATTGTGCACAATGTTTAGTTACAACCAAGGGGCATATTTTATTTCAGGTCGATATAGTAACTGTCTGCGTCTTTCTGGCTGAGATAATAAGCCTAACAAGTGTAGGTAGTTTTGCCTGGGACACTGTAAAGCTCAAGAACGAGCAACAAAGGCACTTTGATACAATGCACTAGGTAGGTATAAACAAAACTTATGACATATGTGCTTTATTAATCAGCTCAAACTTCCCTCAAGGATATTGAGGTATTATTGACGAGTAGGTATTTTCCAGTAGTAAACCCATGAGTTGATTCAAGTAAAACATCTCCTACTCCGAACTTGCGTGCTAAAGAGAGACGAATAATTGACGTTTCACTTGCTGATCCAAGACAGCTTACGCGTTCGGAAGATCTTCGGGCCGATCGGGATTGTTGTAGGCTGCCTCCGCATCGCGATAAGTTCCCAAGTCTCTTAGTTGTCTTCAATTCGCCTGCGTGGTCGCAGTGTTGATGGTCCCAGTGCCTGATGGAGGTGCTTTTGTTTTGATTTCCTCTCTAGATACCCAATTCGAATGCAATAACCGGAGTAGGAGTTTTCAAGAACGCATATATCGCAATACTTTTTAAAAGACAACAAAACAAACATGGATACTTTCGCCATTACGGAGGGTATGGTCCCTCAATCAAACCACCACGACGGCCACGATTCCGCTACTGCAGCCGGTGGAACACTTCCAGAGGGCGCAAACAAGTTTCAGCGTGCAATTGCTGCTTGGAGAGGTACTTACCACCCTTCAGAAAATCCTCCCCCTCTAACCCCTCAGGTGAGGCACATGCTAATGCCCCCGGACTTGCATAGGCATTGATCTGTCCAACACGATCGCAAAGTTAGATGGAACTGCCTCCGATATCGTCGCTCAACAGCGAGATGCACTTGTTCAGAGGAAAGATCTTGCGCAGAAGACGAAAGACTTCCGGAAGCTCGATGATGCTTCCAAGCTCTCAGAATATAAGGGCCTCCTGAAAGGTCCGTATTTTCTCTCTCTCGTCGCCGCCTCTTTTATTATGCTTGTCTCACACTCACTAATCCATGGTCTAATAGCATATCAAAGCTTTATTGATCTCTTGACCAACCAAGGCAAGGTTTCATCGTCCGCATTTCTGCAACTTTACTCCTCGCTTTCGGAGGCTCCGGATCCGTACCCCCTTCTCGAGACTTCCGTCGATTCTCTTGTCCTTTCTGAAGAAACTGTCCCCAAGTTGACCTCGGAGCGGGATCAGCTGCAGGGCTCTGTCGAACGTCTCACTTCACAGTTGGATGAAACTGAAAAGCGCCTCCAGGAGGAACGGACCGCGAGACAGAAACTAGAAGAGAACCAGGACGCGAAAATTAAAGAAGTTGAGTCATCATGGTCGGCTGTGTTGACGGAGAAATCAAACAACTGGACTGCTAAGGAGAAGAGTTTGGAAGAGAAGTTGGAGAATCAAGAGCGTCTGGTAAAAGAGTTGAAAGCGAGTTACGAGGTTTCACAACGTCTAGGTCAAGACGATGACAGTGGTGATCATTCCCGTTCTGGAGCTACCGCTGCAGAGCTGGAGCTGGTATCTGCAGATCTTGAGAAGACGAGTCTCCGACTAGCGGAAATGGAGGCACGGAATGAACAGTTGCGGCTTGAGCTGGCTCAGGCCGTTTCACATTCCAAGTCAGAGCAAAGGGCTTCTGTTGAAGACGACCCAGCATACCTGCGCCTCCAATCCGAAAATTCCTCCTTACTACGTAAATTAGAAGCAGCAAGGTTCGACAGGGAGTCGGAACGACATACCTGGGAGGCCAAATTCCTACAATCTGAGAGGCAAAGCTTGAAGGTCTCTGCCGAAAAAGACGAGTTGAAGTCTAGACTAGAGAAGGTTGCTGACTATGAAGATATTCGCCGTGAGTTAGAGATGATCAAAGTAAGCTTCTTTATTCTTCAATAGGAGTTTCACGGGGCGTTGCTAATACTTCCTCAGTCTATCGAATTCTCAGCCGGTGACGCTGACGAAGATGACAGCGGCGATATCGATGCATCCGCAACCACCAATGGCACAACCTCGAAATCTAAAGACGGCAAGAACAACACTTTAGAACAACTTCTCTTGGCCAGGAATAAGAAACTCACGGATGAGCTCACTATCTTACGGGTTTCACATCGCGATCTACAGGGTCAGCTCGAAACCCTACGTGAGGATCTCTCAAGCACAAAAGAGGAGCTTGAGAAATCACAGGCCCTCTCCACAACCCTAGAAAACGATCTCCTTCATATCCAACAGGAGGCCGCAAATGCCTTCCCCTCTTCGGCTATGTCTGTCGCAGGCACTTACAGCTCAAAATATCCACATTCATCACGGAGGGGAAACATATCCCCAACATCATCCATCATCTCTGGATTCGACCAAAGTACCATGTCTAACAACACAATGGAAGCTATTCGCGCCGGCGAACCTGTTGGTGGGGGCTCCGGTCTTTTGCCGATGATTCAAGCCCAACGTGACCGCTTCAAGAAGAAAAATACTGAGCTAGAGGAGGAACTATCGAAAATGTACAGTACTGTGAAGTCCTTGCGGCAGGAAATCTCCTCTCTCCAGAAGGATAATCTCAGTCTCTACGAGAAGACGCGATACGTTTCCACATACAACCGTGGCCCAGGCGCATCGTCCTCTGCATCCGCCTACGCGAACAAGCCTAGCGCTTCCTCCGTTCACCTCTCCGCAGATACTCCCTCCGGCCTCTCTATGGACCGGTACCAGTCTGCTTACGAAGCCCAGATCTCTCCATTTGCTGCCTTTCGGGGTCGGGAATCGACTCGAGCGTACAAACGGATGAGCCTACCCGAGCGAATTGTTTTCTCTATCACACGAATCATTCTTGCGAACCGAACCAGTCGAAATCTTTTCGCAGGGTACTGCTTTGCACTTCATATCCTCATCTTCCTCATGCTATACATGATGAGCTCCATGGAAATTGAAAAGCATAGCAGCGCAGCGCTTGGCGCAACCGCCGGGGTTCTCATGGACGGGGGTAGTGGTGAAGCAGTTCGGGCCGGTAGTAATGGTTATGCTGGACAGCTACATGGCGATGACTGGCAGCAAGCGGGGTTTAATCATGCTGATTAGCCTGCTATTTGGTTGTATAATTTGGTATGGTGTTACTGGATGATGATTAATGTTTATTTTGCTTTCTATAGGGTTAAGGATGATGTGAATACCTAGGTATCTTGTAAATAGCTTATTTTATTTTATTTTTTATTTTTTTTTCCCTCTTCCTTAGATGGGTTCGTTTGTTCTCCCTTGTATGCTGAAGACAGGCTACCTCCTGATCGGATCAGAGTATTTATCGTATGTATTTTTTTTTTTTTTTTCCTTTCTTTTAACCTGGGCATTGTTCTCCTACCTACCTACCTACCTAACGTCGCTCAGCCGCTGAGACACTTTACACCACAGTTTTCCCCCTCTCTTAATATATTTTTTTAATATAATTTCTCGTTTTCTCGTTACTCTCGTGTGTCTTCTAGGTTTCTCCAGTAGTAAGATAACCACCCGCTTCAACGCTCAACCAATAACCGAATGCCCTGATGTCTCGATTCAGAGCCCACCATAATTTTCATCTCATTCCATGGGTAGGTAAGGTACTTACCTAATAATTACCTTGAACTTATTCCAGGTAGTACCTTGAATTGGCGTTTGCAACGACTTAGAAGACCGTCATCCAATTATATACCAGGATCTACAGCCCCCCAGTTTCTTGCATGCTTGCCACTAAGGTACGTACCTACCTAGGGTTTATTGCCTGCCCCAGGTCAGTTGTGCTGTGCGCCTGACAGAGCAGATGACTTTTAGGTTTTTGTTTTTCGTTTTTTTTTTTTTTTTTTTTTTCCTCTACGAGCTAGTATACCTAGATAAATACTTAACCAGGATATATCCCAGTTACATCACTACTACGTAAGGAAGCCCCCAATTTCTATAGAAGTGTGTGACCAGCCCCTTAAAGGTAGACAGAAAGACAGACAGGTGTATATTTAGATATATCTACCTAAAACAGATGATCATTTGGGTGGATGGAATGTGTTTCCGTACGCGCCGAGCAAGAAAACACAATGCATTGTATGTACATTTTCTACCGCACGCAACCTTTAGTCTTCTATTTCTTCTCTCCCCCTCTACCCGGCCCCTACTCCTTCGTAGTAGGTATAATGGAAAATGGGACATGTTACCTACCTGGTAAGATAGGTACCTAGGTACCTACCTAGTCAGGCGTTATTCTTGCAGCCCTCAACCATCCAATTGGACTGGAGGAATGATGCTCTCGATGGGCTAGTAGGTACCCAGTATCTAAGGTATAATAGATCTAGTACGGACGTCCTTTATTAGGTAATAAGTAGGTGGTAGCGTTGGGTGATATTAGGTATATGATTCTATTAATAGTTAGTTAATAATTGATTAGGTGATGGTGTATGTGTGCTATTATCTATTATCTATTATAGGCATGGGTTTGAGAAAGCCACGAGGGGCAACTAATTTTCTTCAGCGCTTGGAGTCAATCAGTCTCCCCTCCGGCATAGACTTTTATCTGGTGGTAGGTAGGTAGATAGGCCTATGGGTTGGCGGCTCGAGGGGCATATGATAAACAGATATCTGGCTGAGGTATTTTGGTCGTTCGTACTATTTATTAACTTCGGTTTGGTACTCCGTGGTTGGTTTATCTAGGTATATATATACGCTGTTCACGTATAGATGGGGATTGTGGAATCCACACTGGTAGGTAGGTAGACATGTATGTATACATACACACATAAAGAGGACAGATAGAACTAAGAAAAAAGAACCTACAGTATATAGTAGTAGTAGAAAAAGGAAAAAATATTGGCCCGAGCCGCGGATCGAACGCGGGACCTCTCGCAGATATGCTTGGGTTAAATCCCTAAGCGAGAATCATACCACTAGACCACCCGGGCGGTGATTGTTGAATGCCATTGGCTCCTTTGGTTAGTTGTTCCAATTAGAGAATGACCAAGGTTTTCAGTCTGCATGAAGACTCCTCTCAGGACGTGTCGGGAGTACCTAGTTAAAGAACCTAGGTAGTGTCGGCCGACCGGAGAGAAATCGGTCAGCTACCTAGGAATTGGGAACAGACAAATTGGCCTTGCCTATATTTGGAGGCGGGGAGAAGAAGAAAAAAAAAAAAAAGAAAAGTGCCACAAACAAATGGGTGTTGTCAATACCTGTCGTTGTCCCGCATGACAGCCATCCTGAAACAGAGCGCATGCGACCATCAATCCAGCATATTACCTAGGCGCTTCAGTACATTCTCCTGTGTGCTGTGATTGGCCACAGGTAGGGTTAGCACTTGGTAGGGCTATAATAGATGAGGGAGATGTGTCTCTATGATAGTGTCTGTTTGTATGTGTAGGTACGAGGTGTAGAGATGGCTAACTGCGTCGGGATTAGAGGGGCAAGTGCAGTGGTGTTTGACAAAGTCAATCCCAAAAATAGCACACTGTAACTGGTGGAAGCTGGTCTTAGCTGCATCGAGGAGGAGGAAGAAGAAGAAAATGATAATAATAATAATAATAGAATGAAGGATCTCATCTCCTCGAGCAGACTATCCCTCTCTAGGGCGACTTCTAAGCGCCGACCAGATATATTATTAGATCACAGCGCCGGACCGGGGTAGGCTTCGACGAATCAACATCCACGATCTCCTCCTTCAGCACACTGATTGTCTGCAGCTTAATGCCCCCTGGTTCTCCCACTAAGCTAGTTACTCTTAGACTTTCCGAGAGGAACAAAGTGCCTGGAAAAATGGCTGGTCGGCGCATACACACTGTCCAATGAGGGTCAGAGCTGCTTTTTCCAGGTTTCTTCATCGGCGCTTGCACAAAGCTTTCCAGTCGAGAGCTGTTTATAGATCCCACACTTTGGGTTTCGGATAGAGATCCACGTTACTATTCTCTGCATGTAGTGTGGATGCTCTCCTGCAGTTTGGCTCCGAGCATCATTCCCTTTCTCCCGGCTATATTAGCCACCGGCCTGCACTCCCAACCCTGTCATATTTTCTTCAGTTTCTTTACTCGTGCGGTTTCATTGTTCTATACCTTTCCTCAGTTCGTCGTTTTCTTTTCTTTTCTTTTTTTTTTTCCTTCTTCCATTCTGTCTCGAGCCTCTGTGTTGATCACGAGCCTCTTGCTTTTACTCTTTATTCGGACCTTATTGCTTCACTGACACTCGCCGCTCTTACTTGATCGATTATCGATTTTCTTTTTCCTTTAAATTCATCTGTCTACCATCACTCTGAAATAAGACAAAAAAAAGGATTGATTAGCAGCCGGAATGCGTCCAGTCCTCTTCATGGCCAGCTGCCTAGCAGCCTCCTCTCTGGCAGCACCTATCCTTGACAACATCTATGACTTTTCAGACGACATGGCGGAGTTTTTGGGCAGAGTTGGCAGCCATATCAATGATATTACAGATATCTTCGACTCCGCATGGACCTGTGATCCCTCCAAAATCTCTCTACCATCTTATGCCTCGGGCCTACCGGCCCCGGATGGTCAGAAACCGATATACGTCGCGCTAGGACGTGGCACACAGGTAAGCAGCCAGCGAGCTCCCGGCTGCACTCACCCCACCCGCTCAACTTAAGACTTCGAATGCTAATGTCTATAACAGAATTACACCTGCGCAACTTCTACCGCGGACTCAGCTCCCGAAGCGATCGGAGCCGTTGCCCGCCTCTACAATGCAACTTGCATTGCGGCAAGCTTCCCCAACCTTCTCAACATCCTCCCTAGCATCGCGTACAGGATCGCACTGCCATCAAACGAATATCAGCCGCTGCCGCCAGTCAACATTAACCTCCTAGGCCATCATTTCTTCCAGGGTTCAACACCCGTCTTTAACATGGACACTACTCCATCACAACAGCATGGAATCGCCTGGGTGGAGAAGACTGGATCAATTGACGCCCCCACGAATGCGATCAAGGGAAGCAATGGTGCCGTTTCCTGGCTTTATCTCAATACTATCAAGAACACGGTCGGACCGTACACGAGTGTCTACCGAGTGGATACGGCAGCTGGAAGTCCGCCGACGACTTGCGAAGGAATGCCCAAGAATTTCACTGTCCAATATGCCGCAAACTATTTCTTCTATGGCAAATAATATCCTTTCTTTTGTTTTTTCTTGGGCGGTAATTGATTGTTCTTTTTTCCTTTCTTTCTTCCCTGCTTGCTTTACCACCCCGGGGGGGTAGGTAATGGATATTTTCTGCGCTGTAAATAGTTTATAATCAAATCAAAGAAACCCCTTTTGAAGAAAATGCTATACACGCGAAATCCGAGATGAAACCAACCAATTGCTTAGATACTATCAAGAGAGATTGTTACTATTAGTTATTCCCATGAGAGCAGGGCTTTTCTAAATCAGGTGACCTCGTCTGGACTTCAACACGTGACCAATATCCACACAGTATCTGCAAAAGACGCTAGTCCTAGAGTAGCCTAGCGGTATTAGATTTTCGAAAGTTTCCTAAAGAGTCTTCTTGGTCTGCCAACCTGAGGACAAAAAAAAAAAAAAAAAAGAAGCTGCACCACCGCGACCTCAGTGTAGGTGTGATATCTCTCTCTCTCACACACACCTCCTCAACCCTCATCCGAACGATACGATTACGATATCCTAAGAGATATTGACGATACCTTTTTCGCGAACGAATTCAAATAAGCTAGCTCTTATTTTTTCCCTTCACCTGAAAATTTTTTTGCCTTTTTCCTTCTGGGCTCTCTCATCACTTCTTCTCTCTTTTCAGCCATACCATCTTATTCTGGCTGACTACGACCTTATTCGCTATCTTTCTCGACCAATCTATCGCTTCATATAATTACAATGGCTTTCGGTGGCCCTAGAGGAGGACGTGGTGGTGGCTTCGGCGGTGGTCGAGGTGGTGGTGGTGGCCGTGGTGCTCCCCGTGGCGGCGGTGGTCGTGGTGGTGGTCGAGGTTTGTTATTTCGCCATTGACTTCTAAATTATTTGAAGGGAAAGAAAGAGAGCTCTGTATGGGCTATGTTTCTTTTCTATCGGTTGCTCAGTCGCTCGCTCGCTGCGAATTCTTTCTCTGGAAAGGAAGAGACCAAGAAAAAGATTGAAAAAAAGAGGAGAGAGAAGAAAGGATTAAGCCGTCCACGGTAGCGGCAGGCTTCTTTCATTCTTCTTCTCTCCTTTTTTTTTTTTCCTTTTTTCATTTTCTGGTTCTTCAACGAACTTGGACTACAGCCATCTCCTATTTACACCCTGCAGAGCCTCTCAACCCTTCAAACAAATAATAAAAGACATCAATTGCTGACTTGTCGTGTTTGTTGATGGATAGGCGGTCTTGGAGCTCGTGGTGGCCGTGGTGGCCCCCGTGGTGGTGCTCCCCGTGGTCGTGGAGGCCCTCGTGGAGGTGCCCGTGGAGGTGGTCGTGGAGGTGCTAAGGGTGCTAGGGGTGGTGCCAAGGTCATCATTGTATGTGGTTCCTGTTTCTTTTTACGCTCCTAGCAGCTCCATAGATGATGGCTATCTGGGACATGTCACTAATAAGGCCGTTGCCTGTAGGAGCCCCACCGTCACGCCGGTGTCTTCGTCGCCCGCGGTGGTAAGGAAGATTTGCTCGTTACCAAGAACTTGACCCCTGGAGAGGCCGTCTACGGTGAGAAGCGTATTGCCGTCGAGTCTCCCGCCGGTGAGGATGGCGCCGTCACCAAGACCGAGTACCGTGTGTGGAACCCTTTCCGCTCCAAGTTGGCTGCCGGTATCTTGGGTGGTCTCGATGACATCTACATGCGCCCTGGCTCCAAGGTGCTCTATCTCGGTTCCGCCAGCGGTACCTCCGTCAGTCACGTTGCTGATATCGTCGGTCCCACCGGAAACGTCTACGCTGTCGAATTCTCCCACCGTTCTGGCCGTGATCTGATCGGCATGGCTACCCACCGTACAAACGTTATCCCCATCGTTGAGGATGCCCGTCACCCTCTCCGTTACCGCATGCTTGTGCCCATGGTCGACGTCATCTTCGCCGACGTTGCCCAGCCCGATCAGGCCCGTATCGTCGGTCTGAATGCTCACATGTTCCTGAAGCAGGAGGGTGGTGTCATTGTCTCCGTCAAGGCCAACTGCATTGACAGCACAGCTAAGCCTGAGGTTGTGTTTGCTCGTGAAGTCCAGAAGATGAGAGATGAGAAGATCAAGCCCCGGGAACAGCTCACCTTGGAGCCTTTCGAGCGAGATCACTGTATCGTGTCCGGTATCTACAAGCGTTCCGCTTAAATTTGAAGAAAAAAAAAAAAAGAAAAAAGACAAAAAGGGAAAAAAGCAGGTGTTTTTCTTTTCTTTTTTGTGTGTGTATTTTTTCATTAACGGCTCTTTTCCTTTTTTTTTTTTTTTTTTTTATCCCTCCCTTCTTCAGGTCTTAATTGTTTCGTTATCCGGCGTCAAGTGTTCTATGATTTGCTGAAATGTTTTCCCCCTTATTTTTTGTGTCTATTGGATGTCGAGGAAATCTAGATGTGCTTCCGGTTTATTTTTTGAGACCGTAAAATCTTAAGACTGCGTTTGTGCACATACAAACATATACGGAGCTAATGATTTAGTTTATTGTTCAAAGAAAGTCTCTTCAGTTCCCTCTCTCCTATAATTCCGTGACTAGGTAGGTGCATGGATAAATATTTGCGCTTTGTCTTGATGTCAACCTTTTCTTCTCCATTTACAGCTACCACCATACAAGGGAAATCCAAACCATAGCCTGTGGTATCAAGAATAGTCTGATCTGATATGTTTTCAAGGGGGGAATAAAGAAGGATAGTTGGATACTACTTCCTTAGCATCACGCAGCAACTCCGATGGAGAAAAAGTAGTACATCCCTAGGCCCCTATGTAATTACTACCCACTACCTGCATAGGTAGACATGGCCTGTACATTCCATGTGATGGGGTTACTTACTACCTGGTTTCCTTCGGTAGAACTTGTGGGTAAGGTAAGGTGTATTGTATGAATCGGCCATTAGTCCGAGAGCCGATGAATGACATGCTGACGGCGAAAGTCCGATGTGGGCAACAGACACACACTTCCTTAACCTACACAGTCCAATACGTAGTAGTGAATACGAACTATACTACCTAGCTGTGTGGGATGGTCGTGGAGAGCGTGGGGGGAAAGGGGAATTAAGGAATGTAAATTACCCATTGCCCAAGTCGTCCAGTACTTGTAACCCCGCAGTACTGGAGACGCCTATATATAAACTGTTTGGTTTCTGGGGAGGGATACATTTCTTATTTTTATTTACCTCCTCCCTTGTTCTCTGTTCTCTTTTACATGAAAAAAAAAGAAAAAAGAAGTGAACAAAATAAAAATAAAAATAAAATAGAATAAAATGTCTATTCTCATTACTGGAGCCAGCGGCTTCGTGGG
The DNA here is from genome assembly GCA_027569155.1 of Aspergillus haitiensis. NCBI lineage: Eukaryota > Fungi > Ascomycota > Eurotiomycetes > Eurotiales > Aspergillaceae > Aspergillus > Aspergillus haitiensis. The sequence goes on from JAPDEO010000047.1 coordinate 196,637, forward strand.
CCAACAACTCGCCGTCGCCCTCCTCTCAAGCTCTCCAGACATAACAGTAACTCTAACCGATATGGTGACACCGACAATCCCGCCGTCAACACCAGGAGAGTACGCCTCACGAGCGACATGCATTCAAGCCGACCTCACCTCCACATCTACAATCGAGCGCCTCTTCGACACCACACACCGCTTCGACACTATCTACCTCCTCCATGGGATCATGTCCAGCGGGTCCGAAGCCAACTTCGAGCTCGGCATGCGTGTGAATCTCGACTCTTACCGGATCATCCTGGAGCGTCTCCGGCACGTCCAGCCGGGCGTCAAGGTCGTCTTCGCATCGAGTCTCGCCGTGTACGGACTCGCCCCGCCCGGGTTCGTCATTGACGAGACCAATTTCCCCCCCGTGCCGGCGTCCTCGTACGGCACGCAGAAACTCATCGTAGAGTGCCTGTTGAACGATTACTCGCGTCGGGGCTTTATTGACGGGAGGGCTGTCCGTCTCCCGACGGTGACGGTGCGCGCGGGGAAACCGACCCAGGCGGCGAGTAGCTTTGCGAGTGGGATCATTCGGGAGCCGTTCAATGGGGAGAGGGCTGTGTTACCTGTGAGTAAGGAGACGGAGCTGTGGATTTGCTCGCCTGAGACGGTGGTGCGGAATCTGATGCATGCTCGGACGATTCCCGCGGAGGCGTTTGGGGAGTTCGGTTCTAGGTCGGTTAATTTGCCTGGATTGAAGGTTAGTGTGCAAGAGATGTTGGACGCTTTAGAGGAGGTGGGTGGGAAGGAGAGAAGGGCGTTGGTGGATGAGATATATGACCCCGAGATTGATCGCATTGTACAAACTTGGTCGCCGCTGTTTAATCCCGAGCGGGCCTTTAAACTGGGATTTGCGGGGGATGTGTCTATGGTTGAGAATGTGAAGCGATATGCTAGTCAATTGTGAGTTGATTATTAGTAGTTTGCGTGAGTGGTGTATTGAGGATATCTATATCTATAGTAGAGAATCGCCTTCATGGAATCACGGGAGCTTTTTCAAAGGAATATAGATACGTGGTTTTGAGTGAACGAAGAAAGACAATTTATTTATTTTTTCTTATGATTTTAGGTTATCTTTCAATTATCCCTCGTAGAGTTCTGAAAGTAGCGCAAAATACTGTCTGAAGCCTGTGAGTGGCACAGCCGCGGGGAATGAGTTGACGACTCTCGGATTTAGATATACATTGTGCCTAAGGGTAAGAGGGGTCTCAGCCTTTTAAGTCTCTATGAGCGGTGGCTGATAGTTGGCCCTACCTTGTCCGTCTAAAACCATTTAGTGTGGGCAAGAATCGTTTCATCATGTCCTTATAGGACCCCGTTTGATTCTCTAGGTTTGAACAGTATTTCCCAATATACTCAATGATCGATCGACTGCTAGTGCAAACAGCAATATCGGTGTTTGCTAGCCAAGACATGGTAATTAGGCGGTTATAGCAGTTGAGGTGTGAGTCATTTCGGCTGGCATATAGGTGATAGTATCCGGCTCCAGGTGGACGTTCTAGAGCTAGCTCTCCTGGGGGCAAGGAGAAAAGTGAAGCCAGTAAACAATGCGGCCGGAACGCTTATCACGATGGAGACAGTATGCTGGTTCCCACACCCGTGTTGTTGCACTTGGTTGATCATTGCAGATAGTGTAGCAAGATTATTTTGCACTGCTGAATGGGGGAGTGCAATAGTAGGCTGTTCATCATGCAGGGGGGCTTGCCGTCGACTTTGGGATTAATGGCGCTGACATAGAAGCCCCATGATTTAGCACATGCATCTTGAAGCTGGTTTTCATGAGATGTGTGCTTAGTTGCTTGTAGCTCTACCCTTAGCCCTTTGATCACAGTGACAGTCATTTGGGTTCCTTGTAAGTAGAAATTCGCATCTTTGAGAGAAACCCTCAATTTTTGGTAACAGTAAAACGAAGACAGTCCTTAGTCACAGACGTCTAGTTATAATAAAGGGAGAGATGCGTTACAGTTAGGGCGGCTGAGATAACCCATGTTTCATTATTGAAACCGTTGACCCTTGTTCGGCATACACATTTGTGTGTTTGGGATATATAATAAAGACGTCTTCATGTAACCGAAGTATTTGGGAAGTTTTGATGTAAAAATGTGTTGTATACCCTTTGACATGAGAGGTAGTATTCGGTGGGTTGATTAGTTTAAGGAATGCCGGATTTTGTATGCGAGTAATCTGGGATGAGAGAATGGGAGGCTTTGGTGCTCTTCAAGGAAGTCGGGGTGAGGTTTCTTTTGATGAATAGAGGCTTTCTCCAAGTTGAGAGCCAGGGTAGCAAACAAAACGAAGAAGTATGATGACTGGAGTATATAAGAGATATGACTCTTGAGTTGCGAATAATCTAGCGGAGATGCGGGAGCCATCAACATATTCGTTTTAGAGATAATAAGAGAAGAGGAAGAAGATGAAGAGAAGGAAGAAGAGGAAGAAGAGGAAGAAGAGGAAGGAGATGAAGGAGATGAAGATGAAGGAGATGAAGAAGATAAAAACTGCAAACAAATTATTGGAAAGAAGGAGACGGCATCGCCTTTATGCTGCACATTGTTAAGATCGCAATCCCATTTTTCCAGAGACATTAGCCATTTACTAGAGAAGCCTTCTCATATGCATCATGGTATCTAATTTTCCATGTGCCCAGATTCTCAAAATATTTTTTTTTTAAAGAAAAAAAAAAATTCATAGCTCATCTCGCACCTGCTTCAACATTCAGTTATAGTTGTAACAGAAAATCCATTGATAAGCCAAATCACAGTTTGTTTTCTCGTAGATGAGCCGGTATGGGAGGTAAAGGTTTAAAAAGAGAAAAGGAAAGAAAAGAAAAACATAGTTTAAAAGATAGTGTTGCTCAGGTCACCTCCAAAACAGTTATCGCAGAGGTCCAACCCATGCGTTTACACTCAATTTCTGCTTAATCTTTGGACATAGTATGAGTTTTGTTACCATTGAGCCTTAAGCACAAAGTGTGTAAGAGAATTTAAATATATAGGTCTAATCTCAGCCTCTAGAACCTCTAGAGGAGTTTCAGCCTCCAAGTAAGATGCGATTTATCAACGGACAAGACCCAAGCCCGTTTTTTCCATTTCTAAGCAAAAAGGCAACCGGGGGGGAGTGGTGCTAGAAGAACTGGCAAACCGGACGAAAATCTACAAAATCCCTGGATGGGTGTTAAGCCTTAGCATCCTGGGTGTTTTTAGCCTAGAAAACAAAGTCATAACACACGTCGGAAGTCGGCTTTTCGTTCTCTTGTTGTTCCTTATCCACATCCTAGGATTAGCGGCAGTTTGAGGAAGAGAGGGTCTTCTCGAACCCAATAAATTTGTTATTGTTAGCAAGCATAGTGGTAGTAAAGGTTCCTTCTCTAACCCATTGTTCTCGTGTAGAAACTGGCTAGATGGGAGAATTATGCTCGACGAGGAAAAGTCGGATCGAAAGCGGTGGTTTGGAAAAGCGGGTCATGTGATTGGCCAGCGGGTTGGCTCTCACAATTTGACTCCCGAACTTCAACCTCGCATCTCCAGCTCATCAACCTTTCCTCCATCCCCCGTCCCTTCTCCCTCCACCACAGTCCCTTACTCCTATCACAATGGCTTCCCGGCGCCTAGCCTTTAGCCTCAACCAGGCTCTGCGCAGTCGCGCCGCCTTGAAGGCCGTCCAGCCCATCAAGCGAGGCTTTGCTTCTCCCGTTACCCTGCCATCCACCACCCAGTCCACCACTCTTTCCAACGGATTCACGGTACGATGCGCCTCAATCGCTATCTCAATGACTTCAATGATCCGCTAACTGGTCTTTAGATCGCTACTGAGTACTCCCCATGGGCCCAGACCTCGACTGTTGGCGTGTGGATCGATGCCGGTAGCCGGGCAGAGACTGACAAGACCAACGGAACTGCGCACTTCCTGGAGCATCTTGCTTTCAAGGTTGGTAATATCGAAACACTACGTATTGAGAAAAGTGACTGACACATGATGTCTTTCTATTCTTAGGGTACCAACAAGCGCTCGCAGCACCAATTGGAGCTTGAGATTGAGAACATGGGTGCTCACCTCAACGCCTACACATCGGTACGGCCCGGAAATGTCATGATGAAGCAAATTATGTGGATACACCACTAACAACTCTCTCTAGAGGGAAAACACCGTCTACTACGCCAAGTCTTTCAACAACGATGTCCCCAAGGCCGTCGATATCCTTGCCGATATCCTCCAGAACTCCAAGCTCGAGCCCGCTGCCATTGAGCGTGAGAGGGATGTGATTCTTCGTGAGCAGGAGGAGGTTGACAAGCAGCTCGAGGAGGTTGTCTTCGACCACCTCCACGCGACCGCTTTCCAGAACCAGCCTCTCGGTCGTACAATCCTTGGCCCTAAGGAGAACATCCAGACTATCTCCCGTGACAACCTGACCGATTACATCAAGACCAACTACACTGCTGATCGTATGGTTCTCGTCGGTGCCGGTGGTATCCCCCACGAGCAGCTCGTTAAGCTCGCCGAGCAGCACTTCGGCTCTCTGCCCAGCAAGCCCCCAACCTCCGCTGCCCTCGCTCTTACCGCTGAACAGAAGCGTACTCCCGAGTTCATCGGCTCCGAGGTCAGACTCCGCGATGACACTCTCCCCTCTGCCCACATTGCCCTTGCCGTTGAGGGTGTCAGCTGGAAGGATGATGATTACTTCACTGCCCTTGTGGCCCAGGCCATCGTCGGCAACTGGGACCGTGCCATGGGCAACTCCCCTTACCTTGGTAGCAAGCTTAGCTCCATCGTTGAGCACCAGGGCCTTGCCAACAGCTTCATGAGCTTCTCTACCAGCTACAGCGACACTGGGTAAGTATTTTTGTTTTTTTTTTCTTTGCGTTACTTTGCTTCCCCCCCAAAAAGGTCATTTTTGTGTGGAAATTCCGAGAAGTTAATGTTTTGTAACCTTTTTACTAATACAATGCAGTCTCTGGGGTATCTACCTTGTCTCCGAAAACATCACCCGCCTCGATGACCTTGTTCACTTCGCCCTCCGCGAATGGTCTCGTCTCACCTTCAATGTCACCTCTGCTGAGGTTGAGCGCGCCAAGGCTCAGCTTAAGGCCTCCATCCTCCTCTCCCTCGACGGTACCACCGCCGTCGCCGAAGATATTGGTCGCCAGATCATCACCACTGGCCGTCGTCTCACTCCCGAGGACATTGAGCGCACAATCGGTCAGATCACCGAGAAGGATGTTATGGATTTTGCCACCCGCAAGCTCTGGGATCAGGATATCGCCATGAGCGCTGTTGGCTCCATTGAGGGTGTTCTTGACTACCAGCGTCTCCGTGCCGATATGAGCCGAAATGCGTCTTAAAAAAAAGATGTGAAGAAAGAAATTTCGCTCTCTAGCGTTTTTTCATTTTTCTCTCCCTTTTACGTCACGTGTTTCTTCTTATATTTGTATTTTCGTATCAGAGAAAGAAAGTTCTTTTTTTTTTCATGTCCCCACACCCACTGCTCTGGTTTTCGCTTGGTGAAGATTAATAGATAGATATATGTATGGTGGGTGAATTGCGCGCGCAGGAGAGGAAGAAGAGGATAGGGGGGTAGCGTGTCTTGTACAGTACGCAAGCAGTCGCTGATATATCAAAATGTATTCTTTTGTTTGTAATCTTGGAATCCATCTATGGCGCCATCCGTAGACTTTTTTATTTTTCTCTTTGGCCAAACCGTTTAATGATTAATGATCAATCATCAATCAGGTATCTTCACGGTTGTTACCTACGGAGTAAGTACCTAATAGGGGGGTTGGTATCCGTCAGACCACGTTATTTTCAGCTAAAAACCCGGACATACCTACTTACAATCTTACAGGGGGGAAGGGAAAAAAAAAAAGAAGAAGGAAAAGGAAAGGAGGTGAAGTAACGATATTTATGTATATGTATACACCTGCCTAGGAATGAAAGAACCTAGGTCGGTAAGATGCAAGAGCACCACAAAACAAATCGCTCGATAACTCTGGTTTAAAAAAATAAATAACTAACTAAATAAATATATATAAATATACATAAGTAAAAATTAAAAGTTGTCCCAAGTTTGGACAAACAGGTTTTTCACATTTTTTTTATAGGTATATGTATTGCTATAGATTTATTATCTGATAAAATATATCACTTTGTTGTTGAACTAAAATGAATATAAAGTGCTATTTTGTATGGGAAATGGAATGGGAGCGTCCCGCTTGATGATGGATTATGTTATCATGAGCTGACTAAGCAATAGACGAAGGCGGCGCCCATCATGGAGGCGCCTGGGGCTCTGACATTTATCTATAGCATTGGCGAACGGACTGTAAATCTACTACCCCATCACTAGAACTATTAACTAAAATGTTACTTTGTCACCCCTTAACCCAAAGTTCACTTGAACCTCTCTAATCTTCACCCAGTGGAGCTGCAAAATGCAGGGTGACCCGCGTGGCCATTCGGTAACTCTTGCTCATTTCCCAGTATAGAATTCCAAATCTTCATGCCAAACTAAGAGGTTTCCTGATCGTACCCAGACAATGGAGTCACAAACAATAGTGTAAAATGGTTATTGAATTGCGCAAACTCTAGCGAATGGAGGATGATCGACCAGTGGAACTCTTGCCGACTTGGAATGGTATACATCTAGTTCTCCTTTCTCACGTCCCTCTGTCCACCCTATTTGTGATGGGAGCCTCGATATGAGGGCTGAAGTCTGTTGGACGACCCGGCTGGGCGTTCCGAAAGCCCCAATGGCTGTTATCCTGCAGGCTCCTCCCTCTCAGCTCCTCGGGCCTTTCGCTCCTCTTCGCCCCATGCTTCCAGCGCTTCGGCGATCTTGATCATCTGCTCCTCTTGGTACTCTAGCTGTCGAGCTGTGGCTTCTTCATCATTCTTGGGGAGATGCTCGCGCCAGATATGAAAGGCGAGGACAAACACACTGTCTTCCGTAATAGGCGACGTTTCGTCCGGGTCTGCAAAAGTGAATGAGGTAAGATCGACAAGGTAGCTTTCAACCATGTCATTAATAAATATCTGTCAGAGAATAAAGAGGGGGAACATACAGCTTATCATTTGCTCGGTCGTAACGTAGATCTTCTGGATTCTGGTCCGTGAGTATAAATCCTTCTTTTCTCATGGACCTGCTCCTAGTTAGTTATAGAATATCAAAGGGAAATGCAGACATACTCCAGAATAAAAGCCAGCTGCGTCTTGATGCTGGCTAACTGCTCGCTACTCAACTCCAAAAAGATGTCGTCTAAGTTCTCCCCTGGAACTCGACTGAACACACCAAAATGAATCCACCCTTCGGCATATGGAAAACGGGAGCCAGCCGTCTTGGTCTGATGCGTGATGTACTTGGGCCCATGTCCAATCTCCGAAAGCAGCTCATAAACTTCTAATTCATATAGGAAATTCTCCTCCGAACTGTCGCGAAACCCAGCCTTGTCTTCGATCGGCCCGTCAAAGTAGTCTTCAAAATACTTGAAGTCCAGACTGCATCCATTAGACGTTAAGGAAAATGAAATCAAGGAAATTAACACAGAAAGACATACTCATATCGGATCTTCATCACGACGGGCTCATCCGTATCCAGGTAGCGAGCGAGAACGAGAGATTGTTGCTAGCATAGATAGTTGCTTGTCTCGTCGGTGAGCTGCTCTTCCACCTTAACCTTCCTACCCTCAATTTTGAACACCCGACCCTCTAGGTCCATCTCGAACTCGTAGAGGTAAGACATTGTTTGCTAGAGGGCAAAATTTTGTCGGGGGAGAAGAAGAACTGTACAAAGAGAAAAAGCGCGTTGGTGGACGAGTAGAACTCTACCCAGGAAATTTTTTATTTTCTTTCTTTTTTCCCTTTACTCTTACTTTCAGCATTCACTGCACTACCTTGACGTCTGTACCTTAAATGGAGCTTACGGAATCAGAAAATTGAGCTATAGTTATTACCTCATAACAATCTATAAAACTAGGTAGTTCTACACAAAATTCATTTGCAAGTGCAGTTGCGTGGATACTCATGTTTATGGAAAGAATTGAAACAGAAATCTCAGGGTCATTAATTGCCACAGTTCTGGTAATATCTGAAACTCCTTCCTTAACCAGTGAGCCAGAATGGCCCTTTAAGTCACTTTAGAAGTTACCAGGACAATACTTCACAATTATAGTGCAGTGGGGCCTTGTATTGCCAGGGTAAGACAACCTAATCGAGCTGAGTTAGAAGCAATCAGCGTTCCTATATAAAACATTACCAACTCCTAGTCCCTGTTATAGAATTTTCTTTCGCGCCCTCTAAGGTTCAGCAATAGTGGTCTTTCCATTTCGTCCCAATCCTGATTACTCCTTTTGCTACATATCCCTTCACACTGCAGTCGACTTCAATTCCTCATTATGACCAGCCGGCCACTGCACCCTGACGAAAAGAGTCTAATATGGTCAGCTTTACCGGGATTGCGTACCTTCCAGGATTTCCGCACCAAGAATCCATCTCGATCGCAGTATGTTCTGCGAAAGGAGCGTTTGGAATCGTGGGAAAATTTCGAGACTGAAGTCCGAAAGGCCATCACAAACTTCTTGGAGGTGCCAATCTCTTAAGTCGGATATCAAACCTCCTGCTATTGAAAAATATGGTGTCGGCAGTGAGGATGGGATCAAGGCCCGCTTTAGTGAATCGATCGGTCAGCAAATGGGTTCCATATTCGATGCCATCGGCCTCAAGCTTTTTCTCGCAGACTTCCAGGTCGGAACACATTTTCGGGGCAAGAAGGTCAATTACTACAATAGGGAAAAGAGAGGCAGGGCGAGCCGCGGTGTGATCCCAGACCTTGTTCTGGTTGAGGAGGGTACCCACCACATCAAAGTAGTGGGTGAGTTGAAAACGGTTTGGACCTTTGAAAAGGAACGGCATGATTTCAAGAAGAAGAAGAAGGAGGGGGAGGAGGGGGAGCACAACGAATACGAGGTGCTAAAAGAGTTCTATGCTATAAAATTTGGTAAGAGGTTGACATGTTCGGTGTTACTTTCTTTAGATGCGGTGCTCACCTTCCTCTAGGGCAGCTTGTCCGGTATATGGATGATTTTAACTGTCGATACGGATTTTATAGCACGTACAGCGAAACATGGTTGCTAGAGTAAGAAGAGAATATAAGATTTATTTAGATGTTTATATACATAAAATATTAACTTCAAACTGAATTAGGGCATGATCTCTCATGTTTGGAAGACGACCTGGTTTGGTTTCAGTAGTCGCCATGTGGAGGAAGTCCTTCTGCATCGGAGACTTGGAATTTGGGAGCTGTCGCGGGATGGTTCAAATCGTGGTCCAAGGCAACGTGGAGGTCTTTATAAGAATGGCAAGGACCTTCTTATTAACAATGTTCAAGAGCTCCATCGGCAGTTCATTGCGGATTCGTATCTATCTTAGTCCTTCATGGCGGACTTAGGAGGCGTGGATGGAGTTGTCACAAGGGTCAAGCGGATTTCCAGCTTCAATGCCGACGATTGGGGTTATTAATCTCCGCCTCGTTCTTGCTGAGCACGCCCACTAAGCATGTCTGCAGGGATCTTACTACCTACCCATACACTATAATAACGAGAATTTTACAGTCAGACATGATCAGAAATACATCCATGATGGTTTTTACTACAAGTCTGTAGGGCTGTTAATATATACTAGTAGTATTTCTAACCTTCTATGATCTAATTTTTGCTAACTCAATTACTTGCCTGGCTGCTAATTCGGGTGCTAATGTGACTGGGGTTAGATGAATATTAGATGATCTGCTCCGAAGGTCCATGTATCCTAGCTAGCTGAGCTGTCCTGACTGTTAGGGGGGACATGGCACACACAGACAGATAAGCTACAGTTGAGGTGTGTACGTATTCTCCTGTGCCAAAGTCCCCGACCAATACAGGATTTCGTATTATGCAGACAACTCTCAAACGTCTCCCTCGCCTTCTCTACCTGTCAGTTGAGATAGTCTGGCATGATCTGTTTCCAGTTGTCTTCAAAATTAATAAGTCACCCCCTGTGTCGCCGCAGACCGCTTCACAGCCTCTTGGAAGCTTGGCTCTCCTCGTGCTGACCTATCATCCTAGACCCCATGCAGGATTAAACCTACTTGATGTCCCAAAACTCAAATTTTACCAGTCCGTGATGGCTCTGACACCACGGACACGCTGTATTTTCTTTTTCTTCCCCCCCCCCCCTTCTTTTTTTCACTTCTCCACCTTCTCGAGTTGTGGAGGGATGATCTTTCTCAGAAATAAAAATAAAAATAAAGTAAAAATAAATAAAAAAATAAATTAAATAACAGAAGATGAAAACAAAGAGAAAGCTCCCCTTTAAAGTCAGACGTATACCCCCCCTTCTCCCTCACCTTGACAGAAATCTCTCTGCATTTGATATTGCAATATTCACTTTCACAAACTCTCACTCTCGAACTCTAATTTCTCAACAGCATCATGTCTAACAAGTGGACCAGCTCTCTTTGGGATTGCTTCAACCCCTTTGACAAATGTTCGTCTCCTTTGCACCCAATTTTACTGGATTTGAATTTGACATCTAATTGAAACTCACATAGGTGCTCTTACCTGCTGCTGCCCATGCCTTGTTTATGGTGAAAATACCTCCCGGTTTCAGGATCCCAACCTCAAGGAAGGAAAATCTGTTAATGGCGATGTATGTGGACCTTCACCTCCCTGCCTCTTTTTCCTTTACTTCCACCCTGCTCTCTCCCCCTTCCCCCCTAGCCTGTACCTATTGTCCTTAACTAACCTTCATCTGCCTCCTACAGTGCTGCCTCTTCGTTCTCCTCAGCTACTGCGGTGTTAACTGGGTCCTCATGATGCTGAAGCGTGGTGAAATGCGCCAGAAGTTTGGCATTGAAGGGTCGACCGGCGAGGACTGCATCCTCTCCTGCTGTTGTCCTTGCTGTGTTCTGATGCAGCAGAGCAAGGAACTCGATGCGCAGGCCACTCGTTTGCAGGGAGGGCAGCCTGGATATCAAGCTCCCCAACCCATGGACTACCCGAAATAAGGGCACAATCCAAAATAGGTATTCCCCAGGCTATGATAGATATGCCGTATTAGTACTTGCATCTTTCATCTGTAGTGCCTGTGGGATATCTTGGCTGCTGAGTTCCTCCTTTCTTCTTTTTTCAATTTTTTTTAACTTTATACCCCTGGGGCCCCTCCCCCGTTTAATTTTTTCCTCTAAATACCCTTGTTTTTCAAACGCTTTGGATGGAATAATCCTTCCTCTTTCTCTCTCTTTTAATGATGTGCTTTTGTTTTCCTAGCCTCTCATGTACTTATCTTTTGATCATAGTACCTACTTAGTTAGCTTGTCGGATAACAATAATCCTCATGACTGATATACGAAGATATGTCAGTAACACGAGAATACTGAATAACCATCATTTTCTATCCTTCCTACCCCAGAAATTTTCTTTTTTCTTTCGCCCCCTTTTCTTTCCATTTTCCTATATGTTTTTCAGCTGGTAGTTAGCTCCTCCTATGTGTGTGTCAAGCCTACATGAAATTGATGCATGTTGTTAAGTGACAAGTGACGTGGTCCTGCAGCTTTCCGACCCCGAGTACCTGCAATTTGAGTTTGCTTTTTTGGCCCCCCTAAACTAGAGGTAGATTATTACCCAGGTAGGTAGTAACTAACTATAACCGAATTCCAAACTTGGGACGCCTGAACGCCAGTACTCGTATCTTGACGCGTTCGAAATTAGACTTGGCCCATCAATGTGATCCACGTTCGGGCTAAAAGATTGTTAATTTGCTTGCTAGGGCGGAGAATACGAGCCGCACACTGTCGATCAGGCATTCGAGACCGAATTAAACTTCCCAGTCTGATGATTAATCATTCAGCTGGGAACCTTTTTCTGCCCTTGGGAGTCAGGACTTGAGACTCAGCCGTCGGCTAGGTCTTCCTTTTGTCTTGAACGCCTTTGGTCTTATGATCCTGGAGTCTTGGCCATTGAAAGATTAAGATTAAGATATAATATTTTTATTTCGGAAGGTCAAACTAAATATTAGGTACCCACTAAGTACTACCTAGTGTCTCTTAGGTAGTTAGTTTGTTAGTTTACTATGACCGTTAACTACTTTGCCAGAGTCAGGTCTAAGGCATATTGGTCGGGATCATGTGAAGAATTAAACTTCATTATGTAAGAAAGCTAGGGGCACCACATGATCTAAGCCTTATCCTCACCTAGTTAGTAGGGGGCATGGGCCTTACTTTTGCTATCAAGACAAGCCCCTTTTATTCATTATTGCCGTTCGACCTCACATCGGAATCTCCTTGTCCCAGATCTCTCACTCTCGCTGCGATCGCACAGTCGTCCTGGTACTGGAGCCTACCAGCCTAAGTTATGTGGTACTTAAATGCAACTATATCTTCCAGCTCAACATCTCTATGTTTATTACCCCAGCCCCATGAATGTTGACTCAAAAAAGAACACAGTGAGAAGAATCACGAAAAACCTGGAGATTATCCCAGCGACTACGTATAAGTACACGGGGGCCTAAATACCCCACAAAAGTCTCATAAATACATGGTTGCTAATCATAACCCAAGACACCGTGCCTCACCGTCCTGGAAGGGGAAGTCAAAGGACATGTGGCTTCTGCACATTCTTGGAAGACCTGGAGAATTTAAGCATCCACACGGGGCCCATCCAAGTTACTACAATTTCATCAACGGAATTGAATGATATGCCCAACTACATTGGTGAGATTTGGATGGGAGGAGGGTGATAGAACAAGCCCCTTGTTGGCTTTATCACACCTTCTCCCCTACAATGGCATTCCAAGTCTATACATTGCTCCCGCTTGTGTAGGCATAATTCGCACGCCGATCCAACAGGTAAGCCGGGCTAGCTCAATCGGCAGAGCGTGAGACTCTTAATCTCAAGGTTGCGGGTTCGACCCCCGCGTTCGGCTCATCTTCTTCTAACCACCAAGCCGGGCTAGCTCAATCGGCAGAGCGTGAGACTCTTAATCTCAAGGTTGCGGGTTCGACCCCCGCGTTCGGCTCGTCCTTCCTTTATTATCCACTAAGCCGGGCTAGCTCAATCGGCAGAGCGTGAGACTCTTAATCTCAAGGTTGCGGGTTCAACCCCCGCGTTCGGCTAATTCTTTTTTTGCTTCATATCGACTCTGTTAGTTATGTTCAAGCTCGTCAATGGCCCAGATTTGCCCCCCTGATTCACCCAGTTGGGGGATGTATCAGCCGTACTCGTTTTGCAAGTCGGAATTAGGCCCCAGTCGCGATCTACATATCCGTATCTAGATACTCCAGCTCACTGCAAACTTTTTGGCATTTGGAATCACACGTGGTTTGGTGACTTGAAAATAGGGGCCCAGCTCTGCGTGTATATGTATCTTGATTAATTAATAAATTAGTCTTGACATGCGCAGAGGGAACTCATTGGTAGGCGCAGTAGGCACACAGTCATGACATAACTAGAATTAATTTTCTGTACTTAAATTTTCATACTGAATTCCGCCCCAATGAAATATTAACTTCCTAATTATGCAATATTTATATACCTGCATTTTGTTGGATGCAAAGTCTAGACCTCTCGGAATTTAACCTGGCCAGTCATGACGCTTACATAATAGACCAACCGGACCGGAGATTTTCCAGGGTGGGATGCTATTTTTTTTGGAGCTACAAAAAGTCCGGGGACAGAGTCTTACTCCACTACGCGACGGTCGCTGAAGCTCGGAACAAGAATATTCGTCATGGGCAAGCGTGGAAAAAAGGTTAGCCCGTATAGCTTGTCAATTGAGTCGAGAGAGTGTTAATGTGTTGCTGTAGGGTGGTCCAGGTGGCGGCGGCGGACGCGCACGACGTCCAAATTGGCAAGAAATTCCTAGGACGAATGAGCGATTTGAGAATTTCTACAACTCGCAAGATTTCATTCCGGAGGAGGAGAGGGAGGCATTCTGGGAAACTATTCGCCGGGATCTCCCCAATAGCTTTCGGTTTACGGGCTCACGAGGGTAAGTTTTCGTCGTGCTGGCGTCGGAGCTTCCCTATGCGCGCTGGAGGAACAACTCCGGATATATTTAATCTACAATGGCTGACGGTGTGTTGGACATAATTTACTCCCATAGACATGCATTGAATGTCCAAGAGAGACTCAAAGATTACTATATTCCTGAGATTACTTCCATCCAGTATGAAGGTAATGCTGTTGAGCCGCCCAAGCCGGTTCCCTGGTACCCTGACCAGCTCGCATGGTCCATGACGACCCCTAAACAAGTCATTCGACGTTTTGCGCCTTTCGCCTCGTTCCAGAAGTTCCTCGTTGCCGAGACTGACATCGGAAACATCAGCCGACAGGAGGTTGTGAGTATGATTCCTCCCCTCCTGATGGATCTCCGACCTGGCATGACTGTGCTGGATATGTGCGCTGCTCCCGGCAGCAAGTCTGCCCAGCTATTGGAAATGATTCACGCTGGAGAGGAAGAATCCATGATGGAAGCAGCTAAGCAGGTGAAAGACGGACTTGCGGGCCCGGAGCCTATCGGACCAGAGGGTCTCTCTGATGATGGCCGCACGACCGGCCTGCTCATCGCGAATGATAGCGATCACAAGCGTGCGCAAATGTTGATTCATCAATTGAAACGATTTGCTTCCCCAAACCTGATTGTCACGAATCACGATGCTACGATGTACCCTTCAATCAAGCTTCCATCGGAGCCCAACGCCGATGGAAAGAAATCCCAGAACAAATACCTGAAATTTGATCGAATTTTGGCAGATGTTCCCTGCACTGGAGATGGAACAGCGCGCAAGAACTGGGGTGTTTGGAAGGAGTGGACACCGACAAATGCTCTCGGATTGCATGCGGTCCAGGTCCGTATCCTGGTTCGCGCATTGCAGATGTTGAAAGTGGGAGGTCGTGTGGTTTACTCTACTTGTAGTATGAACCCCATTGAAAATGAAGCTGTTGTTGCCAGTGCAATCGAACGCTGCGGTGGTCTGGACAACGTCGAGATCATCGACTGTAGCAATGAGTTGCCTGGTCTGAAGCGAGCTCCTGGACTACGCAGTTGGAAGGTGATGGATCGTGAGAACCGCTTCTGGAGCAGCTGGAAGGAAGTGGAGGAGCGAAGAGAAGAGGCAGGTATCAATGGACTTGGCCGGATTGCTGAGGGCATGTTCCCACCCAGCGTTGATATGCCGCTCGAGAGGTGTACTCGCATCTATCCTCATTTGCAGGATACCGGTGGATTCTTCATTACTGTCCTCGAGAAGCGCTCTGAGATCCGTGCTAAGCCAGAGGATCCCGCCAAGGTTATCCCTAAGGCGTCTATTGCCGCACTTACGGAAGAGCTGGAGTTCAAGCAAAAGAATGGCAATGCAGAACCCCTGGCGAAGCTCGATGCTCTCGACGACTTAGTTACTCCCGACCCAGAAGCCGCATTAGAAGAGCAGAAGAACGCATCCGTTGCAGAGGCCACCCATCAGCCCCCATATTCAGCCACCAACCAGACCTCCCCAGCTAAAAGGGACGCAGAGAGCATGGAGGATGAGCTCCCAGCCAAGCGAACCAAACTTGAAGACGGAACCGAAGTGATCCTTGGAGACCGTCCAATTCACCGCCCTGCACAAGTCATTGAATCCGATGCCCTAGAGACCTCTGACGCTACCCCTACCGATACCCCACAGCCCTCTGTCCCTGTGTCTGAGCCTCTGCCACCTAAGAAGAAGAGACCCGGTCAAATTGTCGAAGCTCCATATAAGTATCTCGACCCGAAGCGACCGGAACTTGACCCTGTCTTCGAATTCTTTGAGATTTCAGATCGCTTCCCACGCGACCGATTTTTGGTGCGCAACGAGGACGCGGTCCCGTCAAGAATTGTCTACTACTCCAGCAGCCTCGTTCGCGACATCCTGGTCGCAAACGAGGGCCAGGGCATGAAATTCTTACATGCTGGTGTCACTATGTTTGTGAAGCAAGATGCCCAGCGTCTTGAGGTCTGCCGTTGGCGCATCCAGACCGATGGCCTTAAGGTCATCCAGCCATGGCTGGGCCCTGCCCGGGCAGTTACTTTGACCCAGAAAGAGACACTTAGGAAGCTTCTCGTCGAGATGTTCCCCAAGGTAGACGACGGTGGTTGGCAGAATCTTGGAGAGATTGGCGAGCGCGTCCGAGACATCCCTATGGGTTGCAGTATCCTATATATTGATCCTGATGTCAACGATAAGTTCACGTATGATGATCCCACATGTCCCCTCCCATTTCTTTCCGTCTTTCCTTTTCTTCCTTAAATCTGCACTACAACCCACCCCTCCGTTGAATCACGACTCGTTTACCATGCTAACCCAATTCTAGTGAGCGAATGGTTCTCCCTCTTTGGCGATCGCTGCATTCCATCAACTTGATGCTGCGCAAGGAAGACCGACGTGCGATGCTTCTTCGTATCTTCAACGATGAAACCCCGCTATTAAACACCACCCAAAAGCAGTCCCGGAACAGACCGCAATCAGAAACCCCCGCTACTGAGACTGATGTTGTACGTACCGAGGAGGATGTGATTGAGCCAGAGGAGGAGCTTCAACAGGAATAGATGAGGGGAGAAAAATACAATAAAAGGCTCTAGGAAGATTGATTAAGAGAAAAAGAAAATTCATCTCATTAACATCAATTGTATAGCTTTTTCTTTTTTAAAGCCTTGACATGGTATTATATTATATTATATTACAGGATCAAAAGCTCGATTGTAATTGTTCCTTTAGGAGAAAAAGCAAGAAGTGAAAAACAAAGAGTAAGTACCATATTAGAAGCCATTGCTTTGATTATTAAGATTCATAAGTAGTAGATGTTATTGTCCATCTTCTTTATTGTTTCCGGATCCAATACGTGTAATAGGTAACGATATAACTGAGCCGACATTATCTAATTGGTTGTTGGATAGTTATATGATGCCTAAGTATTACCTAGGTATGTACCATGTATCTCGGCTCCAACGATCCATAATTGATGTCAATCCTGTATATACCTCGTTCTCTCCCTCTCTCTTCCTCCCTATATGGGTAGATAAGATATACTATATGAAAATTAGAAAGTAAGCCACCTCTCGTCTCTAAAGGAAATGTGTTGCGAAGTTGGTGTTTAAGGTATTATTATGTGCTTCAAAGGCTCCCATGATTTTAACTACTGCAGGCATCAGCAGCTACAGCTGCATTTCTGGATTATATATCTTTTTAAAGTAAAATTTAATCATATTAACTAATGAGAACATCTACTAGTCACTTTCATGGAGTAAAAGCACCAAGAATAGGTCGGTGTACCAGGTGTGAGAGCAACCGGCGGCGCAGAACAGTATGTGGGCTAGGGGCAAACCAGGGGGGAAGTGATTCTAAGTGGTGTAGGCATGATCTGGCCCATGATATTGCAAAGTATAAAAGGTAAGAGGTAGCTGCCTGAGGTGAGGCCCAGGCCACCCCCACTCCCTACCCCACTTCAACATTAGTTCGGCAGCCTTCAATATGCTCCTAAGGTATTCTGATAAATATCTAAGTTTAACTTCGTACACTGGTACCCACCTATTCATAATAACTCTTAAGTATATACCTATAGTCCTAATTTGTATAGATTTGGGGCATATACTATACTGTATTTCTATCTATCAAGTTATACTTTGCCTATAATGCAGTTGAGCCAATTACCACAGGAACTGCTACTTCTCATAGCAGATAGTCTAGACGATCCGGACCTTAATGCACTCTGTCAGACCAATCGCTATTTTCATGGAAGTTTCAATGACTATCTCTACCTGCAGAATGTGCAACACCGCCAGAGCGATGTATTGCAGTGGGCAGCTCTTTATGGACGTGTGGATACTATGCATATTGCACTCCAGAATGGTGCAAATATTCACACCACAGCATCCCTTGAGGGGCGAATGTTTCCTAATCAAGTCGCCTCAAAGTACGGCCCCTATTCACATTTTGCGCTCTGCGGTCGTTCGACACACCATCCCATAGACACACCCCAGCTCTGGCTGCGGTGCAACCTGGCCACGCCACTAGTCCTCGCGGCGGGTGCAGGGTATGGAGATATGGTTGTTGAGCTTATTCAGAACCATGCTGTCATTGACTGGGTTGGAGAGGGTGGCTTAACACCCCTAATTGCAGCCGCTGATGGTGCCCATACCCATGTGATTGAGCTTCTGCTGCAAAATGGTGGCAATGCTGCTTTCAGGGGTCAACCTACCTCTTGGTCTGCATTAGAAATTGCGGCACAGCGCGGAGATAGAATTGTGGTAGAGAAACTACTTCAACTTGGTGTGAATCCTAACGACCTGTCTCCGTGCCCAGCAATTATCCATGCAACAATTGATGGCCATCTTGATATTATCCAGATGCTGCTAGACTATGGTGCAGACCCCCAGGTCAAGAATGATTCAGATTGGACTGCAATTCTATATGCAATTAGTGATGATCGTCCAGATATCGTGCGTGTCCTCCTGCCAAACCTGGAAGAGTTACTAGAATCCCGGGATCTGGATGGAGACACATTTTTGTTGCATGCTACAAAATTAGGAGCGGTAAATACATGTAACTTGCTTCTTCAGCTTGGAGCAGATCCTAATGCACCTGATGAGCTTGAGCGTACACCCCTTTGGTGGGCGATTTCTCAACAGCAGACAAATATAATTGACCTGCTGTTAAAGCATGGTGCTATTGAAAACATAGAATAATAATTTATAGATATCATATTATCTCGATGCTTTGTATAATAAATAATAATAATTTTCTTATTTCCACAAATAGTATGTCAAGGTAGGTAGACTTTGGCCTTGTCTAAGAATGGCTCTTCAAGATCGCTATTCGAGGCAGATGAACATCCTGTGGAGAAAGCTTCAACTCTGTCAGGCATAGTATTATGTCTGGTGGATTAAGGTCTTCTATAGAGGAGGGATGGATGGTAGAGACTATTATCTGCTTCCAAAAATAATCTTAAAAGCCTTCTTCCTTCTATTCCATCTAGATCACCCACTTTAAATATATAGTTTTCTATGTAATATATATTATATTACAACATGCTGTTTATTCTATCTAGTCAATAAAATTATGATATATTATTCCTGATGGGGTTGGAGGTGTTGAGGTGTTAATGCTACTGCTACTCTTCTGGATATAGATTATAGTAGTGCAGCTTGTGAGGCCCCGCGGGTCCTGTTTTCCTTGGGGTATTCAATTCGAAACGGAAGAAGAAGAAGAAGAAGAAGAAGAAGAAGAAGAAGTAGAAGAAATAACCTGGAAAGAGCTAAGGGAAGAATGCAATATCTTTCTATCATACGATTGCTGTTACTGATCGAATTCCATCTGGCGTGAAAGTGGCAGGAATGTACTACTTCCTTCCAAAGCTTGCCAGATGGAAACCGAGTATAAACAGGATTGAAGCAGGATGACAATGACAATCAATCCCCGCTCTCTAACCTGGGACGGATCGGAGATGAAGCCGACCAATTCCCCGACTATTCCTATGAAGTAGACAGACACTGAAGTCTGGACTAAAGGTATGTGGGGATTTGTATGTATGGGGCTGTCCTGCGGAGACAGAGTGTGCAGAGTGCGTGTAAGCACGGATAATTCTTAGTATCGGCAGAAATACGAGGGAAAAAAAAAAATTAGAAAGAAGAGGGACTAACTAGCTGAATACGTATCAATCAGTAATAATGACCTCAGAGAACTAACCTTTGTTGCGGGTAATTAGATGGAGGAGAAGAGGAGCCCGTTAGTTGCGTCTGTCGATCCCTGTCGTTGACAAGAGCGGATCCTTTAGGCACCTTGCATTGGTGGATATTGACCGAATTCCGTGTTATTTTGGTCGAGAAAAAAAAGAGAGAGTGAGTGGGTAGTGGGGAGCTCTAACAAGCATAATTACAACTTAGGTTCTTGGGAGTAATCAACGTCATACTCATCATGAATATATCTGCTTGGATTGTTAAGCAAGACGCTGAATTGAGAGAAACGACGTACTGTTATTAACCCCACAGGAGTCGGACCTGGGGAATTCAACAACGAAACGGGAGGGATAAAAGAAAAAAAATATAACTAAGATCGAGAGAGCCGATTAACTAGTTACTTAGTCTGATGAGTCTTTGAATACGATTGGTATGGTAAGGTAGTAGTAGTAGGTAGTTTAATAATAGTGCGGAGAAATTTCCCCCGGAGACCATCTATATGTGGTGGAATGACGGGATCCTCCTCCATCCTGCCCTTTCCTTCTCCCTCTCGTCATCTACCTTCTTCCATTGGCTCCTCCATTCCCGTTAACTAAATTCTTTAATTGCAATGAGCTATCTCCGTTTCAAGAGAGTACTGGCCAAGGGTCCACTTCATCTATGTACCGCGTCTGCTGTAGCTGTGCTTGGCGATGATCCCAGCAGACCTACGGGTGAGGGGGAGGGGGAGGGGGAAGAATCGAGATCAAAAACAAGACTAAATAAATAAAAATTGGTTGAGACCCTCTCTGCCATCACCCCAGCCCTTTTTTACTCCCTTTCATTGTCTTTTTTTTTTTTTTTGTCCAGTGCGGCGGCCGCAACTTACCATGAAGTTGTTCTCGGTCTGTGCTGCTGCTCTGTTGGCAACACAGGCAGCTGGAGCTGCCATTACACACAAACTCAATGGTTTTACTCTAACCGAGCATGAACACCCGGCAAAACGGGAGCTGTTACAGCAATATGTATGTCTTTTCTTCGTTCTGTGGTGTGATACTGTAGGTCGATGTGCGGACTCTAAGTGGTGTATTTCATGATAGGTTACTTGGGATGAGAAATCTCTCTTCATTAAGGGAGAGAGGGTCATGGTCTTTGGCGCGGAGATTCACCCGTGGAGGTATGTTGTCATTCTTCAATAGTTTTGAGCATCTTTTCTTCGATTGTGGAACTGTCATTACCATTACTACTTCCTATTCCCATTAGTTTTTACTTCATTGTCATTTATTTACTTGCCTTTTTTTTTTTTTTTAAACAAACTGACCCTCCGATAGACTGCCAGTTCCTTCCCTCTGGATTGACATCTTCCAGAAAGTTAAAGCCCTAGGATTCAACGCCATCTCGTTCTATGCGGATTGGGCTGTTCTGGAAGGAAAACCAGGCGAGTATAGGGCTGAAGGAAGTCTAGCCTGGGAGCCGTTCTTCGAGGCTGCAATGGAGATGGGTGTCTACCTAATCGCCCGCCCTGGTCCCTACATCAATGCCGAATCATCCGGGGGTGGCTTTCCAGGGTGGCTGCAGAGGGTAAATGGTACACTCCGCGCGTACAACAAGCCTTATCTGGATGCGACTGAGAAGTATGAAATTGGTCTGCATATAATTTGAGGCTTGTGTTATTGACGTATTTGGATTAGCTACATTTCTCATATTGCGGGATTAATCGCCAAGTATCAGATCACAGAGGGTGGCCCGATCATTCTCTATCAGCCGGAGAACGAGTATAGCGGTGCCTGCTGTGGCTCGGAATTCCCATCGCCTGACTACTTCCAGTATGTCATTGACCAAGCTCGCCGCGCGGGTGTTGTTGTTCCAATAATCAGCAATGACGCCTGGCCAGGCGCTCACAATGCCCCTGGGACCGGCAAGGGCGAGGTGGATATTTATGGACATGATAACTACCCGTAAGTTGGTTCTTCTCAGCCTCTTTCCCATCACCTTTTATTTATAGAAAGAAGCTAAATTCAAACTAGGATTGGGTTTGACTGCGTATGAATCAATTAATGCTTAATCTCCGTCAATTACTAACAAAGCAACAGGCTAACCCATATGCTTGGCCAGTGGGAGCCTTGCCCACCGACTATCGTCAACAACATCTTCTCATCAGCCCGTCCACACCTTATACTTTAACAGAGGTGGGCCCTACATTTACTAGACTAAAGAATCTTGCTAACCCTTCCTAGTTCCAAGCGGGTGGATACCAACCGTGGGGAGGAAGTGGTTTTGACGGCTGTGCTATTCTTACCAACAACGAATTTGAACGAGTGGTTTATAAGAACACCTTGAGCTTCGGTGTATCGATCATTGGCTTTTACATGGTATGGGATTACAAATATGCTCTAAAGGAATAAAAGCTGACTTTCCTAGACTTTTGGCGGTACAAACTGGGGAAACATCGGTCACAATGGAGGATACACATCTTACGACTATGGCTCGCCAATTACCGAGTCCCGAGAGCTTGTTCGTGAGAAGTATAGCGAGCTCAAGTTGATTGGAAACTTTGTCAAATCGGCCCCATCTTATCTACTGGCGACCCCGGGCAACTTGACCACCTCACTTACCAGCACGGTTGATCTGAGTGTGACTCCTCTGATCGGAGACGGAACTGGGTCGTTCTACATCGTGAGACATACCGACTACACTAGCCAGGAGTCTACCCCTTACACAATTAGTCTTGCCACTAGTGCTGGAGTCCTAACTGTCCCCCAGCTGGGAGGCTCACTGACCCTTAATGGACGTGACTCGAAAATACATTTGGTCGACTTCGATGTTGCAGGAACCAATGTGCTCTATTCAACTGCAGAGCTATTCACATGGAAGAAGTTTGGTCACAGCAAAGTCCTCATTCTATTTGGTGGACCCGGAGAGCACCACGAACTGGCCGTTTCGTCTGCGTCCAAGGTTACGGTTCTCGAGGGATCAAAATCTAGCATCACTTCTAAGAAGGTCGGAGGTAGTATGGTGGTGGCCTGGGACGTTGAACCCACACGCCGCATCGTTCAAGTCGGTGATTTGACAGTGTTCCTTCTTGGTGAGTCAATCAGATTACCTCGTTCTCTTGTCACTCAAGCTCCTTTAGATGTTCTCAAACTGACTGAGTCTCTCCTCTTTCTTTCACAGATCGGAACTCGGCCTACAACTACTGGGTACCACAGCTGGGTGATGGAAAGAGCACCCCCTACGCCAACGCAAAGACGATCGCTGAATCTGTCATCATCAAAGCTGGCTATCTGGTCAGAACGGCTCACGTGCAGGGTCCCAACCTTTACATTACTGCTGACTTCAACGCTACCACGCCTATCGAAGTGATCGGAGCCCCCTCCGGCGCAAAGGGACTTTTTATCAATGGCAAACAGGCTAAAGTGACTGTGGATACGAATGGAATCTGGAGCACAGAAGTCAAATACCACGCTCCCAAGATCACCCTCCCCAGTCTGCCAGATCTGGATTGGAAGTACCTAGACACTCTCCCAGAGGCACAGGCTGACTATGATGATTCCGCGTGGCCTAAGGCAGATCGCCCAACCCAGAACTCCATGCACCCACTACAGACCCCGACGTCACTCTACGGCTCCGACTATGGCTTCAACACGGGCTACCTCATCTTCCGCGGCCATTTCATCGCTAACGGCCAGGAGAGTGTCTTCCACATCCGGACAACCGGTGGTGCAGCCTTTGGCAGCTCCGTTTGGCTATCGGGAGAATACCTCGGATCGTGGACGGGTCTCAACGCGTATGGTGACTACAACTCTACATATAGCTTGCCATCCCTCAAAGCTGGTAAACGTTATGTCTTTACCGTCGTGGTGGACAACCTCGGCATGAATGGCAACTGGGTGGTGGGTCAAGATGACATGAAATCTCCGCGCGGAATCCTTAGCTACGATCTAGATGGCCACAAGGCCTCCGATATCACCTGGAAACTCACGGGCAACTTCCTCGGGGAGGATTACCCGGATAAGACCCGTGGACCTCTCAACGAGGGTGGCCTCTACGCCGAACGCCACGGCTACCATCAGCCTTACCCGCCCAGCCAGCGATGGGAGTCCGCAAGCCCACTTGACGGACTCACGGAAGCGGGCATTGGCTTCTACACTGCGTCCTTCGACTTGGATATTCCAAAGGGGTGGGATGTCCCGTTGACCTTCAACCTGGCGAATACAACAGTGCCGGCACCGGCGTATCGGGTGCAACTCTACGTCAACGGATGGCAATACGGAAAGTACATCAATACGATCGGACCGCAGACGCGATTCCCGGTGCCTGAAGGTGTTCTGAACTACCAGGGTAAGAACTGGGTTGCGGTGACTCTTTGGGCGCAGGAAGAAACAGGAGCGAAGTTGGAGAGCTTCGAGTTGACACATACGACGCCCGTCCAGACCACTTTGAATGTAAAGGCCGTTGGACAGCCACGATATCAACCACGGAGAGGGGTGTATTAGATGTTTTAGAGTAATTTTTTTTTTTTTTTTTTTAAAAAAAAAAAAAAAAAAAAAAAAAGACAGTACAAAAAGAACTTCTTTTTTTCTTAATTTTTTTTTTGAATTACGAAAAAACAAATCAAATCATATAAAATAAACAAAAAAGCCTGAAATGTTTTGACGTCGAGTCGAGAATAATAATGGGGAACTTTTAACAGGAACAAGTAGGGTCATTTAGATGGGATGATCCCTGATTGATCCCAGCCCATTTTCACCAGCCACCGATTATCTGAAGTTTCCCCATCATAACTACTCTGTCACTCCCCATCTTCATCATGTCGACCATTAACCCATTATACGGAGGAGAAAAAAGGCGGGAAAAAAGAAAAAAAAATTAATTAATGCATCATCTTTCTTTCTACGTACCTTTTTTTCATCTCGATAATATATCTACCTACCTACATACTTATCCCAAGTAGGTATTACACCACCAACACCACGACGACCACCAAAGATTATATTATTATTATTATCTCTACCCTCGGACACATTCATACATTCCTACCAACCACCATTTAAAAAAGGGGAAGAAAGATAGAAAGAATGCCCCCACCATACTACACCAGCACCAGCACCCCCCTCCAAATAAACCCGGACCACCAACCCAAACGCGACACCGAATACATCACCGGCTCGATCTCCATCCCGTCGACGTACGGACACGAGACGACATCACCGTCTCCGGGCGTCGTCGCCGGAATCGTCCTAGGCAGCGTCGCCGGGTTCCTCTTCCTCCTCTACCTCCTCTACTTAGCGCTCACATCGGGACGACGGTTCGGATCGGAAACGCTCCCATCGCTATCGATGTCGATGTCGACGGCGACGCCGTCCGAGATTGTCGATGTGGGGATTGGAGTGGTGCGCGGAAGACATGGTCGACATGCTGCTCATGCTGCACATCGACATCGACGAGCCGGGGGGGCAACGTTATCTGCTTCGTCGCGGAGTGTGAGTCGGAGTCATCGGGGTGGGCGGAGACAACAGGTGATTGTGGAGGAGGAGATTGATCGGACGACGACGGATTATGATGATGATGGGGATGATGTGGTGGAGGTGGTGGAGGAACATAGTACGGTCGAGGGAGGGAGTGATTTAGATCCTAGGGTTCGGAGGGTTGATCCGTTGGCGTATGGTGGGGTGGGGAGTGAGTTTAGTTCGAGGACTTGATGATAATCATCTCCTTCCTCATTACATATTTACACATTTACTTTTTTATTCATTCCTGTGAGTTGGGAGGGAAGGGGTTTTATGATGTATAATGCGGATATGATCATGTCGTTTATTATTCTCTCTATCATTATTATGATTGTTATGATTTTATTATTATATGTCTATTGGTTGTTAATGAAGGTTATGAGAATGAGGTAATGGATAATGAATCAACTTTTCCTCTTTACTAGGTTCTTTTGTTTTTTTTTTGGGCTCCTTGGGGTCAAGGTTCTCATGATGAAGTGAAAGATAGTAGTACCTAGTATCGTATTTCAACTCAACTCGAAACGGGAGCAAAAGCTCAAGATGGAACAGATACTCAGGGTGTAAGGTATTAAGGGGGGGAAAGAGAGCATAAATAGCAAACAAAAAGGAAAGACTGAATTCCACATGATAATGCGATAATGCATATAAGAATAAACCCAAGCTCCAATTGCCGAGCGCCCCTCAAATAAATACCAGAAAGGAAGAGTGGAAAGTTTAAAAAAAAAGAAAAGAAAATAAGCCTCAAACCGAATAATTATCCATATAACCCCTTAATCACCTCGTCTCAACAGAGAACTGTCGAATCAAAGAGAGCGAGAGAGAGAAGGCGAAAAACAAAAAAAAAAGGTTGGCGTGGAAACTAGAATTAGAAAAGAATATCCAAACAGCAGCAACAGGCGAGCGCAGCGAGAATACCAGCGCAAATACCACCACCACTAGAGCCTCGATCACCGCCCCCTCCAGCATAATATCCCGGTTGCTGCTGTTGTGGCGGATACCCTTGTTGCGGATAATACATAGGTTGTTGTTGACCTGGTGGCGGGCCATATCCCTGTGGGGGAGGAGGACCGTAATTGCCTTGCGGTGGGTAACCACTCTGTCCATAGTAATCTTGGGATGTGCCAGCGCCGCCGGGAGGAGGAGGGGAGCCGGGGTGGCTGTAGTTGCCATAAGCGCCGTCGTGGACGGGGGCAGGGTAAGAGGGAGGGGGACCGTCCTATATCGAGGGGGAGGCGTTCTTCGCGTTAATCTTCTTGCGACTTATTCGATGAGAAAAGGGGGAGGGGATATACATACGGGTTTAGCGTAGGACATTTTGGCTCTTGGGTTGAACAGTAGAATGTAGGAGAAAGAGAGAGGAGGAGGGGGGGGAAGAAATGGCCGCAGCGAATCTTAGTAGTAATCAATGGGTATGACAGATGGAATGAATCGAATCGCACTTAAGAAGTGACAGAAAGGCCGTTAAAGTTAGCCGGCAGAATCCGTAGTCAGTCTTGGTAAAGAGAGGGGGGGGGGAGGAGTTCGAGGTTCTATTCTCTGCGCGGTTTCGGCGGGTTATGGAAATGGTCAAGGAGGAGGATGAAGAAGATGGAAAAGAGAGAGAGAGAGAGAAGAACGGAAAGAAAAAGAGAAAGAGAGAGATGGAGGTATTGATGAAGAGGAAAGAAAGTCGATCTTGAAGCGCCAAAAGAAAAGACTTGGCGCCAGGCCTAGGCAACGTAATTATGAACTTTTTTTTTTCGTTTTGCTATCCGGATTCCAGACCTTTTTCTCACGAACCCGGGCTTTCTCACTTGTCGCACATGCAGGATCTCCGAATCAGAAGACCAGAATGAGCTCATTAAACGCCCTGAGTGGCTCAGTCGTCACGTCAGATCTCTGCACAGCCCCCCGGCAGCCCAGGACGAACCCGCGGCTATAGTTAGTATACAACTCTACCTAAAGGTACCTCGAAGTAGATTGGAGTCATCTCGTGACATTGTCCAACGCCTTTCTTCTGCATCATCATCCCATCTACTAACAATTCGAACACGCGTCTTTCTTGACCTGGCCCATTGGCAAGTACCCACAACAAGTTATTGTTGGTTCAAGCGAGAAACTCTGGTGAAATTGTCAGCACCTACTGTATTTTGTAAAATCTACTTTTGATACCAAACCATACAAATCCCGCAGCTGTCTTTCCCCCAGTTATCTATTTGCAGGAGAGGTGTTTTTTCCATACTACCTAACCTAACTGTAATATATTTCAGTCAGGGATTCATGGATGCACGCAAGCGATTCACTCTTTATATCCTCCTTGTATGAGAAGGCTTTCATTCATCTATCAGGCATGACATATACACGAGAAACATAGTATATAACGTCAATGCTGACCTACAGCACCGCTTTTCCAATCATATCGTTACTTACAACGGATGAAATCAAAACGCTAAACAGTCCGTGCTTTTTATTTTCCCACCAAAGACCAGAGAAGAGAGAGGGAGGGGAGACCAAGAGGTAGAAAGAGAGGAGAGGAGAGAAAAGGGGTTGACCGGATATTTTTGGCCCAAAAAAAGGGGGAAATAAAAAATATAAGGAAAAAAGGTGGATTACAAAGGAAGAAGAATTGAGATGAAAAGAGAAAGAGAAGGGGGAAAAAAAAAAATAGAAACAAGAATCAATGCCCTAGAGCGATGGGATGCCATGATATGTCGGGCACAAAAAGAGGTAAAGAAAAGAGAACAGCGGAGGGTAATGGAGGATGCATATTGAAAGAGGGAGACAAAAAGATCAAGTTAAATGCTAGACTTTTAGAATGTTCCACAGAATCTAAAACGTCGAGGTATCCGCTGATGGCTGTCAAACTGCTAGAACGAGATATGCACGAGTTCTATGTCAGGGTAGACGAAAGATGCAGAAATCCAGGCCGTCTACTCAAGAGTAGCCTTCTGGAGCTCTTCAGCCACTTCCGTTGCGGCCTCTTTCGCCTCGCCGTTGCCATTGGTCTGAGTGGCAGCGCTCTCTTCCGCCTCTAGACGGGCAATTTCTTCCTTGGCCTTGTTGATATTCTATTACCAGTTAGTATTTTCTAGCTATGGTGACGACAAATATCTAAAAAATTCTTTGAAACTTACCTCCTCGGTCTTGGCGGCCTGGTTCTTCTTCCATTCCGTTATCTTAGCGGCTAGCTTCTCCACCACAGCCGGCACATCGGTTTGGGTCATTGGGGGATCAATCTTGACCTTGGCAAAGTCCTCAATGATACCGACGTTCATGTTGAACTTGGTCTCGGTGGGAGTACCGGGTGCAGGGCTGCCGTTGGCACTACCCTTCTTGCCCTTCTTACCCTTCTTTCCACCAGTACCAACAAAGTAATCATCCTCCTCCTTCTTCAGGACCTTCATGCCCTTGATGCCTGAGTCGTCGACGGTACGGCCAATCTCCGCGCGGAAGCTGGAGGACTGATCCTTCTTGTCATCTAAACCGAGAGCAGCGAAATCGTAGGCGGGGTTGAAGTGACGGATTAGACCCTGAGCGATCAGGATCTCATCGGTGTAGGCGAGACGAGAGGCCTCCTCCAGCTTCTTGTCGGCGATCTTCTTCTTCTTCTCCCGCTCAAAGGCCTCGCGCTGGGCCTTTTGCTTCTCGCGACGGATCTTCCAGGCCTCATCCTCATATTCCTTGTAAGCTTTGCGGGCTTTGTAGTAGTTATCCTTCACCTCACGGATGGCGGTCCACTTCTTTTGCTGTTCCGCATGAAGCTTGGTGCGCTCATCGCGGAGCGAGTTGAGGTTCTTGAAAGCGCTGTCCTGATCGGCCTTGATGCTGTCCAACTCCTTCTGGATCTCAGTGTACTTGTCGCTGAGGGCCTTAGCCTCGGGGTTATCGAGGGTCTTTTTGAGAGTAGCGATCTGGGTCTTCAAGTCATTAATGACCTTCTGGGCTTCTTCCAGGCTTGCGAAGTTCTTGCGCTGCTTGCGCATGTTGGAGATATCGGACAGGACCTTCTTCTCATCAACCAGGCGCATGGTACCGGAGTCGACCTGCTTCTCCAGGCGGGCAATTTCGCGATCCAGCTCCTCGACATTCTTGAAGGACATGCGGGTGCGTGAGTTGTTTTGCTCCGCAATGCGGGCCTTCAGCGTGGCGTCGAGGGCATTGATCTTTTCCTGGGTGCTGGACCTTGAAGCCTTGAAACCCTGCTGCTTCTGACGGATGGAAGAAAGCTCAGCGCGGAGTTCCTGTTGTTTCTTGGCGACGGGCGAATCCTGGTTGTTGGGTTTGGCTGTCTCGATCTTGGCCTTGATTTGGTTCTGGTAAAGGTTAGACCCGTCGAAATATATCGAACATGAAAGATCACAATAGACTCTCAGTCTGGCCAATGGTTGCAAAGGAGCAAGATAAGATGCAAAAACAATATAATAATAAAAAACAATAGGGGAAATAATAGTTTAAAAAAAATTGAATGTGCAATTTGCGTGTGATCAAGACAAAGCCTAGGTAAACAATTCATCTAATAATAGAAACTCACTCACCAATTTCTCCTGAACAGCAGCATGCTCCTTTTCTGCCTCCGCGAGACTGGCCTTGAAAGCCTCCTCATCAGGCTTGGTAGGGCGGACCTTTTGCTCCGCGATCGGAGCGGACTTGACAGCAGCGGTGGCCATCCTGTTATTTTGTATTTTGCTTTTTTTTTTCTTTTTTTTGGCGGGGGAGAAAGGAAGAGAAATAGAGGGGAGAAAGGGGGGGGAGGGAGGGTTCAATTAGGGGGAACAGGGAGACTGAGCGAATCAATCACCTAAATGAAAACCCGAAGGAAAAAAGAGAGTGCAATGGAGTAAGAAATCAAGCAAAGCAAAGATGAGAGAGAGAGGGAGAGAGGGAGAGAGCGAGGAGGCACAGGGGAGAAAAGGAACTAAAAGGGAAAGGAAACGGTTTTCCCAGTCTGGCCTTTTCCACTGGTTTCTGTCGTGTAAGGTAATAACAATAGTACCATTACTTAGGTATATTACCAAGTACTTAAATACCTCATGGAAAGACCTACTTGGGTAGTACCTAGGCTGGGCTGTTCTGTTCTGTTCTGTCATAAAAAAAAACTAGCCAACCAAATCGGTTGCTTTTGGCGGCGCTTAACCTTGGGTCGTCGCCTCAGGCCTTTCGGCTCTAGCGCTTGTCGCCGATTTTTTGAGAAAGCTTTGCATCACTTTCCAGCAGCTCTCTTCCTTTTTACCTCTCTCCCCCCCAAGACTATCGCTCAATTGGCTATAATCTCCTCCGTATCGTCCCTTCGTCCATTTTCTCTCTCTTCATTCATCCTTCGGATTGCCCCTCTACGCCCCCACCCCAGCCATGGATGAGGAATACTCTTCCTTTTCTGTCGAAGCCGACCGCGAAGTCACTCGACTATGGCGCACATGGAGGACCGTGTTTGAGATGCTACAGGATCGCGTACGATGAACCTATTTCAACCCTCTAACCATATCTAGTTACGTCAACTAATAAGGTCTGTGGGGTTGCGGACATACAGGGCTACGAAGTGACAGAGGAAGAAGTGCAAATCCCTTTGGAAGAATTCCGCCAGAAATACTCGGACGAAATGGGACGACCAGAGTGCGCTCTCCCCTACTCCCATCACCCTTCTTGCTCTTCACATATAACGTTTTAAGAAGAAAATGGAAGCTAAAACACACCAAACGGTACAAAAAAATAGTCGGAACAAAATGAAAATCCAAGCTCGTCCCACCGAAGCCATGCAAGCCAAATACACACCCCTCAAGACCTCCTCCAATCCCAACCCACAACCCGACTGCGGTACCATATACATCGAATTCTGCCCAGACGACACAGGCGTCGGTACGAAGCAGGTCCGAACGTTCAACCACTTCGTCGATGAGGGCAACTTCCACACGGGCATCTTTATCACCAAGACTCCCATCTCTCCTTCTGCCGTGCGTCTCTTAAACGGCGTTCCAGGTCGTATTTGCGAACACTTCCAGGAGCAAGATCTCCTCGTCAACATCACGCGCCACGAACTCGTTCCGAAACATGTTCTTCTAAGTGCCGAAGAGAAGTCCAAGCTGTTGCAGCGCTATCGGTTGAAGGAATCGCAGTTGCCCCGCATTCAGGTATCGGATCCCGTTGCACGGTATTTGGGGTTGAGGAGAGGGCAGGTCGTTAAGATTATAAGGAAGAGTGAGACAGCTGGGCGATATGCCAGTTATCGGTGGGTTATTTAATGCGTCGCCAGCTTTCAAAATTTTCCTCTCTCTTTTCTTTCTCAGGGAATACAGGATCCCAAACAGAGAATGAAGGGGGATATATTATTCCGTCCTTCACCCTTCCTGTATTTATCCCAGGTTGGTGTCATTTCCTGACGACAAAGGACGGACTTATTAAAAAAAAAACTCCCCTCGCTATCCGTTGAACACAGGAGGAAAAAGAAAGAGCAAGAGAGTAGAAAGAGAGAGGGGGGAGAGAACGCGAGGGGAGGAATGGGAAATATCAACTAAAAAGTAAAAGAAAGACACAATGTCCTAGGCATCATGGGCAGCATGGCGTAATGGCGAAAACTATTTGTTTACAGGTGGTGTATGTATTTTTGTATTTTTCATTTTTCTTGTCCTTGTTTATTCTTTTACCTTTTCCTTGTTATGCCAATTCATTATTGATGATGGAGTCGCAAACACATATCCCTACTTATTGTACAATTTTTCTTTCTCTTTCTTTCTTTCTTTCTTTCTTTACCCCTTCTCTGGGATAATAAAGGTCAATTACATTTTCCCTTGGATTTTTGCTCGAGTGTTTGTGTAGAGCTCAAAAATATTGAGAAAATAACAATAATACCCACTTACCCCAAGGTAGGTAGATAGATAGGTACCAACAGAATGATCTAGTTATTGTGGTCAAAAAATGGCAAGAAAAGACTCTAGGGTCATTAATCCAGTCGTTTTTGATTCACCTATCTATCAGGTCATGTTTATCAATGTTATATGCTATCATGTAGGCATTTCCATGTCCATCTCAAATTTCAGTGTACATGGACGAAGACGAATAGACAAGAAAAAAAAGAAGAGACAAAAGAAGAAGAAGATTAAAGGAAAATATGACACCTATACGCCATCGCTAATTGAGTCCAAAACAGAAGATTAAGAAAAGAGTTGGGGTTGGAGGAAATGGTCAAAACCGGGAACCAATTTTATCGTACATGGGTAATCCGTGTATGAAATCAGACCAAAAGCAAACAAGAAGGGAATAAATAAAAAATAAAATAAATAAAATCCAAAGTTATGGATCCCTCGAAAGCAGTCCACCGACATCCTGTAATTCGACATCATCAGCGTCTTCAGGGATTGGCATAGAAGCCCCCGAATATGTACGATGTGAGGATGCTGGCGAATCTGGGGAATCACTAAAATGGACGCTAGAATTTCGTCGGCGTCCTCCTTGAGAACTCCGACGGAGACCACCGGGGCGAGGGGGGTTGAGGAAGGGCGCTGGCGTAGATTGAGGGTGAGGAGCACCGGGGCGAGGGGTAGAAAGCAGGCCTCCAACATCCTGAAGGATAGGCCCGCTATCTAGACTGTGATCGGAATTAAGGTGTAATAATTCGAAATCCTGGCCTTGTGGTCGGATGGTATTGGAATGTGGGGTGTTGTCATGGCCAGTGGGGGGAGGGGTAGGCCGGTCCAGAAGGCCGCCGACATCGAACATTGAGACACTGTCAGGTAAGGCCACAAGACCGTCCTCCAATATAGGGCGCGCTGTCCTCGTCGTATGGATGTAGTCATGCGGGCTGACTTTGAGGTCTAGACTGTTAGTCGTCGATGTCTGATCGTCGTACAGTTCAGTTGCCTGTCGGCTGAAAGACCACTCTGGATCCACACCCCCCGTGGAGCTGGGAAAGGACGAATAGGGAGCAGCTGCAGGCGCTGGCCGGGGCTCGACAGGCTCGGTGTAGTGTAATTCGGGGTCTAGCCGCATCCCTAAGTCGCGGGCAAGGTCGGAGTCGCTTCCCCATTGGTGATGTGTGATGGTTGCACGACGTGTGGAGCTGTAATCTAAGCTTTCACTGACTGAGGCAGACCCTATCGCCTTCTTATACTTGAGCTTCTTCACGCCTCTATCTCTAACGAAAGAGCTGATAACGACTACGTTGGAGACGGCCGTAGCAGCTAGAATTTCCAGCGAAGCGAGAAGCGATCGATACTGCTGGGAGCCTTTGTGGTGGATAACTGATGGCACTCGGTAACATGTAATCCCGACCAGGATCAAAGAAAGGGCAAAAAGAGCGACAAGAGATGCTTTGCGCTTTGCTGGCATATTGGACATCATGACTAGGGGGATCGGGAAGGCGACGAGAAGGAGATCAGTGATCACATCGCATGCCCCCATGGTAATCAGGTTGGCATACCCGGAGCGACACTTCGGACCGGGATCCGGGACGACCTGCCAGAGATGGTTGAAAGGCTGACATTCAGTGAGGGTCGCAACGACGACCGCAACCAAGGTTGAGGCTAGGAAATAGTAGAGACAGGTTAAAAAGATCTTGATTGACCGTCGCCAGATCATTCCTGCAACCCGGTGAAGGAACTCGCATACTGTGAGCTTGGCTGCCCAGATGCTGCCAGATCGAAGGAGAGAACAAAAAATGATTAGACCTCTTATACCTCGGTACACCGAAAAAATCGGGGGAGAAGAAATTCTTACAAGATGGCATAGAAAATGCGGGACGCTAGAACCAATTTGCTTCCAATAATCCGGTGTCGAATATCTTCGTCGGACAAGCCGTCAGTCTTAGTATTGTTGGTTCCCCAAATCAAAATGACGTGCACACAGGCCATACGAGCGAGTAGAGGGATGATGCTCGCTATCATCACCTTGTCTTCCCGGAAGAAACGTTCGATGCGGACATAGCGGCCGAAGGTTCGAGTCACAATGATCGCAAGCGACACCCCAGTGGCCCACCAGCTCACCAGGAGCGTCGGATTATCATCCAGTCTGGTTCGAATATCTGGAGGAATGGAAGAATACAGACCCCGTGGTTCTAGCATCGGTTGTCCACTCATGGCGGCGGGTGAACCGCCCCAGACAGGAGGGGCCAGTGGTGAGACAGATACGAAAAACTGTTATTTGTGGTTTCGAGTCTCCTTGTATGCGGGATTAGATGAACTCCCGCAGCGATGTCGATAATAGGAATAATGGTGAACCGCTCTTTCTGAAGACCGTCACATTATTGTTCATCTATCGACAGAGTGTATAGGACGAGCACGTGCTTAATATGTGTGGGGAAAAGATCAGGCTCAAAGATAACGGAGAATATACAAGAGTGACGATCTTCTCATTGGAAAAAAAAAATATAAAAAGAGAAGCGTAAAAATGGGAAAACTAAGGGCCAAAATAAAAGGATCGGGAAGGGTGAGCCTGATGAACTAGGGTTTTAGTAGTGGATAATTAGGAATCTGGGACGGTCTTGTGGTATAAGTAATTAAAAAATGAATAAGAAGAATAAAAATAAAATGATAGTAATAATAATACTGGGAAGTGGGCCAAGATAAGATAATCCCAAAATAGGCAGCTGGCCTCTTGAGCCTTATTTTTCACTGGGGAAGAGGAGAACTAATCAGACTAGATCGAATTCACCGCTGTTGTGACGTTGAAGGACTGCCAGAGTGGCCCATCCGATCAGGTACGCCGCTTCGTCACGAGAAAAAAGAAAAGAAAAGAAAATGAGGGAGGGAGAGGGAGGGAGTAGAGTATGAGGAAGTAAAGAGAGAAGAAAAGTAGCTACTCCGTCCGCTCTCACCCGGGACCGGAAATGGGGCAGATAACTCAGGTACTATGGTTCACTCACACCCTAGGGAGATTATATGAAGAAGAGGGAGGAAGGGCGAAGAAAAAGAAGAAGTAGAAGAGGCTACCATCACGACTCTAAAAAATAACTACGGCCCCCTTGTCCTGGAGAAGATGTCTTCGCACACATACACACAAATCGGGAAATTTGTACAAAATAAAATAATAGCTCAAAAGTGGGAGAAGGAGAGTGTAAATCCCACGAACCAGTAATAATCAAATCCCCTTATTACCGACACCTTTTATTATTTTCAGCTATGACATTCAGCCGCGATAGCCTGTCATATCCTGCAGCAGATCCAGGCTGGTGGAGAACTAGAACGATACAGATAGCCTGGACTACCGGGGAGCGCCATTTGCCGCAAGGAATTGGTCTCCAAGAGGAAGTCGGTGGACGAATAACGTGGGCGGGACGATACGGTGGCGGAGGCGATGGGATCATTGGATTGGGATAGACAAAGATAGTCGGTAGGCAAGAGTGGTTGGTAATAAGAAACGAGTCGGAGCTACCACTCGATAGGGACTGGAGAGGCAGCTATTACAGTGAGGAAGCCTGTAATTCAGGGAGTTACTATTAGCTTCCTCACTGGTCAGTCACTGGTTCTCTGCCGGTTAACTAACTTCTACTTTGTTATTATTATTATTACTAGGTAGTTACGGGGTTCCTCACTGTCGCAGGTATTGGTAGGTCCTCAAATTAGTGGATTCCCAGCAATCAGCATCGCTAAACAACGTCCGGATGGGGTAGACTAGCCTCGAACCCCTCTTTCTCCTCCCCCCTCCCAAATGATGATATATACGCTTCTCTTTCCCTCGAACGAAGACAAATGACTCGTGGAAGGAGAGGGAAGACTGTTAGGAGCTCGGTAAATATTACCACCTTTCCTTTTCTTTATCAGGAGCTTGACTTTTGTTGGGACAATTTACTTTCGGATTAACCATGGAAATGTTAGAAATGTTACATTAATATCGTTCTCGACCCATGGTTGGTCTTCAGGAGAATTAAATGGTTAGAGATACTTCCCACATGCAGACAAACCCCATTCAATCCTCCACCTCGGAAATGATAACAGAACAAGAATGACCATAGTGAACCACCAACAATCTAAATCACAATATCGAGATTCCCTTTTGGAATGGCGCCACCCCCAATGTGATTTCACCCAAGTCACTAGAGAATCGCCTTAGGGTGCTTGGCGAATTGATCCCTCTCCCATTTAGGCAATCCCACACGGGATCATTCATCAGGTTGTCGTCCTCGTTCACCTTTAATTTAAACAGAGGGTCATATAATCATAATGATATAATGCTTACCTACCTCGTTATCCAGCGGTTGCTAATCAGATGTCACCCCTCAAGCATTTGCCCGAATACAAGAAAGTATCTTCGTTACTTGTGGCTTCCCCTGATCCAGATAATTATCATCTAGAGAACAAGTTAACTCTATCTACTATGACGATAATGGTTTTTGCATGTGACTGCCCTGTCGTTTAAGAAACAACAAGAAAAAAACCTGCCACCAAATATAAACAAACCACTTACCATATAACACGAGGTAAAAAAAAAAAAAAAAAAAAAAATATTAAATTAAATTTAAAATTAAAAAAAAGAAAAGAAAAGAAAAAACTCGAGCCTTGCCATCTTTCAGCCCAAGCTCGTGCTTAAGTTTTTTGTCTCTGTATTGTATGTACTCATATAGTTAAATAAATACCTTCCTTGGGGCAATTATGTTTTAAAATAACATACATTTATTAGGTACCTACCAGTTACCTGTAGGAAAGTAGAATCCCTTCAAACCTCCAGATTCAAGGATTTCTGATTGGAGGAATAAACCTGCCCTAACTTTATTTTTTGTCGCGTCCTAAGACAATTTATGATAGAAACACACAGCTTACGGACAAGTGGATACCAATAGCTGTAGCTATATAAATATATATAAAGGTATGTATGTGTATACATACAGGCTGCTGATACCATCCAAGCCAGCCGCTCGCCCTTCAGCCCTTGCTTCATCATGTCGATCACAACCACCAGTAGGTCACGCACTGTACAAATGTGTCCGTGCCCATGCCCATGCCCATGCTCGTGCTCCTGCTCCTGCCTATGCCTATGCCTGTACCTGTGTCTGTGTCCATGCTAGTGTGAGCGGGTCAAAGATGAGGGCTGAAATGGGTACTGTACCTGGATAATAAAGCCGCCACTCTTTATTATTATTCACAGCACTACTACATCCCATTTTCTACTATGCTTTATTATAGAATGCAGGTAGGTAGGTAAGTAGGTAGGTAGGTAGGTAGGTAGGTAGGTAGCTTTGTGATGGAACTGTCACTGCGAAGCAACCTACCTAGTATAGGTATACTTTCTGTACCTACGGTAGCCATGCGCTCAATCAAACTACATTTATTAGCCCTAAAAGATTTTCAAGGCAATTTTCGCTCACTCACACGACATGATTATATCTCTTGATATCCATGTAAATACTTACATCGTCGCACAAACTTCATACTTTGGGGCGTTGTCGGGCTCCATCGAGCGTGGGGTGATGTGATGAACTCTCGACACCTTTTCTTTCTCTCCCCAAGAGTGAAATGGCGCCCTGCGGATTTCCCCACCACCCCCGGGCGAATTTAACTCTCTGACTCTCTAGTGTGAGGTTCTAATTATGACTGCGAAGCATCTTTCGCCCTGATTCAGTCGGTGATCAAGAGCTCTATACAGAGCGTTAGGTAGGTACCTAGCCTCCTTGAAAGTCAATTCATGCTGTGACTTGAAAGGCACTTACCTACCTACTTAAGGTTGTTATAGTATCTAAAACAAAGCTGGTTTGTTGAATAGTGAGCTACTAGCTACTAGCGAACACATGAGTAAAGTTGGTTGGGAGTTTAGCTATCAGCTAGGTAGTTGGCTAGGTGATGCAAAAACTTGCATAAATCCTTTTAATTTGTTTTATTTAAAGAAATAAAATATTAAATGATTAATAAAAGACAACTAATAATAATAAAATAAGACATGTGGCTTGCTTGCCTGTCTACCTTCCGGCTCAGGATCCGCCGTATAAGAGACCCATTTATAGGTACCTGTTACCCAAGCTTTACCTGCGGTGAGGTAGGTAGCAGGATTAATAGGTACTTGGCTGGTCAACTCGTATTCCTGAAGAAAGAAAGTGGGTAGACAAAGTTCATAGATCAGAAGAAGGGGTCAGTCAGCGTAATAAACTGAACCTTACATAGATCTGATTCGACTTATAATTGGAAAATGAAAAAAATTTGATTATAGCCGAGCGCATCGTTTTCAGGTTCTCTTCATAATTGGGTACTTAGCAGGTATGAGGAGCCTAAAATAGGTAGACTCTCTTACTTAGATTGGCCGATGATGAATTCCTCTCAAATGAAATATATGTATGTACTTAGGCTCCTTCCCCTCTTCAACCTACTACGGTACAGAAGGACATAAGAAGTTAATTGTATCAAGATAATATATTATGTAATTTCGCCAGTCATAAGAAAGAATGACTGTGGCTAGAGAAAATATTTTCCTTCTCTTTTATATTTTCTTATGTAAAATCACCAATGCCTATATTTGATCCAAAAAAGACCCAATTTAACGCCTTCATATGCTTATGTTTTGCAGCCCAGAGTGTGAAACTGCTTTCGCAATGCCCAGTAATTGAACATTCCCAGAACCTAGGTCGGGAACTCTCTATTCTTGCTTGGGGGAAGAGGAGAAAGATGAAGAAGAAGAAGAGGAAGAGGAAGACTCTTCAGTAAGATCGCTGGCTTTCTTGCCTGACTTTCGATACTTTTCTTGCTTCGCCTTCACATATCTCCAGGTGCGACTTATTCCTGCCGTGAACAATCCCTTGACTGACTCGACCGAGCTCGGCCACCGAATAGTCTTAGTGATGGATGTCTGGATTTCATTCTTGAGGTTCTCATCGCTGGCGATGCGTTGCTCAAAGGGACCGCCTTGCCTCCGACGGACAAGTTCAGGGTCTTTGTCGTTGCAGTCTTTCATCATCTTGTCGAATTCGGCACGAGGCAGTCCGAAGCGAGCCTGGTACTGGAAGTATAATTTCTCACGGAATGACTCGGGGAGTCGGCGGACCATATTGCCCCGCTTCACCGGATCCATGTCCTGAGAGAGCAGAAGGTTGGCTTCGGGGTCGTCCATCCAGTTCTCTTGAGTACAACGTGGATCGCTGAAGACAACGTTGGGTAGATTCTCGATAAGCGGAGCGTAAAGCCACCGGAAATTTGCCATCTGTGAAGAGACGATGTTGTTGACCTTCCGCGGGTCCTCAACTGGTAATGACATGCGAAGGTCGCCCATGTAGCTGATCGATGCAATAGTGCTGTAGAGCTGAAACTCGGTAAATTTTTCGGGGAGAAGCAGCAAAGCTACGCGGACAGCCGATAATAAATTCATCTGGTTTGCTAAGCGCACTTTCGGATGGTCTCGAAGGATTTTAACGGGCTTTTGAAGGCGTCCAGCAAGGTATAGCGTTTCCCATTGGCTAAGATCTTTGCATAAGGTATCTATATTCACGACTCCATATTTGATCAATGTGCCATTGACGGTGACGTAGGGGTTAAAATATACCCCTGCTCCGAATCTATCCTGGACTTGGGAAACCGTATAGGACCCCAGAGATCCTAAACCCGAGTAATGGCCCCGATGTTGTGCGAGGTTGAGAGAGTGCCAGTGTTGAGAATAAGACACTCCAAAGATGAAGTCGATCATCTTTCCATTGCCTTGTTGCATATTCTGGATGGCTGCCGGGGCTGCGGGGTGGCACTGACTGGAGCCTGGGGCACTACCGTGTTGTTGGAACACTCCAGACCCGTATGCAAAAGCATATCGAATTGGAGCTCGGAATTGCCAAAGGATCTGACGAAGCGCTTCTTTGAATTCCTGATTGATGATCATGTGCTGGTTAACTCCGAAATCCTTCGAGGGAAGCTCGGAGAATGCGGATATCGCGAGGTTTGGGTTTGCATCCCAGTCACCCGGATCGGAGAATTGGGAAGAAGAAGAGAAAGACGCGGAGGGTGAAGGCGACGGAAATCCATGGCGAGAGGTTGTAGAGTACAACCTAGGGTTTACAGCAGGCCAGATCCGCCTTCTGGAAGATGGTAAGCCATTGTGCGATGGGATAGCGCGGTGGTGAATCGAAAAGGAGTGGAATGAAGCAGGTCTTCGGGAGGGGCAGGCAGAGCGCAAGCGCACGTAAGAGCCTAGAGAAGCCGTTGAAAAGAGAGTCTTGGATTGAGGAGAAAAACACTAGTTAGTAACTTGTTGAGTGAATTATATCCCTCATATATAGAGGTGGGAAAAGAGAGGGAGGACCAAAAAAAAAAAAAAAAGAAGGAGCAATGGGAGGGATCTCACAGTAGTTTCGCGCATGGTCGCGAGGTGAACGAAGGGAGACATGAAACACTTCTTGGCTCAAATCATGATTCCCCGATTTAAGTCCAAGTATGAGAAAAAAGGAAGTAGAAAACAAAAGTAGAATGGCAGCGCGATAACTACCAGGCTGTTCTCGCTGTGACAATGGGATTATTCATCCGAGATCCAATTGGCATGGAAGAAACTGCTCCTTCGTTACTAAGAGATGATCTGACGTACCCGAGGCAGGAAAGTCACGGTCTCGGCTGGAAACGGTCTAGTCGGAAAAAAATACTCAATTGATCTGTCCAGTCTCAAAATAATGATGCCACTACTACCTTAAAACAGCATATTATATACATGTTCCTTCATGTTGCCAGGTTGCGTTTTTCTGGTCCTCTTCCTATGTGTTAAATTGGGATGTATCAAGGGGATAAGCCTTATTGGTTTCTAGGCACTTCCCGAAGGCATACCCGTACCCATATGAATAGGCACCTTAGTATCGCTACAAAAACCTTATGATTTCTTTTTTCCTTTCTAGAATTGAGAAGAGACAGCATCTATAGAAAAGTTCTAGGACTACTGTGTTTATATACCACAAAAGATACTTAGTAGACAGTGTAAAGAGCCCTGGAAGGACAGATATGGAGGCCTTAGGCTATAATCACGTGATACCGTTCCTCCGCCGGCGCGTTTCCTCCGACCCAAACAAAGAGAGGCAGGTAAACAATAATAATAATAAGAGTTCACGCTGGTCCACATCCCTACCAAGTCGGACCAATTCTCCCTTCCAACAGCCTCGAAAAGTCAGTCTTAAATAGCCGACCAGTGCTTTGAGATAGCACTGTTCCCAATGCTCTAAATTTCCCTCCACCATGACCCAGGATATGGAAACATTTGCCGCCCGTCTGGCGACTTTCGATCTTGTCTTGCACCCAGAGACGCGGAGAAATTCCAGCACAAAATCTGCCAAACCCATTTCATGGCCTCACAATAGACCTTCTCCAGCTGAGGTACGAGCTCAATGTTCCGAGCTAGAGTACAGAAATATACTGATTAGCACATCTGTGTAGCTGGCGCACGCCGGGTTCTTCTACAACCCCTACGAAACAAATCCGGATAATACAACATGTTTTCTCTGTCGACGAGCGCTCGATGGGTGGGAAGAAGATGACAATCCCATCACGGAGCATTTGAAGCATGCCAAGGACTGCGGATGGGCTATTATGATGGATATCCAGCAACATAGCTCGAACCCTGCCGAAATAGAAGATCCTACAAGCGACAGAATAACACAAGCAAGGCAGGCTACATTTGGGGAATCATGGCCCCATGATGGCAAGCGCGGTTGGGTCTGTCAGTCTGAGAAGGTAATTTCCATGATATATTTCCTCACTGCATTTTCCTGACTTTGGTGACAGATGGTTGAAGGCGGTTGGTACTTTTGTCCAAACGAGGAAAGTGTTGATTTAGCCAGCTGCGCTTACTGTAAACTATCTCTCGATGGCTGGGAGCCTAAGGATGACCCATTGTAAGCGCGCTCCACAGCCGCTCCTTCCTTAATTGCAACTAACCCACAATTAGCGACGAACATTATCGTCGATCTGCAGATTGTTCGTTCTTTGCGTTTGCGAAACCCCCTACCAAGGGAAAAGGCTCGCGTTCAAAAAAGGGGCGTACGTCCAAAGCATCTCGCTTATCAACCCAATCTACCGTCTCCGAGGTTCCTGCATCAGATATCGAAGATTCGATGGATCAAAGTATATTATCCCAACCAGCAAAAGGCAAGTCAACCAAGAAAGGGCCTAAAGCTAAATCGAAAGGCACAAAATCCCGCAAAGACGATGTTGGAGAAACCGACAGCCAAATGGATATTGACGAGGTTGAATATTCTCACCCGGAGCCGTCCAAGCCGAAGCGAGCTACCAGAGGCAAAAAGAGGTCTAGTGTTGATGTGGACAGAGATGATATGAGCATCCTGGAGGGAGAGGCCGTTGGATATCAAGAGCCACCGGCCAAAAAGAGAGCTACGAAATCGCGCTCTAGTATCCAGCAGCAACAGAGCAGCACCTCTATTGACGGGATAACAGAAGCGGCGGAAGACCATGAGGCTATTCCTGATGAGGAACAACAGAAACTGGACCGAGCGACCAAAAAGAAGTCATCTGGTAAAGGACGAAAAGCCTCTGGAGCTTCGTCTTCATCTAAGACTACAGCAAAGCCACGTGTTCCACGAGATTCTGAACTAGAGGCAGAAATTGAGGCCGGCCTTGAAACCGATGAGCCAGAAACTAGGGAAGCTCTCACTGAAGAAAACGAAATCGCCCCAATCAAAGAAATCTCGAAAAAGTCCAAATCGAAGAAGAAGGCCACAAAGAGAGACCCAGAGAACCTAGACGATGTACCTAGTCATGCTGAAGGGGCAACACAATTTAAGGAGGATCAAGAGCCCGATCAATACATGCATGAGGTAAATGAGCCTCCAGTTCAACACAAAAGCAAGTCGAAGAAAAAAGAGGGCAAGCAGGGAAATGAGAAAGGCGTAAGAAACGAGCGAGAAGACGCAGTGATGGAGGGCAGTGCACCACAAGGGGACTCCTTTATTTCAGTGGAGATCACTTCAAAACCACTGAGCAATGACTCTGAACTAGAACAAAGCGACAAGACTAGCAAGAAGAAAATCAAGAAGAAGGCTTCTTCAGAAAAAACAAAAAAATCAAAGAAGGCTGACAAAAAGTCAGGAGAAGCCCAGAATGAGACCAAGGGCAGCCCTGAGATGCAACCATCTCGAGAAGCGCAGATAGGTACTCCAGAGCCAAACGATCAGCAAGATCTGCAAGAACAAGATTTCGAGCAAAGCTCCAATCGCCGAAGGTCTTCCAGGGTGCCTCCAAAGACAGCTGAAAGATATAGCGATATCCCTCAAGAGAAGCAATTAGCCAAGTCTCTGGCGGAATCGCGAGAATTAGATTATCATCAATCTCCGGCGGACACCAAACATCCAGTGCAGCGGGCTGAAACAGTATCTCCCCTTCCCCCACCTTCCAGGGGTACGCCTTCTCTTTCACCACAATCTTCTGATGCTGAAAACCAGCCACCGTCACTAAAGCCATCCGCCCCCCGGCCTCAGATGACCTCGCCCTCCAAACAGGTCCGAATTCCGTTAGCAATCAGTACACCATCCCCCTCAAAGCAGAACTCGCAATCAGTGAAACTCCGGACCTCTCATCCATGGGTCCCAATTGACATTGACGATATCATTTTGGCCGGATCTGGCGACAAGGAGAACATCGACCTTCGCGCTACGTTCAGCAATATGAAAGGAGAATTGACAAGCCCGGAGAAGAAGATGAGTGTCCAGGAATGGATAATGTGGAATGCCAAGAATGGCGAGGAACGGCTCAAGCGAGAATGCGAAAGATTAGTCGGCCAGTTTGAGAAGGAGGGGGCGCGTGCTATGCGGGCACTAGAAGGTATCGAGTGCATTGACTGAGGGTGATGGATGATATAGGCACATCACATTAGGAGTATTTTGGTTTATTTTTTTGGGGGGGGGAAGGGGGATGGGGGGCTTTTGGGTCATGGGCGTTTGATGGTTAAGGTTCTCTATGGTGTTATTGAATGAGATCTAGTACATTTTCGACATAATTTTGCCCGGAACAAGCACCAGGGCATATAAGAACACTTGTTTACATTCATTCCTTTTTCCGTATCCGAGTCCAATGTGATAAACCCATAATAAATTCAAAAATGCAAATGCGACCACCACCAACGCCAGGGTATATCTGAAGTAGAGGAAGGGGAGGAGGGATTGCCTTCACGGCTATGCAATAATTCCCAGCCGACCTTCCCAGCTGTCCTCCTGCTTGATTGCATTATCGCCTCCTTTGCGACGTTTCTCGTTGCGCTTCCTCCTCTTCTCCTCTCTCTCCTTAGCATCTAGCTCTTCCCTCTCCTTAAGCCGCTGGCCGAGGTCCAACTGCCATGCCCGTCGTTCCTCCTC
Source organism: Aspergillus haitiensis (assembly GCA_027569155.1). Lineage (NCBI taxonomy): Eukaryota > Fungi > Ascomycota > Eurotiomycetes > Eurotiales > Aspergillaceae > Aspergillus > Aspergillus haitiensis. Next base: position 241,085 of record JAPDEO010000047.1, read on the forward strand.
CTCCCGGACCCGTTTCTGGTGTGCCAACATCCGCAGCCTCTGTCGCACATCCTCCACCGTCGCCCGGACCACCTCGCCGCTCTGTCCGGTGGCAATCAGATGCTGTTTGCTATTGTAGTGCTCCACTAGCTGCAGGTTATCCTTAAAGGTCAAGTCGCAGTCTGGACAGTAGAAGCCAGCGCCTCGACCCCGTTTGCCCACCGCCGACGCAGCGGAGACGATCGTCGTCTTTCCCACCATGGAGGCGACATCGAGACGTTCTTTGCGGGCGGTGGTAGCCTCGAGGGAGCTATAATCGATGGGGGCATGCCATTTCTTTCCTAGCAATTTAGCCTCATACCGAGCTTTGGCTTCTTCTCGCCGTTTGGCGTCCTCGTCGGCAGCCTTTTTGGCGTATTCTTCTCGGTCCCAGGTTTTGCGGAAGTCGGTGTCGGAGGAGGGGGTGCCATAGGCAGATTTTTTGGTGGACATTGTGTGTTTGTGTGGCTTTTTCCTTGGTAGATGTTTGTGTTTAAAATAAGGTGAGATAGTGTAAGTAATATAATAGTTTTGCGTGAGTTTGTTAATTGAGAATTAAGATTCCTTAATAATTAGGTGATAGCTAAGCTTATCGTCACCTGGAGTGGGTTTTGTTCAGTTTGATTGGTTTACACTGTTTGCTTGATGGTGCCCTGCCCACCACCACTCCGTCCATCTTTGCTTTTTTTAGCGTGTCCCGCATCCTCTCTGAAGTCTCATTTCGCAGCAAATAAGAAGCTTGAGTCCCAGAACTCCTGCTTCACTTTGACCAACATCAGACATGCTGTCGTGGCTAATCGGGTTTAGGATTGCTCGATTTTCTGCGACTGTATGTTGATGATCGTCCAGTCCGTTCCCTCCTGGGGTGAAACATGAAACCTGAGGTGATCGCTTTCATCATCACTTTTTTTGGCGAAAGTTAAAGAGTCAAGACTTCTTCCCTCATGTTGAGCGGCTGAGACATTGCCCATTCACCCTCAACTTCTCATCTCTCTCATTATCTATTTTTGTATCGGCCACGCTGGTCCCTGGGGGCTTTAAGGTTTGAAACAGTTTATTATTCTGCCTCGTGTTTTGATTTAGGCAGCAAGTTCTAGCCTTCCCTTTTCTTCTTGAAATATATAACTGTTATAGCCACCACACGATCATCGTCATCACTTAGCCATAGCACTGCCACTTTGGAAAACATTCCTCTTGGTTTCTTTTTTATAATTCAGTTTTATCCTTTCTATCTCGCTAATTTTGAAGAAGAATTGGTCAATATTCAATTTTTGTATCTGACTCGCTCTCTTGTAATATTTTTCTCATTTCCCTTGTTTCTCCCATTCGTATTATATATCACTCAGGAAAGGAGGCATAAATCCTCACCATGAGCTCTTCTGCGCAAAATCAATTGCCGGTCGTATCAACCCCACGGTTGGAGCTCCAGGATCTCCCCACCGAACTCCATATACACATCGCTTCGTTCCTGACGTATCCCGATGCCCTGGCGCTGAAACACACCTGTCGTCACTTTTACTCCCTGGTCTATACCGGAGTCCATCTAAAAGTGGACTGGTTGGTTGAGCGATTCGAGCGCAAGCTGGAGTGCCCAATGGAGAAGTGTTCATTTCGGACGGACGAATCATTCTGCAACTGGCGCATTAGGCGCATCATGGAGCGCAGACGACGACATTTGGAGTGCTTCAGAAAGAGGGGCGGCTGTCTCGTTGTCGAGGGACGGACCTGTCAGAAGGACTTGGTTCCGACTTGGTTGAAGAGGAGAGGGCGCATGCAATTAGTCAAGTCATTTGGGAATGAAGGTAGGTTGCTGCCACCTGAGCTTGGATATGTTTATAGGGTCTGTTTCATACATGACTAACTGTCTTGTCTTTTTTTTATAGTTTTTCTCCATGGTTTGATTGTGCTATGTCTTCAGTTGCTTTGGATGATATACACTAGGTTTGCCCCCCCCCTCTTCTTCTCTTTTCTTTCGGCATGGTTATTAGGGGGATTTTCAAACTTATTTTGAAATTTAAAACTGATCGCGTTAGGTATATTTTTACGCCCGATTCGCAATGGGTACTCCCCCTTGGCTATAATGTTGCTGCTTGAACCAAGAGCGAATTATCACCTGATCCCTGCTCCATGGGCGAATCTTATGATGCCAATCACGCTAATATCTGCCTGGTTTTCTTTCACTCATTCCATATTTTATGCGACATATGTGGTATCCACAACATTTTCTCCCCTTTGTTGGTGCTGAAGGCGGGGGGGCCTTTCTTTGTCCCTTGAGTTGGCAGCTGGCTGCAACTCTTGACAGAGGGGGATTTATTAACTAATTAATGGGCGGTTAATTTTATATATCTTAGTTTAGAATAATTCGGTTGTATTATGGTAATGTCTATAGTATATGTCCCTAGGTATGATTAGGGTCCACTTCTAGTGAAACAGTTTAAATAATGGCGTTAGGGAATGTATATGCAAGTAAAATTACTATGACGTAGTTGAATTGCTGTGTCTTGCAAGATTCCTATACTTACCAATTTAGAAGAAAAGAATGGACAGAGAGATACTGTTTCTTAACATCCTCCTAACTGAGATTCTACCCCTCTCTATATAGCCTCATCATTACTCGAAAAGGAAACCAACCCCCTCCCTCCTTGCCTTGGTATATCAACCCTCCAAATTGTGGATCTGAAATCACGAACTAAGAAATTAGTATGACGTAGGCGGGCGCTACACCGGGGATAACCTCATTGTCGATCACCTTTGGTCAGCCCATATGAGACAGACTAGCAACCAGACGGTTTCCTTGTCATCGGCGGAAGACGGCGAGTGAACAACAAATCAAGAAACATCCAAGGTGATAGCCATGCCTATATCCGACGCTAGGGCCCATAGCGACCCGAAAAGTTCTTTTATAAAAATGCCAGTTCCCTGTCTAGGCACAATGGGGAGGGGAGAGGGGGGTGGGAAACCAAAAATATCAGCCACAATAAGTCATAGAGAGAGGCCGAAAGATATATAGGAAGGAGAACGGATTGCGAGTGTGATGGCCAATCCAACCATGAAGCAATGGCTTACCTCCCCATTGAGGTGATCCTACTCATCGCCAACCATCTCTCACCGAACGACCTGCTCCTTCTCCTCCAAGCCATCCCATCGCTCCCTCCACTCCTCCAGTCCAGCGCCCTCCACACTCGCAATGAGAAGGGAGACACCATCCTCCATCTCCTCGCCCAACAGGGTCGGTCCCGTCTCGTACGACTCCTCCACACCCCGCGAAACCATCGTCGACTCTGCCACCAGAGGAACCGCCGGGGGCTCACTCCCCTCCATCTCGCCGTCTTCCACAACCATCCCCAGACCACGCAATCGCTCCTAACGACTGGCTGCGACCAATCCTCCGCTGAGGACTACCTGGGCCGCACCCCGCTCCACTACGCCTGTCGCTACTACTCCACTAATCCCCATTCCACCAGCCTTGCCCCGCCGCTCGTTCGCATCCTACTCGCCCACGGTGCCAACCCCTCCGCACGCGATAAGACAGGCGGCACCCCCCTCCACACCTGCATTGAATACCAGGGATCCCCATCCACCCTCCAATCCCTCATCGACGCCGGCGGGGATCCCACTCTGCGCAAGGCCTCCGGGCTCGCCCCGCTTTTCTACGCCGTCTGGCTGGGTGATGAACCCAGCGCCCGCGTCCTGCTCGAGTCGGGAGTCGACCCCTCGGGCGCCTGCGAACGGGGCGAGAATATCCTCAACGTCGCCGCCTACAATGGCTCCCCGGCCGTCGTCCGTCTCCTCCTCGATCGCCGTCGTCGTCTCGACGTCTCTGCCACCAACCACACCGGCATGTCCCCGCTAATGTCCGCCGCTGTGCGCGGCAATAATGAAGCCATCCGTTTGCTCCTGGACGCGGGCTCAGATATCTCAACCCAGAATGACTACGGGCTGAATGCTTTGCACTGGGCCGCGAGGAATGGGAAAGATTCCACCGTTCAGCTGTTGCTCGACGCGGGCGCTGATCCATCCGTCTTAGATGGCGATGGTCATACGGCTCTCGACTGGGCAATGAAAGAGGGCCACATGAACGTCGTTAAAGTCTTACGGGGTCAACAACAGAGACAACAGCAGCAGCAATCACATCAATTTAGTCGACCTCGAGTCACATTATCTATCACTACCTAAGTAAATAATCGTTTCTATCGAGTACTCTCTTCTTCTTCTCCTCCTCCTCCTCTCACTTTATTTATGTATATATCTCCATGTCCTGCAATGAATCCCATGTCACTTTAATAGAATCAATCCCTACTTTGCGTACACAGCTATCCATGTATACACTATAAAGATGTTTAGATAAAGGTGTCTTCAAATAATTCCACAAACCTCCCGAGCTGATAACATGTGTTTCTTCCACAAGTAGTTCCTAGGTAGGCACTACACTAACCTAGAATCCATTACCCACATCAAACCAATGTTTCTAGGGCATTAAATCACTTCAAAGTCTTATATCTATCCCTGTCTTCACCTAGATTAAGTGACGCCGGAAGACCAAACTAGACCAAATTGTACTACGTACTATGTAACAGCGTTTTATGTACACGCAAGTACATCAGTAAGGTAGTACGTACATACATACAAACATACAAACATACAGATAGGGTACCTAGTAGTAATATGTTACAGCACAATAGAGCCAGTTTACCAAGCAGATAACTAGGTACCTACCTTACCTACCTACCTTCCTACCTTCCTACCTGGGCAGAGCTGTCTCTTATTTATTAATTTTTCTACAAAGGTGTTACAAGTGAGATTGTTTCTCTCAACGATAAGTAGAATCAATTTTCATACTTTCGGAGAACTAGGCATGACTGGGTAGATAGAAAAAGAACAAAAAAAAAAAAACAAGAGATGATTGATTGATCGATGATATTGAAGAAAAATAATGACTTCCCCCAAAGGCTTTTTTCCCTCCTCAGGTCCATGTACTTATTGATGTACAATCGTTCCTTGGAGATAAAAAAAGCCTAGGTTAGATCATGATTTTTCATATCATCACTACCTACCCTCATCAAGAGGGAACAATAGAAGAAAACAAGGGGAAAAGAAGGAACAGGACTGTTTATTTGACAGAGAAAGAAAAAGGGAAAACAAATAAATAAAGAGAGGAAGAAGGGATATAACCATTGCGAATGACTTCCATTTCCCCCTCTCTGATCATTTGATCTCCCGGACAATCCATGTTTCTGTGTGAGTGTGATGGTTTGTTGGGTGATTGGGCTTTCTTTTTTTGTTTTTTTAAACACGAGGGGGGTCCTGAGGACCGATGCAGACATTTGCAAAACAAACATCTGCATGGCAGCAGTCGGCATCGAAGCGGCATCTGCGCTTGCATTTAGGGTCACGCTTGTCCATGGGGGGATCCTGAGGACCAAGACAGACATTTGCAAAGCAGACGTCTGCATGGCAGCAGTCCGCGTTGGTATGGCAGCCGCGCTTGCATTCAGGGTCGCGCTTGTCATGCTATTATTTTTTTTTATATATATGTGTTAGTTTGGAGTTGGTGTAGTGTAGTTGTGGTCGTTATTGTGCTGGTTTCCGAGGTGGGGGGGGTGTTTTTATAGAAGAGCTTACCAAGTTTTCAATAAGGTTAGGAGTCACAGCCTGAGTGCCACGGTTGACAAGTCCACCTACAGGGAGACCTATATGTATGTATATGATGAGATGGTTAGTGATATGCTGATAGGTGAGGATAGGTAGATAGTAACAAGATGGTTGAAGGAGATGGCTACTAGTAGAGTATACATATTAAACATATAAGATACATACCGTCAACAGCACCACCAGGGGCCACTGCAACACTGGTCACAGTGACCATGAGAGAAGCAATGATGAACTTGAGGTTCATTTTGATTTTGAAATCAAGTAAGTTTTGGGTTGAATGGGTTTGTTAGATTCTTCTTGAATAGTTAGGGTAGGACAAGATGAAGAGGGAGATGGTTATCGAAGATGAAAGAGGGTGATGAAGGAGAAGAGAAAGGAAGAAAAAGTAAAAGGGGGGATGGTCGTCGATTTATACCTGAGATTCTTTTGTTGGGAGAGGGGGGTGCAATAATATTAATTCTCTCTAACAACTGTGAATGTTGGGTTTCCTTTACATTGACTGAGCATATTCTTAGTATTTCACTAAAAGTATAGTGAAGAACATAGGATGATACTCACTTATAATTAAGTGAAGTATACTTATATCTCACCAAATTAAGCCAATTCTAGAATGTGTATAATCACAAGCTAGTATAGGTTGGCAATTACTTTTAAAGTATTTCTATGTCTCCTTTTCATACACAAAGCTGTGGTATAGGGATTCCTTCGGAAACCAATGAAAGAATTGGGCTCCTAGGTTACTAAACTATTGTGCATCTAGGCTCTATGTCCTAGAAATTATTGTTTCTTGTTATTGACTGGACAATAGAGGATATAATATCCAGATAGTGTATACATGAAACATTCGTACTCAAGCTTGATAGAAAGGTAAAATTAATTCAAAGCAGTAAATGTATATAGTACAGCCATTTTATAGTAGGTACCAAGTCTGGATCCAGCATAATCAGACGTGGCCCGAGCAACTATTACACAAAACACCACGCCACACCTCATGGAAAAAAAAAAAAAGAAACAAGAAAAGGGATCGCTAGGTCCGTGGATATCGTACAATCATCATAGTTTGGGTATCTTTATTGTATTCGAATCACTCCCATGAAAAGGAAAAAAAAAAAAATAGGAATAAAGTTGACAGACATTAAATCTACAATGGTTAGTTCGCGGAAATTGCATCCAATCCTTGCATTGATCTCTGCGCTGAAGGGGAAAACATACTAGTCTGACAGGCATGCGTGCGGGCACACGTCCATTATGAAGCAGCATTGCAATATTCTTGTTTGGAGTAGCTTGCAGTTTGCGAAACGCCTCGCGAATATGTCTCGGCTCCACCGGGGTGCGACCTTCCTCGGGCGGATCGAAAAGTCCAGTTTCGCGTTTGCGCTTCTTTGAATTCTCACCCGCTCCGTTTTCTGTCCCTCCACGGCGGTTCTTCTCTCGGTCTTCACGCTCCTTTACTTTGAGAGCTTCTTCAGTCAAGGTCTGGACAATCTCAAATGTTAAGAAACCAAGGATATCAACGATATCATCATTGGGCTTCGACTCGGTCACAATCCCAAAACCGGCCCACTCGCGGAAACGCTTGCTCTTGCGATAGGTAAACGATGCCTGGCGGCATTCAGACCAAAATACATACTCCTCCTTGGTCATATTCTTGGTGCGCTCGTCTGCTGCAGCCAGTCGCTGAAGAGTTGCATAGTTCTGCTCTTCCTCCTCTTCATCTTCTTCATCCTCTCTTTCTGGCACTTGAACAGAGTAGAAGCTATTAACATCCCAAGCAAGGCCAACACGAGCTCTTTTGTTTTTAGGCTTCGAGGCAACGTCCTGCGGTCCGGCGACGACACCACCCGCAATGGGATCATCAGCCCCGGCAAAATCCGCGGCATCAGCACCACCTTTATCATCAGAATCCTTTACGTTCTTGCGGACATCTTTCCATGAAAGGAAAGTTTTCAAACGGGACACTTTGGCTTTGTCATGACGTATCAGAAAGATCAGGTCATCAGTAGAGATAGACCGGACTCCACGGCGGGTAGCTAAAGCAGTGCTGCGGGCGAGCTGTTTAGGTGTTAGAAGATTCTAGCCAGCCGAATCAAGGGAATGTCCATACAATCTCAACAACTTGCTGGCGCACGATATCTTCAATCAGGGTCGTGGTTTCAGGGGACGGTTCGGCAGTCTCTCCAGAGACGAACATCATCTGGCGAATAAAGTCAGTAAGCATGGCAAAAAACATTTCTTTAGATTCAAATTTATCATTAAGCCCGCTAAGCCTAAGCCGTTTTTCTCAGTCCGCGAAATGTCTCCTAATTGTAGAGACATCCCATCCTGGGAGTAATAGAGAGAATAGTAGAGATGTATGATAGAGGCAAAAGCAAAGGAACAGCAAGGAGGCAAATAGGAGTAATTGAATGAACGCAAAAAGGAGAGTCGTAGAACATAAGAAGACAGAAATATCTTGCCAAAAAATAATTGAATAGTAGATAAAACAGAGAGGTGACATGGTGTTGCTTTAATGGGCAGGCCCGGAGACACGCAATTGAGTATGAAGCGCATCATCTAGCTTGAATCACTCATGACAGATAAAGAGAGAGAATCTTTCAATGTTCACATAGCTTTATTCAAGATAGACTTGGGTAAATGATAAGCTATAAGAATGCGCTTACCTGCTGGATTTCTTGCCGATACTTTGGAGTGCGATCGGTCGACATCTTGACACGAATCAAGCACCCAAACCCAACATATCACGGGAAGAATACACAGCGCGGAGGTAGGAAATAGTAGTACTTAGATAGGACGATACACCTTAACCAACATATGCCTGAAAAAGAGATCTCTGGTCAAGGCGCATTGCATACTTGAAGAACGCGATGGAAAGGGTGTTAGTAAGGCGCCGATGAGAAGTCCGCATCATCACATTTTCCGAGGTCCGACCGCGGTAGTTTTTGGTGGGGGTGCATTCAAAGAAACTTTTATGAAGAACAATCCATTGACACCATTGCTAAGCAAGTCTGAGGCAAAATGCTCTACCTTGTGGGTCTGGGACTTGCAGATGAAAAGGACATTACTGTCCGCGGCCTGGAGGTCGTCAAAAGAGCTAAACGAGTCTATCTCGAAGCCTACACTGCAATTCTACTTGTGGAGACCGAGAAACTAGTGAGATTTTCTAAAGATCACACATGAATTTTATTTTGAACAGGCATTTTTGGTTAACTAATAGTGAAATTGCTTCAGTAGGAATCTTTCTATGGACGCCCCGTAATTGTGGCCGATCGGGAAATGGTTGAGACTGGTAGCGACGACATTCTTGAGGATGCAGACAAGGACGATGTAGCTTTCCTCGTCGTCGGCGATCCTTTCGGGTATGGTCTCTTTCATCCATCGCATTCTTTTTGCTGTCGTTATTGCTCTTCGGCTTACCCTGGCTCGCGAATCATAGCGCCACCACACATACCGACTTAGTCCTACGCGCCCGCGAAAAGGGTATTGAATCCAAAGTCATCCCCAATGCATCAATCATGTCTGGAATTGGTTGCACGGGCCTGCAGCTTTACAACTTCGGGCAGACCGTTAGCATGGTTTTTTTCACAGAGAACTGGAAACCATCCTCATACTACGACCGAGTAAAGGAGAATATTCAGGTAGGACTCCACACGCTTGTTCTCTTGGATATCAAAGTCAAGGAGCCTTCGCTGGAAAACTTGGCGAGGGGCCGCATGATATATGAGCCTCCGAGGTATATGACGGTCGCCCAATGCGCGAGCCAAATGTTGGAAACTGAGGAGGAACGGAAGGAGGGTGTCTATGGACCCGATAGTCTTGCTGTTGGAGCCGCGAGGGTAGGCGCAGACGACCAAAAGTTGGTTTGCGGGACCCTGCAAGAGCTGACCACTGTTGACTTGGGTCGACCGCTTCATAGCCTGGTATTGTTGGGAAGAAGAGCGCATGATTTGGAGAAAGATTACATTCGGGAGTTCGCCGTGGATAAGGCAACCTTCGATGCAAGTTGGGAAAAGGGTTACGGACGTAGTTAATGTATCGCACACCCGCCCATCATAAAAAGAGAAGGGAAAAAAAAAATGCACAAGCAAGAAAGATAAATACAAAAAAATGCAAACCCACCAGAATCCAATAACCAGCAAGAGACTGGGACTCTTGCTGACACCAAAAAGCCTGCTTATTGATGAAACCTGAACACCATTTTCCCACACATAATTCATATAACCAACTATCATGCGGATCTCTTACTAAAGAACCGTGTTAATCGTTCAGGCAACCGGACCTGCACAAGCTCAACCAAGAATAGATCGGTCAGCTCGATATTTAGGAACAAACAGTTGAATAGAGCACTTACCGTCGGTGTTGATGGAGGCTCGCTCGCATATTCATCACGATCATATTCATCGTCATCATCGTAATCATCCTCATCATTCATCATACTGTCCTCATCCTCTTCGCTGTGAGGGTAGTATCTCTCTGGGTCTCCGTTATATACAATCCACCAACCGATCCTCTCACCTGCCGCATATTTGTCTCGCATCTCCACGAGTGCCTTTGCAGCCTTCGGATCTAGAGGGTTCTCTTGGAAAATATCGGCGTTCCAGCATGTACCTGGGCTCTGAGCCCCACCTTCAGGGATACTGATCACTTTCGCTCCAACATATGCATAAGGCTTGCTCACAGCCTCATCAGTGGTGTCTTCAGGGTCGTACTGTTCGATGAATCGTAACTCAGGGAGGGAGGATATTATTTGGGGCTCGGTCTTTTTAAAGGATTCGAGGAGTAAATGTGTAGTAATCGGTTTCTGGATGTATTCTGCTGTCGCTTCCTCGAGGTTATGGAGGACGATGTATACACGAATGCCTGTGAAGCCAGCCCGTGGCCAGCGGAAGCCGTAGAGCATGTAAACCGGCATCGCGAAGAGAGCCTGCTGGTGTGTGTGAGTTTGGCAGATTCAGGGAGGTGACTTTTGCCCAGATTGAAATGATAGGAACCCAAGGAGCTCATAGTATCAATAAAGGGGGAAGTCTAGTAAACATGGGAGCGCAAAAAAAAAAAAAAAGAAAAAGAAAAGAAAAAAGAAACGTACACAGCTAATGAAGTTGTTTGATCCTCGTCGGTTCAGAATGTTCTTGGCACCAGTCTATCTATATTTAACCGTTTCAAGGCTACACGTCACACTGAGCAGGTTATCACAATAGAGCTGGTATTTATGCAGAATAGAGTTGAGGGGATCTACACTCTATACGAGGTACCTTCATAATTATTATTAAGGTGGTCATGACTTGGCATCAATTTTTGTCAGTTGTTGATCCCTACATTGCTGTAAACCCAAAAGTATGTAGCCAAAACGGTCTAAGCGGTGTATACCGGCAATATTGACCATTGACTTGAATGCGGAGTAGATGATTGAGCCTATTTCCAAAACAACTCCACCTACAATAGCCCAGGATTCTGCAGGCTTTGAGAAAAGAAAAAAGATGGTGCTGTCTTTTATATTGGTTCAGAACCGACAGTGAGTCCAAATATGACCTCCGATTCCCACCACACCTGCCAAAGGTTAACAGAATGAGATGAACAGGGGGAAAACGCGACTCGCGAAATGGTATGCGCCATACAGTGTAAGTCGCCTGAAAATAATTTAATGCTTGTCGGCATTGAGCTAATTCCAGCTTCCGATATAGGACGAGGAAAAGATAAAGCTGAAAGGAGAGGTTCGTTGCACTCGATGCACTTGGTGGAGACTCGCTCGGCATTCCACTGGCCCCGATTAACCTTCCCCAGGTTCACCGTTTAGTCGCTCCAAGAGATCAAAAGTACCAGTCGAACTTTGTGGAATTTAAGCGGAGTACAAAGATTGTGTATCGGAGATATGCAGGACTATTCTTCTGTGCATGTGTCGATGCAACTGATAATGAGTTGGCATACCTCGAGGCGATTCATTTCTTCGTTGAGGTTTTGGATCAGTTCTTTGGCAACGTTTGCGAACTGGACTTGGTGTTTAACTTTTACAAGGTGTGTTATATCCATCAATTGTGGGTGCGGGAGAAGAGGTTGAAATTATAATGGAGACGAGCTGTACAATGGCTAACAATCCGACACTCCATAGGTATATGCGATCTTGGATGAAGTTTTCCTTGCAGGTGAAATAGAAGAGACGAGCAAGCAAGTTGTTCTAACGCGACTTGAGCATCTCGACAAGTTGGAATGAACCGGGGAAAGCGGATAGGATGTACATACACAAGAGGACCTCCTGCAAGATCAGGGGGAGCTTCTGTTCTTTTCTTGTTTTTATTTTCTTTTCGTTTTTCCGCATAAGTGACCACTGGATAGGTCATTACTGGAGTTTACGGGATCATTTTGATATTTAATTTGTTGTAATTGGGGTGCTATTCATGATATACCTTGGCCTGCACGTTCACATCTGGTCTTCTGCCAATAGTACATTTGGGTAATGACATGCCTAATACTGGGTAGGTACCTGCATATTTATTTATACTACTACTTCTAAATGAAGCACGGAATTTTTTAGTCGAATCAGAGCGCTCGATTCTTTGACTAAGAAATAGTTTGGGGTTAGGAGGTTGACAACATATACACGGTGAATAAGTGTAGCTTCAACCTCAACAGCCGAAATCTTTGCCGTGATGCTTGACAAGCCTTCTAGCGGAGACGCCAGATCATATCTTTCCAGTCCAACGGGAGTGCCGGTGATCGATGATGCCATTTAAGCTCAGATAACATTATGAGGTTAAAAGTAGCCTTTTTTTGACGTTCCAGGAACGAGTGGTGCTCAGGGTTTCCCAGTCTGGTCATACCCCGTAGTGAGGTGCTCCAGGTCACCGATGGCGAGCATCAACTCAATAATAACAACATTTCTTGGCACTAGGTAGTATATAAAGCTCCTGTCGCACAGGGACACGCTTAATAGCTTATTTTTACTTGAATAATTGAAAAGGGACTTCATCACATAAAAGAGACTCGAATCCAACCAGCTTATTGTCTAAATTCTCTATACTGACGCTATTCCCAAGTCCTCTCCATCGGCTTTTCACCTCCGCTCCAACTGCCATTGCCTCCCCCCCCCAAAACAAAAGAAAGACGCCATCCTAATCAGGCAATGCCTTAGGCCAGAGCGGTTTTCGTCTCAGCGTGTCACTCATCTAGGCCCCTGAAACGAAAAGTAACAATCAATTTTTCGACTTTCCGACACAAATGCTACCTCCAAGAAAGTTTTCCACCAAGTGATAGAACAGTCCGCTTCCGGCCAATTACACTATCTTACCAACGCATACATCGTTACAGCCCCCCTCCAAAAAAGTTACTGACGTCGACGACTTTAAGCGATGATTGGGATGTGGTGGGCTTCGCGAATAATCCCGCATAGCTAGCGAAATCTAGTCTTTTATTGTAATGGAGACTAGAAGGATTTAGAGATCACCGTATAAGATGAGGACGGGCGTCGGTACTCCATCAATTACGTTTGATAAGCTACCTCTGGCACACCCGGTGATTTAACAGAATGATTTCCTAACAACAATGGTTGAGCTTCCAAAAAGTCCCACATAACACAAATATGTGGATCGGGGATTCGAAGATCATGTTAAATTTTGCTACGACGTATGAGTACGAGTCGTCGAGTTGTGGCAAGTGGAATAATGCTGGAGTAAGACTGACGGAAATGGCACAAGATTCCAGACCCAAAGTTTGCCACGCATCGTATTCAGCCCCTGATACGGGTTATGGGTCCAAACAGCTAGGCGGAGCCGCTACTGACTGACTAGTTTCCCATCTTTACCGACACGAGGTATCAAAGTTTCTGAAAAAAAAACAAAAAAAAAAAAAAAAAAAAAAAAAAAGAGGAAAGCGAAAATGTCCTAAACATGAAGGCTAAATATGCGAATGATATAGTGGTAAGTAAGAGAGGTCAAGTAAACTAACGTCAAATACTTATTAACAGACAGGATTCTCATATCATGACATGCCGACCGACTCGTATACGTACTGGAGTTTTCGGGACAAGTGACACCTCTCTGCGGGGAGACATCCCACTTGAAAAATTCTTTTATTTTCTTTTTACTTTTCTCGATTCCCCCTCCTTAATCAACCTAACTCGTGGATCCACCCGGTTTAAAAACAGATGATTTCAATACAACTACAACGGTATCGGCCAAACCAAAAATTAAGCAAAGGAAGGCGGGGCTTATGATTGAATTCATATAACAAAAAAAAAAATTATTATCACAATATCGTCTTGATCGTGTGGAAACTGGAGAGCAGCGTTTCAGGATGTCTATTCTGCAATGCATTATTTGCTGAGGATGAGCAGTACATACGCGTCGCCCCTTGGATCGACAGCCAATCATACAAGACAGCGGCACGGTTTGTTTTCGCAAGGCATTTCCTGACAAGAAGTACGGAGTACTGTGCTCAAATTCAAGGGTGTACGCGGCCGATCTCTGGATTTGCTGACGGCATTTCTTGGCACGTCCCTTGGTCTTTCCATGGCACCACCAACACCTCTGTTCCATCCATTTTCTAGCCCTGGGGCAATGAAGGTCCAGTCACAGCAGCACTCGCCAAAGATGTGGACTCAGGTTGCGATTAGTCGTCCTAGTCCTTTCCTATCCCGTCAGCTCCTTGGCATTTACGGCGGGTGTGTTGAGAAAATCTCCCCCCTGATCTAGAATAAAACACTACTATTCTAACTGGGCGGCAGGGAATATTACTCCAAACCCAGGCCAAATTATTTCTTTTTTTTTTTTTTTTTACAAAGAATTGAAAAAATGTCACTAATTACGTGAAGTAGTTATGCTTGAAAAAATTGACAACCAGACAGCTACTGCAAGACTTTAATCAGGGAAGAAACTTTTAGTCCTGAAACGGAAGGGAAAATAAGGCAAGAAGAATGCTCAAGGAGAAAAGGGAAAATTGGTTGTTGGATAACAGGGGTACATTATAGTGTTGATTTTCATATTACGATCCATAACCATTTTCCCGGTTATCCAATCCTCTTCTTTACAGTCCCATATATGTTGCCACATCAGGCTTGGTCAGGTAACTTTCTGGGCCCTCAATTTCATACTAGTATTATTGATTAATGTTATTTTTATCAATTTCGTGGAAATGCTGGTTTTGTCATTATTATCACTTAATAAAATACAATTACGCAGCTACCACCACGCTTAAATAGGTTAATAGCTTGATGACTTATCGCGGTTTTTGCTCTTTTTATTATCTGTGATCTACCCAGGTCCCCTTTTAATCTTCAAAGCCAATCCACTTCCTTTTTTCTTTTTTCCCCTTTCATATTCTCAGGGACTACTTCTCAGTTACTCTTTAGAACTGTTTTGCTACCTTTTGGTTGCTTTCTTTCTTTTTTCAACCTATCGCCCCTTCGTTCGACCAGGACTCTCGTTACCCATCCCAAACAGCTATTCTTCGGGTTTAAATTTAACAAACTATCTAATACACCATGTCTCTTACTTACTCCGATAATTTGGCTCCCCAGCCCGTAACCGATATCTTCACAAGCGACACCAACATCGACAGACGGAAATGCCACCGCACTGTTCCTATGAAGGTGTTGGCCCTCGGTGTCGGAAGAACGGGAACTGCTTGTAAGTGAATACGTTGGATGGCCTTCCCTAATTACCACTAACGTTGGGGTTTGAATAGCTCTCCGTATCGCTCTGGAGCGCCTAGGCTACCTCAAGACTTACCATATGATGTCCGCCAGTATGGAGAACCCTCCTGACTGTCTGATGTGGCATGATGCTCTTCTCGCCAAATATGATGGTGTTGGCGAGTTTGGCCGCAAGGAATGGGATCAGCTCTTGGGAGAGTGTCAGGTTAGTTGTATTTGACTGCTAGAGACCTTTCTACTCTAGCCTCTTCTCTCATCCAAGCCAAAAAAAAAAGGCACCCAGAGCTAACATCTGCAACCAGGCTGTCTGCGATTGGCCCGCATGCGCCTTCGCTAAGGAACTGATCGAAGCCTATCCCAACGCCAAGGTCATTTTGACCACTCGTGAAGTGGACTCGTGGCATGCTTCCGTCATGAAGACTGTGTGGTGGCGTGTGTCCGACCCTGAGCACCGCTTCGTCTCGAACTTTAGCTGGGCTGCTAGCATGTACTACCCAATGCTCAACAAGTTCTTCCAGACCTTCTTCCGTGGAGACTTCCCCAACAAGGGTAAGCAAGTTTACTTGGACCATGTCGAAGAAGTGCGCAGCCTGGTCCCCCCTGAGAGACTTCTCGAGTACAAGATCAGCGATGGCTGGGGTCCTCTCTGCGAATTCCTCGGTGAGGAAGTTCCCGACACTCCTTTCCCTCGCGGAAACGATATGGCCGATTTCTTCAAGCGCTGCCGCAACCGCAACAGGCGACAAATGGCAAACGCTGCCCTCCAAGCTGTTACAATGGGTGGTGCTCTGTTGGCGACTGGATTGGCTGCCACCATGGCCTTCAAGCGATTCTCCCGGTAAACGGATTACGTTCATTGGAAATATGCTTTACATTCTTTTCTAGCCTCATGGCGGGCGCTGGGCGTCATCGCCATGAATATTTTATCAAAGATTCCTTTCCCCATACCACTTCTTGGGGCCCTCTTCTTTCCCTTCAAATTTTTTTTTTTTTTTTTTCTTTTTGTTTCTCATTCTATCTTTTCTTTTTGTTTTTCATTTTTCCTTAATCTTTCTCGATGTGGCTTTTCATGGGTATATTTTTTTTTTTTTCTCTTCTTTTTTATAATCGATTAGCGTATAGCCCTCCGGGGTATTCTACATAATACTGATGTTATTGAACCTCTTTTGACGGCTTTATTTCAAGAGACATTTCAAGGAGGAAAAAAAAAGTGGAGACTAATCTTTGGGTTTAAGATTTTGGTGAATGTGATGTATGTCTAATCCATGTTGCTGTTGCTTGGTGCAAAATAATCAGAGTATCGAGGACACAATCTACAAGTTTTGAAATACAGCTTGCTCACTTAGTCTTGTAAAATTCGTAATACGTATTATGACTGATATCAACTAAAAAAAAAAACACTGCCATTTCAGTCCTGATGCAAGTACCTACCGAGTAATATGTCGTCTTACTCACAGCTAGGCAGTAGACCAGCCTCAGTCCTCCCCTCAGCGCTCACTACCTAGTACTCAGCCCTGGGGGCGGAACGTGCAAAACCCCTCCAAATTTCGATGGACGAAAACGGCGAGGCCGCCTTATGGGGCCATCCTCCTTTTTTTTTTATTATTTGCGCCCAGGCGGTAGGATCTCCTTTGATCTTGGCAAGGAGAGGGGGGTAAATGAGTGGATTAGATAATTTGAGACATTGACTGGGAACTAACCAACTTTGTTGGAACTTTTTGACGTCGAAGTAGCTATCTACCCTACCGACTTTTTTAAACCACCTGTTGTCACATGCAGGTGATGATGGGGCTCTCGCAGTCTCTCTCATATTTTACCTAATATTATACCTACTATCTATAGGTACACTACCTAGGTAGTTTACAATCATTGTCCGATGTAGAAGATGGACGGGCGAACTATGTTGGTAGCAGGCGCAGGGTAAGAATTCAGTATCCGTAGATATGTACAGGGTACCTTGGTTAGAGTGTCCACACATATCATCATGGCTAATCATTCTTATTAAGAGAGAGAGAGAGAGAGAGAGAGCGTGTGTGTGTGTGTGTGTGTGTGTGTGTGTGTGTGTAACTGCTTGACAACAAAGCTTTCCTTTCTTTTATTAAAAATCAACCCCGCATCTCTCCTCCCTAAGAAAAAAAGCAGCCTTGAGTATTTTCTTATACTGTGCCAAGGGGAGAGAGCGTGTATTTGGAGCTGAGTCCAGCCCAAAGTATAAGGTAAAAAGGTTGTGCCAAGGTACCTTTGCTGTAATATTTTTTTTTTTTCCAATTGGGAAGGAGAGGGGGGAAAAAGGAAAAAAAAGGCGATCAAGTTCATTGCGGTCAGCATACCAATACATACCTACCTCGTGAGTACTGTGTAGTAGGTAGGTGTTTGTAGGTATATAGCATCTCACCATAATGTAAATAATTTTGGTCAAGTATACAGTATGTATGTCGGTATCAGGGGGGAGGGACTTGCAGGGGGCTAAGACCTGGGTACCTAGATATTATTACATGATAGATTCTCTGATACTTGATACTTACCTTATGGAGAGTATGAAGAATACTTATATATTAAACCACAGGTACAATTAGTAGTAAAGCATCCCTATATATATACCTACATATATATACACGCTCCTAGATATGGTATACGGTGTGGCTGGTGAGTTGATAGTAGTAGAGAGAATAACGCACCACCTAGGAGAGTACAATATTGATGATTATAATTGTGCCTGAAGACTTTAATAACAGGTCTTTTATTTGGAACTGCATCCACGGTACAGTAAGTTGGTAACCCCATGACGTGGCGCCGGGCGGTCTTGGCGGTCCACCAGGCGTACGAACTATACAAAGTAGTTCCAAACTCCAGGCGCATGTAAATTATTAATTTACGAGGCTCGTACGCCCATTCGGCTCGGCTATATTGGATGTGGCTCCAGCTTAAGACGTATTTGGTATACGGATTTTGATCCTGCTCGTGTGCGCGAAAGGAAAGGATCAGATCGCCTTTCTGATTGGGTTTAGAGAGAGGTATTCGGTGGTTACTCCGGAGTTAAATGCTGATGTGCTGATGATCATGATCAACCTTTTTTTTTCTTCTTCTTTTATTTTATTTCCTATGAATATCACGATCGTGATGATGATTTGGCATATGTAAAGGATGGAGAGTATGCAGCCGGCATTTAAAGTGATATGGCTAGGTACCGCGGCCGGAACCTCACCCTACCAATTCGAGTCGTTCTATCAGTCAGCAGCAGGAAACCGTAGGGGGAGGGATACCATTGGCAGAAACGAAAAGGCTGCGTGTGCACTTGCGAATGGACTACGTAACACTAGTACTGTCATATTTTATGCGGCTCTTCACCACCGTCATCGCTTGACGGGACATGGTTTCTGTATAGAGTATGGCGTTACGTCAGCTATTACTTGCATGACTTAAAGAAGGAGATGAGGAAGAATGGAAAAGAAGAATGTTTTTGTGACGGAAGACGACGGAGTAGTTACAGAGGAGTTGGATATATCCGACTACAATTTTAAGATGAGTGGATATAAGCAGTTTGTTCATGCGGATGGCGACCAATTATCAACAAGCACTCGAGTATAGATGGAGCTAAAGTGGGTTTCAGCGGGCCCTTTCACCTCCCACATCTCCGCCTCGACCTTTCTGAAAAGAGCATGTTGGAATATTAGTTGTCAGATTTATGGGGGAAGGGAGACTGGAGGCTGCATGAGATGGGCAAAAGATTCGACCTCGGACCTTCCTTTTTCTTTTTTATTTTCTTTCTTTCGTTTGTTATATATATATATATTTTTTTTTTCTTTTTTTCCTTCGTTTGGGTGAGAGTAGTTGTGTTGTCACGAGTGATCATCCTCGATTTGTTCACTCCCTTCTTCTCTTAGTATTTACGCGCGCTGATCTTTTCCTGTCGTATCAAAATTCGGTGGTCGCGCTTTTGGTCCTTCCCCTGTATGCGAGCTGCGTTCTCGACGTGGCTGGATTGAGTCTCCTCCGTTCCATTCCTTTCCCACTCTCCTTGTTTGGCTCTCAATAAAGGGACGGACGAGAGGGAGGGTGATGTGAAGAATCCATGCTTTACTTTTCTGGCACTTCCTGGAGAGGGTCCTTCGCCCTCCGCCTATCTTTCCCATGCCTGGCGGTCCTCCTCTTGATCTGGGTACAGACAATTGCTGCGGAGATTGACGAAGTATTCAAATCTGTAAGTAACTCTAACTCCGCTCTACGGTTCTTGCCGGAACCGAAGCCATTATGGCTATGACTGACTATTGCTGGGTAATCTCGACTTCAAGCGACCTGATCTCTATCCCCCGGTTTTCACGCTTGAATATCACGTCCCCGACAAACTTAGTCCTGGTTACATATTTCTGGGTCCCTATGAGGCAGACAACTCGGGCCCCTACATCTATGACAATGATGGGGTATGTCTCTCTGCAGTCGGTTGTTTGTTCTATGCGACCTTGTTGACCATTTCGGTAGAACCTAGTATGGACGGGGTGGGGCAATTCTGGCCCTGGAAATGTTCACGGCATGCATGTATGTCAATACAAAGGAAAGGACCACCTGTGTTTCTTCCAGGGCATTCAGCAGAATGGATACTGCCGTGGCCATGGCGTTATTATGGATAATCATTACCACATAGTTCGAACTGTGGTTCCCGGGGGTGGCATGGCATCCAGCGATATGCATGAGTTTCGGCCTATCAACAATGGATCAACCGCCTTGATGACCATATATCAGCAGCGACAGTTCGACATGAGCATTTGGAACGTGAAGGCTGGCATGGGATGGCTGATGGAGAGTATCTTTCAGGAGGTGGATGTGGAAACCAGTGAGGTTCTATTCGAATGGAGGTCGCTGGATCATGTTGATCCGTCTGCGAGTTATACATATCCTGGCGCCACGGACACCTCGGGCACCGGGCTGGAACCGCGCTCCCCATGGGACTACTTCCACATCAACTCTATCGACAAGAACAGCGATGGTGACTATCTGATTTCTTCACGCCACACTTGCTGCATATATAAAATCTCCGGAAAGGATGGCTCCATCCTCTGGCGACTGCATGGATCAAATCCATCCTTTAAGAACATCAACTTCAGTTTCTCGCAGCAGCACGACGCGCGGTGGCTCATGGAGAATCAAACCCACACCCTATTATCGTTATACAACAACGGTTTCAACGGGTATAATCAAACACATAAATTTTCATCGGGGATGATCATTTTAATCGATCATGTGGCTAAAACCGCCACACAGCTGCAAGACTATGGACCCCCGGGCCACACCATGATCAGTTCGAGTCAAGGCAACCTCCAGGTTCTACCCAACAAGAATGTTTTTATGGGCTGGGGGAACAATGCTTACGTATCAGAGCATGATGAACAGGGCAACTTGCTGTTATGGGGGTATATCGATCAGGGCAACATTATGAATTATCGGGCTCAAAAATTCCAGTGGGACGCTGAACCGACCGACATACCCGCTCTCTTTACGTATTCTAAAACGAATCTCCCTTCTTCTCCTACCACTTTCTATGTCAGTTGGAATGGGGCAACCCGTGTAAAATACTGGCGCCTGTGGGGCTCCATGAATGGAACTAGTTATTCCCTCCTTAAGCAAACCGCGAAGAAAGGTTTTGAGACATCACATACCGTTCCCCAATTCTACCCATGGACATATGCAGAGGCGGTTGATTTGAATGGTAATGTTCTCGGCAAATCGCGGGAACAAATTACATTTATCCCTTCACCAGGTCTGAGGGAATTTTGTGGAGAAACGAACTGTGAGAATACAGGGGCTTACGGAATGCCCGGCGAGTCAAACGCCAAAGCTGTTGTTCCCCCTCACAATATTAATACGGTACCCTGGATACATCCCAATGAAACAAGCGTTTTAAATCCAACATGGCCGTCTGTTCCGCCACCTAAGACGGAGAAAGAGAAACCCCAGAAGGGCAATGGTATGTTGTGATCGGCAATCTGTCAATTTAAGTTTTCGGAGCTAACAAAGTATTTATTTTAAGGTCGCGTCGGGTGGCTTACCCCTCTCTTCGGTGTCCTCGTGGCCGTAGTTGGCGTCTATGTCGTGATTGCATTATATCGACGATACCAGTATTCCAATCAGTTCCAACCCACGGATTCAATGGAGTCCCTGGATGTATCAAACGAATATAAAGTTTCGTTCACACTCTCAAGGCTTCCGTGGTGGAACTGGCGTCGATGGGTACAGTCTGTCGAGCCGCCCCGCTACTTCCCTCTTGGAGAACAACAGCAGCAGCAGCAGCAGCAGCAGCAGCAGCGATATATGTGCAGGGAGGAACATGCTAGCTAATCCTAACTTGAAGATTAACTCACATGGGCTTTTTAGAGCATACAAATGCAGGGGTCTCTTGGTATATACACATAATCGTACCAAGTGGCTCGGATTATTTTTGTACTGTATATATTAAATTTCAAAAGCATACTATTATTTACTAATACATATTCATTTTTATCAAGAAACATGATTACCAGGCTTTCCTTATGTACCTAGTCTTAGTATATTCCTTTTCACTTTAGGGAGAACTCCGTAATGTTCATAAATTTAGTCCATGATTAATGGAGGAGCACAGGCCAAGCCGGGGAAACACCGCGACAAGAGTCGAGGGACTGGGTCAGAAAAAGCTTTAAGGGTCGCCCCATAATGTCTTTCAATGGCATTAGAGTGTATGGCAACAATGTCTCACTTGCAGACCAACAAAACACATGTCTCACTCTGCCGCCCACAAGTAAGCCCAGTCTCCAATGATCGTTACACAATCATACATAGTTGCCGATGGTCTGCGGGGAGTAGATAACTACCTATCTGAAGGCACGTCATTTTTGATTCACCCATGTTGTCATGTCTCGGTAGATCGATAATCCATATTTATCCAATTAATTTCCCTTCTTCCAATAATTTGATTGTGTGGTTGTGTGTACACAAGTAGATATAATAGATACCCCATCCTGAAGGGTTATTCTCACTGCCTACATACTCCTCGTATCTAGGTAGGTGTGAGCCTAGGTATGTAGGCAGGGTAGATAGTGGTAACTAATCTAATCGATGAGCCCGAGTAACTATCTGTCTTAAAGAATAACTACAGGTACCTACCCAGGTAGGTAATGTGTATCTTTGATAGACCCATTCATCTACTCGTTCTTCCTCAGGGATAATCCGAGAGGATAGATTGTTTAACCAGTTGCATGTATGTGCCTATGTAGTTACATATACATATTGCCTGATGCGTAATAATAGCCACCTGCCTAATTACTAGTAGATTCTAACATATGCCACGGTGCGTGGTGGGTACTAAGTCCAAAGGATATCTATTAGGTACCTTTTTGTGCTGTCTATACATGCAAGCCTGCCTACTCTACCTACCTCTAAATGGCATGACACATCCTTTCCTCTCATCGTGTAATAATAGAGGGAATGAACATAGGAGGGCGACGAAGGTAGAAGTGCAAATCTATAAATTTGCAAGAATATATATATGAATTAGTCTGAGGAGAAAAATTTGCTCTTATTAGGCGTAAGACAGAAGACTTAATATCTAAAAGTACCTATGGTTCTACTCCGGAGTATACATGCAGTTCTAAACTGCCGTTACAGCTTAGAGAGTTCACAATGTACATATCTTTTTATTATTATTATTATTATTATTAACTAACTTTGAAAACCATCATTTTTCTTATGCAAGATGTCTAACTTCTAACTGCCTGACGTTGTAGTTTGTAATGCACAGAATTTTTTAAGTTCAGGCAGCTCGTTTTGCGGCTGAGCAAGAGCTTCGCCTCTCAGTTGGGGCTGATGTTTTTGACTTTCTATTTTCTGCAAGATCCTGTAGGGGCGCTTTTTGATTTAAGTTTTAAGTATGTTTTTCCAAGCTACATTTTGTATAAATAATTAAATTATTTATATACTTATTTTCCATTGTTAGGTATCTCTTTACAGTAAGGTAAGTAGTACTCTGTACTACAATTCTTGAATGGGGGTAATTTTACACAGGCACGTTTGAAACCGTACCTGCATCTCTGAACCATGGACACAACCAACCTTGTCACTGGATCAGGGGGGTATAATATAAATAAAAAAAAGTATGATAAAAATAAAAACCGGGAAAACCTTTAGTAACCACTCTAGTAGGAACAGTATTATTTATTCTCTAAGGGGAAAAAAAAAAAAGGTAGTTAACTTGACCATTACGTAGGTAGGGATTATAGTACCTGAGTACCCAGTATACAACACTCAACTCAAAATACAAAATATAATCAGTAGTCATTTCCTCCTCGCATTAACTAACTGTTCGACGAACCCTAACTCCGAAATCGAGACTCTGAAGATTTGGTGATGATTGATTCGGGGGTATTTTTAGTTTAGTTTTGAGTTTTAAATTTTATTTTCTTCTTCAATCCTTTACAGCCTCCCTGTCCACAGTAGCTGAGCGGGTGAAATTTCCCTTCGATGCGCGCTCTGAGTCCCATCCCGCCCTTCCCCCTTTTAGCGTCATCCCTACGTACGGAACACGTACTGGTCTTGCGTACCACCACCACTTCCTTCCTTTACTAAGGTTTGAGATGATATCTAACTTTATTGACGATGGGTGTAATATTGGAGCCAGATATGTACGAGTCATCAGCAATGAAAGGGAAAGAAAATTACATTCTAGATTGAGATAAGATGAAACAGGGAAGGGTTCATTTTAATATGGTACGGATGAGGAATGAATGAAGATCTTACGAGTAGTGATAACGAAAGTAAGTAAGAGGCAAGTTTGGTTATAACCGAAGCTTTTTCTAGAGGTGTATCGTCAGCCTTGCGATCTCTACAAGATGATTCCTAGCTGGCGAAAAGAAAACAAATTTGTTTTCAATGTTTTCTTCTTTCTTCTTATTGCCTTTCTTTTGACTTGTTCAATAATTAAAGAAGAATAGTTAATAATAATATATGGTTTGAAATGATTTGAAGTGAAACTTAACAACTTTTTGAAGTTGGAGTTTTAGATAAAAAAACTAAAATTACTGCGGAACTGGTAATTTAAAGTGCCAAGACGCCAATGGGTTGAGTAGAGTATTCAAATCATGAATGGTTGCAGCAAGTGGAGACAGGCGTCGCAAGCTTGAGATGATACGTTGCCGATCGAAGGGGGAATAGCCTGTCAGAGGCAGACAGATGGACACCAATAATAATTGGAGGAAAGAAGAGGAGTCAAGAGTTCTTGTTACGATGGACTAGCTGGGCAGCTTTTTCCGGGAGAGTCGTGCCGCTATCCTGAGTTATCTCTAAGATTTTAAGTAGGTCGTTACTAGTTAGTTAGTTATTTCTTATTAATTACCTGAGGTTTAAGATATTCAATACAAGGGTATTATTTTTTCCATGATTTGTATTATGATGATTTACTCAGGTAAAGTACCTTAAAAAACACGTAATTCGACAGTGTATTTCTCCTGTATGCAGACTACTGCTCTGAATAACAGTGAGAAAATAAAATAAGAATTGAAAAGGAAAAAAAAATCCCCCACAGCCTCCTGAATGTGGATTATTATTGAATTGGAGCAGTAGGAAGTAGTTAATCATCAATCCATCTCACAGTCTCTTCTCCCCTCCCTCAGCCCAGTCTCAATCCGTCCATTCTCGGACAATAATCCTACCTACCCTTTCCTTGGTTACGCTGCCTGGTTGACGTATCAGTGTCTGTCGGTACCTTCTACCACCCTAATACGCGCCTGGTGCCTCCGCCCTCGATGACATCCCAGAATACCACTGGTCGGCAACCCTTGGTTTCTGCTTCCGCTGGTGCTGCTTCGACGATCAATAATCCTCTTCCTTCTGCCTCTTCCTCCTTCCATCCCAACAGCTCCAAGCCCCGGCATGCCCATCACTCCCGCAAGACTTCCTGGGCATCCGGTCACGATCAAGGCGGCGAACCTCACTCTGATTACTTCCCCCAGCGTCGTCGCGGGGAATCAAACGTGACCCTCGCCAACGTCTCCGAAGGCTCCTCTGGCCATTACGACGAGGACGACGCCGACGCCGACCCGAAGATGGCGTTGAGGAACACCTCCTTCGAATGGAACGGTCATGCCCGAAGTCGCTCCCAGAGTCAACCACAGCAGATGGCAGTATTCGAACAACATGATCTTCCCCCCGCTCCCCGTCCAGGCCCCGTCACCTGGATGTCCCTACCGAAGAAGAAACAGCTAGCGTTACTTGGTCTCTGTCGCGTTTTCGACTTCCTCCAGATTGCCTCTTTACAGGCCTATATGTTCTACCAACTAAAATCCTTTGATAAAAACCTCTCCGATGCCGACGTATCCACACAGGCTGGTATCCTTCAGGGTGCTTTCACAGCAGCGCAATTTGCAACCGCCATCCCCTGGGGTCGTGTCGCTGATGCTGAATGGGGTGGTCGAAAATTCGTCCTCCTGGTTGGTCTTCTGGGGACTGCCGTTTCCTGTCTTGGTGTTGCCTTTTCGACGTCATTCGCGCAGGCCGTGTTCTGGCGATCGTTCGGTGGCGCCATTAACGGAACCGTGGGAATCATTCGGACATCGATTGCAGAAAACGTGAAGGAGAAGAAGTACCACTCGCGAGCCTTTTTGATTCTACCAATCGGATTCAACATCGCCTCTCTGTTTGGACCTGGTGGGTGATCCTATCCCTTTTCTACATTATTCAAAGCTTTCCCCTAGGTGAAGGGGAGGTAGGCGGTCATGCTTGGGCTATAGAAAGGCGACTAACGGGTTGGCTTTAGTGATGGGCGGCATGCTCGCTGATCCGGTGCAGAGTTACCCCCGACTCTTCGGTCCTAATTCGTCATTTGGTGGTGAGACTGGTGTTCAATGGCTCATGCGTTATCCCTATGCATTGCCCATGTTAGCAAATGCCTTTTTCTTGTCTTTCTGCGCCATCTGCGTTGCCATCGGTCTTGAAGAGGTGAGGAACACGCCTGATCAATTGAGATTTGATAGAACTTCCCCCCCCCCCTCCACTAACTGGTCTTTAGACACTGGAAGCTTGCAAAGGAAAGCCCGGACTCGGTGTATTTTCAATCAGGCTTATCTCTCGATTGGTTCGAGCTCTGGTGCCGTCTTCCTCCCCGCTCTACTCCAGGCTACCATTCGCCGACTATGATGAGGAGGGACCCCTCCTTAACCGCCACAACAATCCGGCCGAGATTTATGAGCTTGAAGAGAAGGCAACCAAGTCTTCACGACACGGTCGTACCTTGCCGTTTCGACGGATTTGGACCAAAAATGTTCTATGCACTTTACTCGCTCAAGCTTTCTTCGATTTTCAAATGGGGTATGTTGTTTAACCGCATATGCGCCTTTATATTTTTATAATTTAGCTTCTAACAAGTATACTCTAGTGCATTCAACAACCTCTGGTTGCTTTTCCTCTCTACCCCCCGATATGATGCAAATGACCCTACCAGCCCGACCCAGCGATTACCCTTTATTTTCACCGGAGGATTGGGTATGCTTCCTCAGAGCGTTGGATTTGCCACCGCAATTCTGGGTGTGATTGGCATGCTCCTCCAGTTCACCATCTACCCCTCCATTAATGGCCGCCTGGGAACCGCCAAGAGTTACCAATATTTCCTAACTCTCTTCCCCGTGGCTTATGCTTTTGCCCCATATATCGCTCTTGCACCTTCTTCCTCGCCTCCGCCCGGACAGGCAAACGGCGGCTGGGTGTGGTTCTCGATCATTGTCGTTCTCTTCCTCCAGGTCACGGCTCGTACCTTCACGCTCCCAACTTCGATTATTCTACTCAATAATTGCTCTCCACACCCTTCAGTTCTAGGCACTATCCATGGAATCGGCCAATCTGTCTCTTCCGCCTTCCGCACAATTGGTCCCATCTTCTCGGGCTCCTGGTACGGATATGGTCTAGAGATTGGCACCGTTGGGTTTGCCTGGTGGTTGATTGCACTAGTATCCGTTTTTGGATGTGTTGCCGCCATCTTCGTTTATGAGGGCTCCGGCCATGAAATCTATCTTCCTGGTGAACAAGAAGATTAGCCTAATATATATTTGGTTTGGATCATAGCTAATTTGCTTGTCTTCTTTTTCCTTCCTTTTTTAACTCGGTCTTACTATATACGACTCGTGATATTGAGATCCGGCTCAAATTAGGCCATTTTTGTGCCCTCCCTTCCTCTTCTTATCTTTCTCCATTTCTTTGGATTTTCTTTTTTTCCTTTGATTTACCCTGTATTGTACATATGGCGGACACATGCATAGTCGGTGTCCTGGGGTTGTTCTTGGCCGTCATCATTTTTTTTATTATTTTTTTTTTTTTTTTTTCCTTGGCCCTGATATTGTGCATCCTGAGCCTGTGCTTATATGAGAGGAGTGCTAGGTCGCTTTTTCTTTTTGTCTTTCTTTTTCTTTTTTTTTCTCCCGCCTCTTTGTTTCCTCCCTATGAATGCATACATTATATGACTAAAAGTGGAAGGGGAGGTTGGTGGTTGGTTATCTACGGGGACAGAGATAGCATTATATATACATGTTACATGTAGATATACTTAGTGCAAATATAAGTAATATATAGATTTTTAAAAAATGGAAAGAAAAGGGTCAAAAACATAGGTTATTTTATCTGTAGATTGATTGATATTAAATACTTGTTGATCGTAATGGCTCGTCACTATGTTCCTATAGTTGGAAACCAGGGCACCTAACAGAGGATGATAATAAAGGTATGTATGTCTTGGGGAATTTACTTCACATATAATAGGTATGTAATCATCGTTTCAATGCCGCAAATCGTCTCGTCAGCTCATCCAGCTCTGGTACTCCACCGCTTTTGCTAGCCCCAGTATTCGACGCAGCCGTAGCAGGGGTAGTCTTTGGCGTGGTATCTTTCTGAATTGGAGCACCCGACTCATTGCCGGGGACCTTTACCCTCGGACTCGGGTTATCCCATCGAGGACCTGGAGGCGCAACACTAACGGGACTCTTCCCGGATTGTAACCTTCGCGGTGGGGTGGCACGATTCAACTCTGCCGTCTCAGACGCTCGTCTAGCTTCAATATCTGGACGTTGTGGGGTAGATGGTGATAACACCATTCCATCTCCCACATGCTTGCTATCGCCACCTGGCTGTTGATCATCTTGACTCTGGGTTAGTGCATCATCGCCCTCACCACCATCATACTCATCGTTGTCAACAACATCGTCAGAATCGATTGTCTGTCCCCAAGAAACCCCATACGCCCTTGCAATTTCCCGTAGATAACTCTCAACAAGTTCCTGTGAGGGCGGGCGTACGCGGAGCGCCTTAGCCACCCGCTCCGGGATAGGAACATCATCTAGCTTATTATCCTGCGCGAGTGTCATAAAGTCCTTCCCCCATCGGTCGGTAAGTAGACTACGGAGAATAGTCAATTCGCGCACATCATGTGGAAAACGAGGCCAGGCGTAGAAAATGACAGCGGCGGCTTCATCGAGGGCTGGGTCAAGGTATTTCGATTCGTCATTATCTATTCCATCATCTCTACCATCGAGATATGTGGTTGCCGTAGAAGATATGGACCTCGTCTCATCCTTTTTGGCGGCTTGGGGAGCAGCAGCACCACCACCAAAGAGCCGAAAGGGGAAAGATAGCCCACCGGACGATGGTTTAGATGTTGTCTCTGTAGGCGGCGGTTGCTGTTGTTGCTGTTGCTGTTGTAAACGACGCGCGTTCGCAACTTCCCTTGCGCGATTCCGAGCGCGTACACCCTTCTCCCCGAATGCGAGTTGATCGAGGACATTCGCGCGGGCAAGAATCAATTCACAGTATAGTTCCACCATTTCCATGACTTCAACAGCGATGTCAGTTGCGATGACATTTTCGACGCGGATACGGGCTGAGGCATCGCGACCAGCATCAAGGAGATTAGCAAGGTCACGGCGCTGCACGACGGAGGATGCAGTGTCCTTCTTTTGGAGCAGACGGAGTCGAGGAATGAGGAGGTGAAGTGTGGATGTTAATTTTGCCTTATTATTCAGAAAGAAGAAAAGTTTAGTATACTAGTTTCGGTATTTTACATTCTTTTCGAAAGGTGATTGTTGGCTTGCAAATGGGAAACGAGGAGGGGGTGTGCGGGGTATACAGTTGGAAGGATATGGTTTGATGGGGCCGGGCCTTCAAAGGATGAAAGGGAAAAAGCAACTTACAGTTTGAGGAGAGGGTGGCATTTTTGCATGTGTTGTCTATCCTTTCTTTTCTTTTCTTTTCTTTGAGGATTAAAGAGAGGAGGATGGAGGATGGAGAAAAGTATGAAAAGAGGAGAGTCATCGATGTTGATGGCTGTTGCCTCCTTGGCGTGCCTTAGGCCACCAAGTACCCCCCCAGGCTCCACTGGAACAGCTTATTGTTTCTATCAAACCGCAAAGAGAAAAAGGATGATAATAGTAACAGTAATGGTAATAGTAACGGTGGTTATTGTAGTATATGCTAGATATATCTTTTTGTTTCCCTTGGAATTCTCAATAAAATAGTTGTAGGGGTAAAAGAGAAAGAAGAAAAATAGCCAGTCAGACAGACGGGGGAATAAGTAAAGTAGGTAAATCATCATCGAAATCAATCACTCAATATATACAAGAAACATCAATCATCAAGGTATCTCAAAAAAAAAAAAAAAGTGTATAAAAGTGACCAAAAATCACCTAAGAAGTGAAATTAATATAAAAAAAAAGAATAAGAAGAATATTCAAGTAATAGAAGGTTAAAAAGATGAGAGAAAATTCCAGTTGGTTGAAATATTAGTTAGACCATGGCAACGGCTGCAAAAACAGCCATCACGGAGAGAGCCATGTTCCCGTCATGACTCGCTGCTCCCGACGTAGGGGACGCCGAGGCGGATTCTGATTCTGGCTGACTGGTGGATGAAGCGGATGCTTGTTCGCTGCCAGTTTCGACAAATGCATGGGGTTTGTATGTGTAATCAGGGTAGCCGGATGGGGTGGACCAGGATGCATAATTGGTCGAGTGCGAAATTCGGGTTGATGTCTTGGTAATTTCAGAATCGGATGTGCTTTGAATCGGGTGTGTCTTGGAGGACGTAGCTCTGGTAGTTGTGGTGGTGGTAGTGGTAGTGGTGGTTGTGGTGGTAGTTGTGGTTGTGGTAGTAGTAGTGGTGGTAGTGGTGGTAGGGACTGGGGTCGAACTAGGGGTATCGTCACCACCGCTGCCGCCGCCTGCCTGGTCAAAAACAACAATGTTGGCCGTCTCTCCCATGGGAACTGTCACCACGCAGAAGGAGCCACCACCAGCTCCATCAGACGAAGCACCAGTAACTTCATTGACTCCGTTAACACTTGGGTCGATCTTGCAGGGAAGGCCGTTGCACCCGTTACCCTCACACACGATTTCAACACCAAAATCAGGTACCACATCGCGGAAGGGGGTTGTGGGTTCCAAGTAGATGGGATTCCAGCCAATCTTCACAAAAGTATTGCCGCTTCCATCGGTGTTGGCGCCAGCAACGTAAGGGGACCAATTTCCATAGGGGTTGTCCGATGTACCCCAGACACAAGCGACATCAGTGCTGTAACCGGGTGGGTTGATATAAAAGCTGCTCGCCGTTAGATATTTACGCCTTTCTAAACACTAGAATCTTTACTAATATATGTCTACAGGGAGGAGGGTGGGGCGACGGGACTTACTGAGCAGCAGTCTCGCACCAATAGCTCGGATCGGGTACGGCAAGAGTTGCGAAGTCTTGGACCAGGGTGGGAATCAACATAGCCTCGTTGCCAGGCAGGACGGTCTGGCAGAACGCAACTTCTGCACTGGCCTTGTTTAGCGCCTTGACGGAACCGGTACCGTCCTGGCAATAAGGCTTGGAGGGGAATGGCTTGTTGATGTTGCCGTTCTCGTCGCAATACAGACCACCATTCTATTATTCATTGAAGGCGCATCAACAACTTGCTTCTCTTCTCTCTCGTGCAACGCCAACAAGAAAAGGGGATGAGAGTCCTTACCATTGACATCGGGTAGCTGTAGGAGGTGGCATCCGGATCCCACTGCATCGATACCTGGCCCGGGGGACAGGCATAGGGACAGTAGTTGCCAGGCTCGCAAGATTGATCTGGGCTCATGGCCCAGCCAGCGTTTTTCTCGCCTGGGGTGACAGCAACCAAACCTGCATCGGCTGGAAACTCGCAGGTTCCCCTCTTTCCTAGGGTATGGGTCTCGCGGTGCTGGTGATGGTGAGCATGTCCATGGTTGTGCTTGCTGGCTGCGACAGCGACAATGCAAAGGACTGCAGACGATGCGCAGAGGAGCTTCATCCTGATTGACTATGGTGCAAGGAGTGTATGTATGCAGGTAAGTAGAAAAGAGGGTAGGCAAAAGCACCAGCACGGGATAAACCCGGAGAGGAATAGAGAAAGGGGAGCAATATGGTAGGGAACAGAACGAAAGACTATGGTTAGATGTTCGCGAACGAGTGACTCGGGTGGAAACGAGCAAAACCAAGAAAAAACAAAAATAATAATAAAAAGAACGAAAAATAGGAAGGGGAAAAAAAGGAAGGGAAGGACTTTGGTCCAACACGCCCAGCAAGCTACCTAAGGTACCAAACAATGAAAGACAGTGAAAGGCGAGAAAGAGAGAGGGAGAGACAAAGTGGCTCCCACTGCAGCCCAGCGAAATAAAAAAAAGGGACCAACGCGATACCGCAATTGGGCTCAGGACATTTCCTGATTGGGATTACCTCGAAGCTATTGCAACTCATTTTACCTGATTAGGCTTCAACATCAGGGGTCACAACCAATCAATGACAGATGCACGCTCGCTGTCCCCGGCGGTTCGTGGATGACGGATCCACATGGACTCGGATGAGGTCTCACAGCCAATTTCCGAGAAACCAATCAGGATGTTTTCGTGGGATTTCCTTTGCAAGCTGCAGCAGACCAAGTCTAACGTTTCTGTTGACCCCATCGGGAAACCCCTGTTGCCGCTGCATATCTACATATGAGGTATATTCTCTTATTCGGAGTCAGGGACTTCGTGTGTACGGTGAGAGTCTACCTTCCCACAACAAACAACCATGGAGCCTCATAATATGCTGGAATGAATGCCGTGTGTATCTCCTAGTCTAGTTCAAATATAACGCAATCACTTCCCTCGAGTAATGGACAATTAATTTATACTGAGTGATGGTGTGATCATCCCCCCCCTTCCTTCTCGCTTCTCCTTTCCGGTCTAGAACATAAACGATCACCATCTTCTTGCTCTCTCAGAGTCTCACTCCCATACAATAGTTAACTAGGAAAAGGGGTCCAAAGTTAGCAATGGGGGGCGCTAGCTAACCGGTGCGCAATAGTCGCAATTAGTCTTTTTGATCACACACCCCAAATCTCAGGCGACAAAAAGCCAAAAGGGTGGAGCCAATTAGCCTCTAATCTTCAAAAAATCGGCAGGTATTGGGCGGACAAGAAAATAAAAGAAAAAACTAATAATTAAAGAAACCCTGCTCTGTAGTTATTGTGATGGGTTCTTGTTGTGCAGCAGTTGTAGATCGGAGTTGTCAATAACCTGGGGGGGCTTTTTTAAAGAAAAGAAAAACAGAAAAATTG
Organism: Aspergillus haitiensis; assembly: GCA_027569155.1. NCBI lineage: Eukaryota > Fungi > Ascomycota > Eurotiomycetes > Eurotiales > Aspergillaceae > Aspergillus > Aspergillus haitiensis. The sequence continues at coordinate 273,995 of JAPDEO010000047.1, forward strand.
AATAAAATAAAATAAAATAAAATGAACCGAGCAACTACTAGTCAGGTAATTATTTGATTACGAGCGACTAAATAACTCACGATTCAAATGGGATGATGATATTAAATAATCATTAGAGTTTATGTATTTACGCCAGACTGCTCTTGCACATCCTTCCACCCCTCAAACCGTCGCCCAGCTCGTTCGCGCCAACCCCACGCAATACAATAATGCTGGGCGAGCAGCTTCCACTCTTCCGTCTCATCCAACATCTCTAGCCCAGCAACTCGTTCCTTCTCCGCTTCGCTTACCCATCGTTCCCAAATAAAATCAATGTCGGCTGCCGCTTGGCCACCATCAAAGCCTTGCTCATGTAACCGCTTCCGTTGCGCCTCAAGGGACGCGTACTCGTGCAGGGTCTGGAGCTGGATACCTCGAGTCGCAAGATTCGATACCATTGTTCGCCCAAACGCATCATGGGGCCGAATCGGTTCGTATAGAATGAGACCTAAGGGCTCTGAATCCTCCTCGGGCGCTTGTTGGAAAAGGGTCTGTGTAAAGTAGCGGACTACGTCGGCGGCTTCGCTGGGGGAGAGATACACCAGACAACATTCAGATATGAGTAGCGTAGAAAGCGTTGTATCCACCGCCTCCTTTAGGTGAGCCACGGGCGATGAAGACGGTGGTGGTGGCAGTGCAGTGTTCGCATGTTGCTGCGATAGGGTCCGTAAATCGATGGGGTGAATATGGTAGTTGGGCGAGTGGAGAGCATCCCCATCCTCGGAGATGGTTACATTCTGCATCCCTAAGACACGCTGGAGGAATGGCGTAGCCCGAATCACCTTGATCTTGGCGGCTGTATTGACGGCAAAATCGATCTCATGGTAGATGATCTCATAATGAGGGGTGGACGATGATAGGAGTCGGAAGGCACGAGTATCCGATCCAGCACCGAGGGAGATGATCTGTTTCTTTTTGGTCGTCGTATTCTTTCCATGTGTCTCATCCTTTAAAAATCCAGCAACGAGATGATCGATCGCGGTGGTGCGCACATAAGTTCCTAATGACAATTATCCCCTCCAGTTAGTCAATCTTGAAATAAACCCCACCTCCCTCCGTCGGATATAAGGGATGTTTCTTCTAAGAATTTGAAACAATTATCTATATGGAACGGTGGCAGGGAGGAAAAAGCAAAAGAGGAAAGAAAGAAAGAAAAGGAAATACCTCGATTGATTATAGGCAACCTTCTCGTCTCTGACCCGATCGGAGTCAATGCTTTGGCAAACGGATCTTCCAAGTACCCCAGTCCCACCGCACTCAGGCGGGACACACTGGCGTCATTATCAGTCCCCTGCACCACGCGATCTTTGCTTTTGACAGAACCATAGCTCTGGCCTCTTTCAGGGCCATCACCCCGACCTCTTATCCGACCACGACCAGCGCCCCGACGAAGGGTGTTGAGGTTGGGAATTTGAGATGCGGACATGGCGGGGTCATGATGAAATTAGGGACTGGCAAAAGCTTGAGCGGAGAGTGAACTTATCGGGTGGGGAATTTTCTATTCTTGTCGCCTTACATACCATACCCCCCACACATGCATACACACATGCACATGCATTACTTGGGTTAAAACTTGGTTTCAAGTCTACCTATGGCTACTACTGGCCATTTTTATATAACATACTTACTTCGCATGTGAAATGATTAAGGATTCCTGTATAATAAATGATAGAAAATGAGGGAGAGGAAGGAATATTTGACAGGAAGACCACCTTATTTTGACATTTCTGGTTGCTGTGATGTGTGATGTAATAGCAAGTTACAGATCATCTGGAATAAACTCATCTTAGTAATACTCAGGTAAATTGTGGTATTTGACATTCCTGGCTATGAACCCATTTTTTTCATTTTGTCTTCTTCTTCTTTATAGGAAATTTCTATAATGCCCTCTTACCCTTACAATTCAACTGTAAATATGAAAATTGTTCGCCGTCTAAGAAAATAATGATAATAAAACACAGGGGAAAAGAAAAAGAGGAAGCACAAATGTAAACTTTCTGCCAACTTATACATAAACAAAATTGTTTCGGCACAGCGGACATGTACTCTGGTTACTACTCTTGAACCATCGGTAAAGACACATCGAGTGGAACGTGTTCTTGCAGGTCGCGCATCGCTTGTTCGGGGTTTGCATATCGGTTGAGATGACAGAGTAACAAATCGCGCACTCGCTCTGGCCCTTCAAGGCGCCTTGGACGTTCTTACGGAACGCGAGGAGTCCATCTTCAATGTTACCATTGGAAAACATGATCACACCCTGGATTGTGATGAGCCAATTCTTCCACTTCTTTTCGTCAACTAGCACCCGGCTCCGGCCCACTACTAATGCAGGTTGTAAGGGATAAGCGGGAGGAAGAGAGATTGACAAGGAAACAGGTGGAGACTCTTCGTCGACGGGGATGCTGGCGATGATTTCCGCCGTCTTTGCCGAAATCTTGATACTGAGAGCACGCTCTTCATCGGGATCTTGGGTGGCAATCCACTGTGTCACTCCTTGCAAAGCACCCTCAATAACTAGGGGGGATATCTAGGGTGGATAAAATGTCAGCTTTCGTCGCAGGACTTGCTGGGCTTGCAGCGCTCTTCGGTGATCTTACAAATTTTTGTGTCCAAGCTTCAACAGGGCCCTTGATGCGCTTCGTTGTGTCGATCCACCAGCTCTTGGTCATGTTAGCAAGATGCTTCAAGCATAGAAAATACAAATGGACAAGAAGCCATTGTGTCTCCTTCTCGTAGTTCTCGGACTCGTCGAGTTCAAAGGAGCGGATGTCGAACGTAGATCCATCCACGATTTTCCCGTGGGATTGCAGAAGGAAATCGAACATAAATTCTAGCAAGGGACCAAGCGTATCATACTCCTTAATACTCATAACATATTGTTCTTGGAGAGGAAGAGACTATTGGAACTCGTCAGTGATAAGTAAGGGCTATTTCATTTAGATAGCGGGGATAACATAAAACAAAATAAAAGATCAGCACAGCTTACCGCATTCACAAAGTGATCAAACACCAATTTCCAACTAAGCAAATACGATCGAATATCGGTCCATGTTTTATCATCACCGTATGCTTGAGAGATGGACTGTAGTGTGGGGGCTCCAAGAAGGAGGGAGATGAGCTCATCAGGAAGCCTGACTTCAGACTTCGACAGCGCCACGTCAAAGGACACCTGCTCTTGCACACTAGGGATATAACCATGAAGAAGCGTGTATGCTGCTCGCTGGATGGTCGGACTATGGGAGGCAAGAAGAGAGAAAACCTTGCCGATGTCTTCAAGATTTCCCGCTGGTATAGTTTTAATCAGGCGGCACAGGCGATCAACAGTAAGATCGCGAGGTAAATGAAAGGCTGCAGAAGAGTCTAAGTCGGATTAGCACCATACATCTCGTAAGCAAATAATCGGATGATACATACCGAATTTTCCAAGAGTCGACGTCAACTTATTAAGAAGGTTCGTGTTTCGTTCTGCCCATGCATCCTTCACGTCATCATTGCTGTCCTCACTTTTCACAATAGATTCTAGTGAAGTGAAGAGTCTGTAAGATGAATTCAATACAGGAAGAGCTTCATCACCCCCACTGATGTTTTGCCAAGTAGCGCTTAGAAGCTCCATACAATCCTCCCAATGCGGGCCATACATTTCGTTCACACATTGTAGTGCGACAGCCAAGCTCTGGAACATTTCAGCTGTAAGATCGAGTGATATCTCCTCTGATTGAAGACATTTGATGAGGTGTTTGACAAAGAAGATGATACGCTGAGTGGGAATGGAAGAGATGGTCTCTACTTCCCCAGCTATGAGGAGGTTAAGCATTGCCAACTTTCGTAGGCCTTCATGAGCATTAGTAGGGATCTTGAACTATAAGTCGGTGCAAGTCACTCACCATCTTTTTTCTCATCCGAAACCCGTAGCCCAGTAGAGTCCGCAATAAGCTCGTTACAAAGTCGCGTACCGCTAGGATTCGAAAGTATAGTACTCCGCAGAATAGCCACCCAAGAAGCAGAAGAAATGGCATTGCCTGCTCGAAATCTTCTGCATAACTGGGCTATTTCTTCAGAGGAGTAGGTCAAATTTGACGGATCCATGTTATCCATGACCTTAACAAAAGCCTCCCCTATGCGATAGTTTGCTGGGGAGTTGCAGTCTAGTTTCTCAATTCTAGCTTTCCAAGTGGAAGACAAAATTGAAGAGACGGACTTCCCCTCGAGGGAGTCGAGTTTCTCGGTCGAGGAAGCCCACATACGAATCACCGTTCGGCCGCTATTGACAATATCCCGAGATTCCTCTCGCTGCTCCCGAAGCCCGATTCCAGTGATACCATTATAATTTTCAATGTCCAGATCATCATCAATGAGCTGCAATGCCAAGGGTAAGTTTGAAAACAAGACATCAAGCTGGTCTTGACCAAAATGCTTTATAATATCGAAGGAAGATAATATCTTGACAGTAAGATAAGTGAGTCGAAATGCAGATGGATAATGGCTTGAATCTCGTGGGACACTTCCATGGCGCCGTTGAAATGCCTCCGATATATCTCGATCTACAAGACGCACTATTCCACCGAGTGGACTTGTGATAGCTGTTGATAACCTGGGAGGGAGCTCAAGAAAAGGTGCTAGGGCTTCATCCCATGCCTGACGAGTGGGGAGAATGCGCTGTGCCAGGTTACCAACATCCTCAGGTTTGCAGTTAGATAATAATTCTTCCGCAATATTTAATAAAGATTCGATCCTATAAATGATTAGTCGTTTGTTGCCCTGGTAAATGTGAATGGGTAAGGGAAATGAAGGCCACGGAGGGTGACTCACGAGAGTGATTCCTCATTAACACAGTTCATGTTGTCCTGTAGAACTTCAAGGCTCGCTTTATCGCCGGCCTGGTCAGCAACTGATTCCTTCAGTGTTCGAATCAGTGATTCTGCGGGATTTGAAATTTCCTCTAGTGGGGATTCCGTTAGGAAAAGCAGCTTTCCAGTCAATTTTGAGCCATGAGCGCCGCTTTGAAAGCTCTTTAAGGCACTTGGAACGGATGTAGCAACCTGAGCTAGTCCTTCCAAAGCGTGAGATGCCTTATCCTCTACGGAAAGTGCATCAACTATCGCGAGAAATATCGAATCCACCAGCTCTCTCTTAATAGTATGGTTTTGGAGAGCTGTAATAACTGCCCGCCAGTGAGTTTGACTGCCTTTACAAGCTAAACCAAGAACCCGCATGATAAGACCACCAATGACGTTTTCATCAACGTCCGTAAAGTCGATGCTTGAAAGAAGTTTTTGAACCGCACCCACGTTTGTTGTAACTGTTTCAAACTCTGCTATCTGCTTGACCACCTCGTCAAAACTCGTACCGAAGCCATCCCAAGAGCGACAAAGCAGAATAATAGCGATTACCCGATCACTGGATGGGGTAAATAAGAGCTCAGGCCCATCATTTTGTATAAACGATAGTAGTTCCTGAAAGCCTTGCACAATCTGGGGAATATTGCGAACCATCTCCTCCACGACCGCGGCTGCTCCATAAGGCTTGCCATTTCGGGACCTCAGTACTTGCAGACAGTTTTCCATCAACGGTAAGTTTATGCCGCGTAAGGTTTCCAATGTTCGGGATTCTGTTTCCGAACCGCTTATTTGGGATAGTAAAGAATTTTCTAGGGAAAAAAGGCGTTGTGCTTGTGCGCATACTGTTTCTTGTGAAGATACGAAATCCTTTGATTGTTCTGGAGAGGATAATCGAACAGACTCTAGTAATTCGTCTGAAATCTTTATCCACACCATTTCCAGTTCGTGTTGGTAGCCAGAGGTGGCTAACGCAACTAGATATCCGGAGCATATGGCCTCAGCTGACCGGTTTGGAAGTCCCCATTGAGAGTGTTCCTGATCGGGCTTCACGTACTGGATTAAAAGAGGGGACAGCCTTTCAAACAAAAATTTTGGAACATCAGAACTAGAGATTTTAGTTATCAGCCACATTGAGATGTCAATGTACGCCTTCCAGCCAGCCGCCCGGTTTTGTTGAGGCTCATCTCTTGAGTTAAGCCCTTCTTGGACTGACTCGGTAAGCGTAATTGCGCTTGATAGTCCAATAGAATCCTCAGTAGCAGATTTGCTATCAATCACGGCCAGTGTTTGTGTTGGTATTGTCTGCAGAAGTTGGTATAGGTTTGACCAGAAGGATCCTGGGCCAGCCTGGGAGCCCGCCCGTATGTATTGGGTGAGTCTCTTCGATGAGGGTGACTTCCCGGAATAATCTTCCGTCCACAGTTGAGGTCTTGCCATAGTTACATGCAGAATTGTCTCTGACAATTCCGAAGCAGAGCCGAGTTGAGAGTTGTGGAGAGATTTACCAATCAAGGCTGCACTGATAAGCCTCCAATCCAGATCTTCTGGCACCTTAGAAACCGCGGTGCGAAGGAGAATGTAAATAGATCTGCGCACGAAAGGGTCGTCATGATACGAAAAGGCCCACAAAGATTTACTATGTAGTATGGCTTCTATTGTGGATATATCGCTCTGGCGTTCTTCATGTGTGGTATTTCCTGGTTTGTTTCTCAGTCACCCAGTCTCCCAAGGGATATATTTTCGGATCCATACCTAAAATTCGGTTGAATAGTAGAATTGCCGTCGCTACAACACGCGCATACTTAGCTTCGGCATCATCAGGTTTGACCGTTCGCTCATCACTCAGGGTTAAAGGGGTTTGTTGAAGGATGACATCATCTACGAAATCGAGAATGGAGCTCTGGTAAACCCTCCAAACACCTCGCCTCTTCTCTTCGGTAGAAAATACTTTGGCAAATGAGTCAAGAGCGGACTGATGAACAGGTTTATCGTTGTCATAGACACCTGCAAGCCAAGCTCCGATGACCTTGGGCAGAAAACGAGCAATACGCTTCCCCACCAGGGAAGCAACAGATCCTTGGACAAAATGGGCTGACTGCCTCACTCTACGGGAGAGATCAATTGCTGCTCGCGGATATATTTTTACCTGTGGTGCCAAATACAATCAACCTGCTGCTCTGAGCCGCATAAGACATAAGAACGTACCCAAGCTTCGAGAAACCCATCGTCCAGTGTACCACTCTGGCTTTCTACATTAGAAACATATTCCTTAATATCATCTAACGCCTTTGTTCTGGTGACATCATCTTTTTTCAAAAAATACTTGAATGCAATTGCCAACTGTGCATCAAATATACGGGTCAAATCTGGCGGCTCGGCCACGTATGTAAGAGACGACAAGTCCCTTGTTTGACCAGACAAGGATGAAGAAAATCCACCAAAGGAACCAAATGCACCAGCAGCAGCGCGGCTGCTTGAGGCTTGAGATTTGAACTTTTTACTCATAGTAATGTGGGGTAGGCGGGGGGCTTGAAAAGAATGAAAAATGAATGGAATAGCTCGAGATCCGCCCCAGAACAAAGCAAGAAATGCAGGGGAGAAAGGATCGAGGTGAAAAGGAAACTAATAAATAAAAAGCCCCCTCTGGCGTTAGAAATATATCTCTTCTTCACCCCAATCTCCAGCAAACGTGCGATGACTCGACAAGGCACACACAGGTACCTATGCTCGCTATCGGCGTCCCTATCGGGACTACCACGTGATCTGGTGTCATCGATCGCCGAAAGAGGAAAAGTTTAACGCGGTTCTGACGCAAAAAAGAAGAGTGCCTCGTCCTCGAGAGCATCGGTTTCTCAGCCTAACGCTCGCCACACAATGAAATTCTTCATTGAGTAAGTGTCCATGCCTGTTATTTGGATGCCTTCGCGTAAATCTCGCAAAATATCTAATAGTATTCCTCGTACGCCAGTGATCTTCCCGTCCTCTTTCCCTACCCTCGTATATACCCAGAGCAATATGCCTACATGTGTGATCTTAAAAAGACCCTCGATGCTGGGGGTCACTGTGTCCTGGAGATGCCTTCAGGCACTGGAAAGACGGTTTCCCTATTATCGTTAATTGTGGCATATCAGCAACATTATCCCACGCATCGAAAGCTAATCTACTGCTCCCGAACCATGTCCGAAATTGAGAAAGCACTAGCTGAGCTAAAGGAGCTTATGAAGTTTCGGGCCCAGCAGCTGGGATACACTGAAGATTTCCGTGCTCTTGGTCTCACCAGCCGCAAAAACTTATGCCTGCATCCATCCGTCAGACGAGAGAAAAGTGGTACGGTAGTTGATGCTCGATGTCGGAGTTTAACGGCGGGCTTTGTTAAAGAAAAGAAAGAGAGAGGGGAGGATGTTGAGCTATGCATTTATCACGATGTACGCAGCTCGTTTCCTACACGTTCACGGACTATTTTGACCTTTTGAGTCTAGAATCTTGATCTCCTCGAGCCCCATAACCTCATTCCTCCTGGAGTTTTCACACTTGATGGTTTGCTCAAGTATGGAGAACAACATAAACAATGTCCTTACTTTTCTGCCCGACGTATGGTGAGTTTTCTTTACTGCCTTTATGTTTTATTTTGCTCTTTAACTAGAACACATTCCATCCAAGCCATCTAACTTGCTTTGAAGATGCCGTTCTGCAACATTATCATATATTCCTATCACTACCTCCTCGACCCAAAAATTGCTGAAAGGGTCTCAAAAGAATTCTCAAAAGACTCTATAGTGGTCTTTGACGAAGCACATAATATCGACAATGTCTGCATTGAATCGCTTAGCATCGATATAACTGAAGATTCATTACGGAAAGCTACTCGGGGCGCAAACAACCTCGAGCGGAAAATCCAGGAGGTGAAGAGCTCAGATGCGGAAAAGCTTAATAATGAATATATGAAACTTGTAGAAGGATTGCGTGACGCAGAGCAAGCTAGGGAGGAGGATCAATTTATATCAAATCCCGTTCTACCAGACGATTTGCTCAAGGAAGCCGTGCCAGGCAATATACGGCGCGCTGAGCATTTCGTTGCCTTTCTCAAAAGATTTATCGAGTACCTCAAGACGCGAATGAAAGTCACTCACACCATCTCCGAAACACCTCCTTCATTCTTAAGTCACGTTAAAGATCTCACCTTTATTGAGCGTAAACCCTTAAGGTTTTGCGCGGAACGCTTAACTTCACTCGTCCGAACATTGGAGCTGATCAATATAGAAGATTATCAGCCTCTCCAAGAGGTGGCAACATTCGCAACTCTCGTGTCAACTTACGACAAAGGGTTCCTTTTAATTCTAGAACCATTCGAATCAGAAGCTGCAACAGTCCCGAACCCCATTCTTCATTTTACCTGTCTAGATGCTTCCATAGCGATCAAGCCTGTCTTCGATCGATTTAGCTCAGTCATTATTACTTCTGGAACTTTGTCGCCTCTCGAAATGTATCCCAAGATGTTGCGCTTTACAACGGTCATGCAGGAGTCATATAGCATGACCCTTGCTCGCCGATCTTTTCTTCCTATGATAGTTACTCGTGGATCAGATCAAGCACAAATTTCCTCGTCGTTTCAAATTCGGAATGACCCAGGTGTCGTACGAAATTATGGAAACATTGTTCTTGAATTTTCCCGAATTACTCCTGATGGGATTGTCGTTTTCTTCCCCTCTTACCTCTACATGGAATCGATCATTAGCATGTGGCAAGGCATGGGTATCCTCGATTCAATATGGAACTATAAACTGATTCTAGTTGAAACGCCCGATGCACAAGAATCTTCACTTGCCTTGGAAACATATCGAACTGCATGCTGCAATGGACGAGGCGCGCTTCTATTCTGTGTCGCCCGAGGGAAGGTTTCCGAGGGTATTGATTTCGATCATCACTACGGGCGTGCGGTGTTATGTATCGGCGTCCCATTCCAATACACGGAATCGCGTATTTTAAAAGCCCGCCTTGAATTTTTGCGAGAAAATTACCGCATTCGAGAAAACGACTTCCTATCTTTCGACGCCATGAGACATGCTGCCCAGTGTCTGGGTCGTGTGCTCCGTGGCAAAGACGACTACGGAGTAATGGTTCTTGCAGATCGTCGATTCCAGAAAAAACGAAATCAATTGCCCAAGTGGATTAGTCAGGCTATGCTAGAGAGTGAAACAAATCTCAGCACGGATATGGCAGTAGCTACAGCAAAAAACTTCTTGCGTACTATGGCTCAGCCATTCAAAGCTAGGGATCAAGAAGGTATCTCTACGTGGAGTCTTGCTGACCTTGAAAAACATCGAGAGAAGCAATTGCAAGAGGAGGAAAGAGCACGACGGGAAGGTCTGGCTAATGGGCATGGAGTTGGAGGTGCCGTTCGTAATGGGGCTACTGCTGACGAATTCGACGATGGTATTGATGAAGATCTCATGATGCTGGATGCAGAGTGATATATTTTGTCTCACAATTGGCTCTTGCTTGAGCAATGTCATGTCTTCCTTTATTTTTGTTGAATCTAGAATTCGTTGGATAAAGTCCAACATAATACGCATGATACCTCGGTGATTTGGTGTTCAGTTTGAAATTATAGCGCTCATGTTTGTTAGATTTTTATTTTCCAAAGGAGTAATTCACATTCAGGTCTATATTTTCTTTTGATTATTTTTTTTTTCGGCCCTTCCTAGATGTATGACGCTTCTTCAATAGTAAATAATATCTAAATAAGATCAACTTTTTCTTATTTCCGCTGACAAAAAAAAAAGAATAAAAAAGACAAGGGCAAGAACTCCATAATGGGCCGTCAGACACATTAAATCAAAGTAATTCGCATATAAACACACACAGGATAGCTTGGGCCTCGTAAAATATTCACAGGGTTAAAAAAGAGAGAGCGAACACATTACACACTAGCAACCTCATCACCATCTATGCCACAGGAGCAAGAACGTCGAATGCTCCTGTACCAACAATACCAGTGCGGCCAACAACAATCCGACTACTCGGGTTATTGAGATTATCGAAATCCCGCTCGTGCACAGCATCTTTGAGGAAGCCAACAGTGGTTTCGAAGCTCATCTTAGCCAAAGGAGAAGAAATATCCTTCACGAGACCGTTGCGGTTGAAGGCGCGGAAGCCGCCAGAATGTGTCATCACGTCACCAATTAAGTTCAGATGACGGTTGTCGACGGAAATACTGTGTCCCTTGAACACATCGGACATTTCCTTGACAATGGAGGCGCGTGCAGCTTCAACACCGTAGTAGGTAAGCATGTGGTGGATTGAGTTGGTATATATGGAGTGAGGTTTGATAATATCTTGATAATCTCGCATGGCAAGCAAGTTGACACCGTCAGTGATGACTTGGGCAGGTTCACCCTTTGCCACATCAGCTTCCACAAAGGTGCAGTTACCCAGACCTGGGATGGATTGGATGACAGCACTGCGGCAAGCTTCTTCCACAAGGGGTAGAACAAGGAGTTTGGGCGTTGAGATATCGTATTGGAGTTGGACAATACATGAGGAGCCCTTACGAGGATCGAATTTAAATTGTGTCACCTCAGCGTATTTACCCTTGACGTCTTCCTCGCGTAATCTCGAGTCTTTAGTTTCAGTTACTTCATCCGATTCATCATCGGAGGCATCATTCATTTCGACATCATTAGAGCGCTCGTTGTCATCCTCATCGTCCTCGTCTTCTTGAGCATCTTGATCCCGAACCATCTCCTCTTCTTCGTCTTCGGGACCCTCGTAGGATACCTGGTTAGAGCGGTTCTGGGCTCCCCTAGCTCTCTTAGCGTCATCCTCGTCGTCTTCAACATCATCATCAGGGGTAACATCTTCCACATCAGCACCTCGAGAAGCCTCCTCAGTAGTCCCGACTGAAACACCGATCTCAGGCTGTGCAGTAGAATAGGTATCCATTGTCTTCTCATCATGTCGTTTCTTTAGTTCGGACTTTGTGAGTTTCACAAGCTTGGGAATAAATTGCTCTTGTAAGGTGATTTGCACATCCTTGATTGTAATGGCATATTCTGCAGTGTATTCTTCAGCAGGGAACAAAGATATTTCGATGTCATAAATCTTGGCCTTTGTGGAGCCAGAGGAGACTCTCTCTCTGACCTGGACTTTGTCGACTACTTCAGCGATGCTAAGTTTACTAATAGCCTTTGCGAATCGTTCCGAATGCTCGCGGGGCAGTTCGTCATTCAGAATTAAGGTCATTGTCGGGGTCATGATATTAGCACTGGCAGTCATCACAATTTCACGCAATCTGGGGATACCAAGTGTCACGTTCTTCGCAGAGTGACCAGCCAAGTGGAAAGTATTCAGAGTCATTTGTGTTGAAGGTTCACCGATGGATTGACCAGCGACAATTCCGACTGCCTCTCCGGGGTCGACAACAGACTTCATGTACTTCATGTTCATCAAGGTATTGAATGCCTTCTTACTGATGACACCCTCGATGCCCTTCTTCTTATCCTTGAGGAGTTTGCCAGGGTTGTTCTCCTCGTACTGTTCATGATCTAGTTAGCTCTGCTTATTATTGAGTCATGTTGGAAATGGCTGGATCATACCTTCTTTAGCGCTTGCGAGAACAGTTCAGATGTGCTACCCAAGTTACCTCCGGGATGGTAAAGGGAAAGCACAGGATCCATAGCATCAATTCTTCCTGTCTTGCGAACCTTCTTCATGGCATCCTTGTGCCAATCAGTGACCTCCTCTTTCTCCAGATTGTGGAAGTCACTTGTAAGGTTCACTTGAGCCATGATTGAGACATGATTTGCAGCCAAGAAATCGAAGTTTTCAAGGTGAACTTGCTTTGTGATATCAAGACCATCCTCTCCATATAAGAACTGGACAATAGAGCCGTCAGAGGTTTCACGGACTGATGTGTCGTATTCTGCCCTCAGTCCCTCCATGCCCTTAATCAAGCATCGTTGTAAGTAACCAGATCTAGATGTCTTCACGGCAGTATCGATAAGACCTTCACGACCAGCCATGGCGTGGAAATAATATTCTTGTGGCTTAATTCCAGTCAAGAAACGCCCGTACACATAGCCACCAGCCATTGGGTTTGTGTCATAGGCTCTAAAAGAGGGGAGAGTTTTACCGCTGATCATCACAGGTACACGGCGGCCCTCCAAAACCTGCTGACCCAAGTTGCAAGAAATCAGGTTTGCGTTAACGCCGGATCCCTTAGCTCCAGTGATAGTCATAGATTGCATTTGATTCCACGGGAATGGCTTGGCCAAGCCTTGTGGAAGACAGGCCTTTGTGATTTCAGAAGACAAAGTGGCAGTTCGCGCATTCGAAACACTGTCCAGGCCGCTCTGTTTTTCATCATCGCGAAGAACTTCCTCCAAACGTCGTCGCAATTCAGCATCTTGGTCAGGTACCGTAACTTTGTCGAGCGTCACGTATTTCAGGGCAACCTCGCGGCCAATATTGGCAGCTTCGCTAAGCTTCTCTTTGCGTCTGCGGTTACCCTCTTCAGTTAATCGAAGATCGTCAATACCGCAAGTAAAAGCCCGCATATTCAAAAACCTCGTCAATAGTCGTCCAAGAACACTAATCAATCTTCCTGCAACGGTGTGGCCATAGATTTCATGGATAGAGTCAATTAAACCACCTGCAGTGGGTCCAATTTGTTTCTTGTCCAAAATTCCGCAAAGCATCTCTCCGTCTTTGAAGATAACATCGCCTTCTTCACTGCCTTGTCCCCAACGGTCTGCGGGTGTAGAAGATTTGCTCTTCAAGTTGAGGCCAGCTCTTCCTGGTGGCATAATATTCTTGAGGATGGTGGTAATTACTTGCTTACCAGTCCACAGAGGCTTTGGTCGGAGTATTGCCGGGGCTACAAGTTGAATCCTATCGGTAATTGTATGTGAATTCTCGGGTCTCAGACAGCTATAGAGTAGCTCATGATAGTCATCTTTATCGAAAAAGCTATCTCTGCACGTAAACCATGTGCCCATAGAGATGTGGTCTTGAATCAAACCTCTGAGGGGTTTGCCGGAAGTCGCAACAAGATACTGATGGTCGGCATCTGCAAGCATCATAGCTTCTGCTCTAGCAAGTTCATTTTGAGGGAAATGCATGTTCATTTCATCGCCGTCAAAATCTGCGTTGTAAGTGTTGCAGTTTGCGTAGTGCATTCGAATGGTTTTTTCGTTTGGAAGTACGCGAGCTTTGTGTCCCATGATAGATGGCTTGTGAAGTGTAGGCTGTCGATTCATCAAGACGATATCTCCAGTAGTGAGGTGGCGATAAACCTTTTTATTGCGCGAGCCTTTCATCCTCCAGTTTGATGGCGCAAGAAGCTGGTTAGCCAATGCCGTTCGCTCGTCCAAACTTTTAAACTTGAGGTTGGTGACTTGGCCCATTTCATTCTCGATGGCGGCGGCGCCGGGGTATTTGTCTGGTCCATTGATAACTGCCTGCTTCATCTCCCAGAAATTGTGATGAGTAACGGGCTCCGGGTACGTTAACTTTTTTGCAAACACAAGCGGAACACCTATCTCGTTTGTTTCAATATTGGGGTCAGGGGAGATAACACTTCGGGCAGCAAAATTTACACGCTTGCCCATCATATTCTTTCTAAACAAGCCTTCCTTCTTCTCTAGAATTTGCTTAATACCGTTCGCAGCTGTGGCAGCTGCTGACCCTGAGAGACCACTTCGATCACGATCAATCAGGCCGTTGACAGTATCCTGAAGCTGCACAATGGCATGGAGAAGATCGCGGTAATCTCGCACACGTGTGAGAGAGTCGGCACCCAAACTTTGCCTTTCCTTGCTAATCTGGTTAATAATATCACAGTTTTTCAGGATCTGCGAAAGCGGAGTGTTTTGCTGAGCTTCAAGAATTGCCCCAGCGCCTTGCACGGCAGAAGGGCGATATTTATTCGGAGGTACCAGGATGCTCTTGATGAAAAACATGTCTGCACTAACACGAGAATCCTTCTTCGACGTGGGTCGAGAGTTATAAACGAGATTAAGGATTTCTCCTTCTTTCTCAAAAAGCAAAGTCATAGCAGCATGGACCTCAGGGGAAGGCATATACTGCTGAGTCGCAGGACCCTGTTTCCGACTCTCCGCTTGTGCTACAACTGCATTCCCGCGGGCGACTTCTTCCTCGGCGCCGTGAATATCTGATGTATTGCTTGCGCTATCAGCAGAACCATTATGTTTATCTTTAAGGTTCACTTTCTTGGCTTGCTGGAGAAGTATCAGGGAGTTTGGGACTTGCAATCCGGCTTGTTCCATGTTAAGTCTGGCTTTTTCTGTGAAAGGTTTCCGGAAAATTTTCGAAGCACGATCTTTCCGATAGCCTGGAGACATTCTTTCCTTCTGTGTTAGCAACAACTATGAAATACAGTGCGTAAAGAAAAAGAGCGAGAGGGAAAGAGAGACGTACCCACTACAAGTGGCACACTTCTTAGCAGCCACAATCTCTTTAAAGAATTCTTTCACCAAGTCACGCCTTTTCTCTGTAGCCAGAGGGTTCTTTGCCCCAGCCATGACATCTTTTAGTCGCCCCGCCGCGTGTGCTTCCCTAATGCATTTCTTGACATATGTATTTCGGCGTTCAATCAGAACGTCATCGTCTTGATCCTGCTCATCTGCAGACTCGTCCATTTCCCCGTCAACCTTCCCTATTTTACGGCCTTTTTCCTCCATCTCATCTAGAGCCGCTGCTGCCTCGACTAATCCATACTGCAAAAGTCGAAGTTTACAGGCATAGGAATTGATCCGAGACCGGGGCAACTGAAGTCGATGACAAAATATACATTGTGCTCGAAGCAGACGATAGAGTTGGTCAAGATGGGTAACATTGTATACGTGAACGGGGAGCTCAATGTGGCCTGGATGACCAGTACAGGACCACGAGTTTTGGCGACATGTGGTGCAGCTAGTTACCATAAGCTTTTAGTCAAGCTCGAGAATAGTTTGCAAGTGCGCATAAGATATGAAGGTATTAGGGACTTACACATGATCTCCCCAGGCACCCAATGCAGGATCACATAGACCACCAGGAATAGGATTGTTAAGATTATCCAATGTCGGGGTATTATAAATTCGCTTTACAGAAATAGATTTGATGTCTTCGTCGGAGTAGACACCAAAGTCAATCCCCGTAATTTGTGACGCCACAGGGCGTGCAAAGTTCGCCATTGTCCCTACCGCAGCTCCTTGAGCAACAGGAAACGCCGGTTGTGCGAATTCTTGTCTTTTCTGGATGCCGGCGGAGGAGCGGAACGACGATCTTGAAGCTGCAGAAAAAAGTTTCTCTCCAGCTTTTTTTTTTTCTGCCGTGCGAAACCGCCTAGTCCCCAAGTTCTCGATTAGGCATTGATCCTTGTCCCCGATCATCACCCTAATTTCACATTCACAGCAGGTTCTCGACACTCTCCATTTTTTCGTGGTGAAGCAGCTAGCTCTGTCTATATCATCTCACATACTCCAGCTGTCAGCCCCCCACTGGTTTCAGTGGGTGAGTCTAGCGTCTTCTCGTGTTTAGAACCATGGCGGACGTGTCAGGCAACATGCTAAAGAGACCCCATCCTCAGGAGGAAGAAAATGATTCTCAGAAAAGACCTCGTTCCAACCATGGAACCCCCATTTCCGGTCAAGGGGCGCCTGGCGCCGGCAAGATCGACATTGAAAAGATGGTAGCCGAAGCAAGAGCAAAGGCCGAAGCGGTACGCGCAAGACTTCAGGCCGCAAGAGGGGGGCCTTCAGCACCTATACCGACGCCCTCAGCCTCTAGCCCCAGTCCTACTCCTCCTCCTACAGGTTCTACCATGTCCAGGTTGGAACAGATGAAAGCTCGGGTGGCAGCTGCGACTGGACGAGCCAACGCGACAGTCCAGCAAAGACCGAGCGCTCCGGCCCGCGCTCCTCCTCCCCCACCACCACCACCACCTCCTCCTCCCCCCTTCGAAGATGAAGATGAGGGTTTATCTCGCGCGCGTGGTGGTCTAGATGTTGGCTTACATCCTGCACTCCTATCGGATAATATTGAATTCCGTGGTAGCAAAGGTCGACAGTCAGCACAATCCAGAAACCGAAGGACTGAATCGCCGATGGCCAATGGAAAGCAAGACCGCGTCGGACTTGATCTTTCAGGGCCATCTCTTGAAGAAATTAGGAATAATCCATACTTCGATCCCAGTCTAGGGCCAAAAGCGACAATTGCTAAACCCCGTCATTCACGTCAACTCCTCTTCAATCAAAAGGGAAAATATATACAACAAGCTGTCGCTCTCCGTCGACAAGCTCAACTGGAGGCTATGAAAAAGCGAATTGCAGAACGAGCAAGACAGGCTGGTATCGATGAAGATCTAGATGTGGAGAAGGCGTTCATGGTACCAGCGCCCCCGGCGATAGAGTGGTGGGATGAGGGTTTAGTGAATGGCGATGACTACTCAGCCATTGAAAATGATCAAAACCTCAAAATTGAAACGCCAGATTCTATAATTACTATCTACGTTCAACACCCTGTTCTGCTTGAGCCTCCTCAGGAGAAGCTTATGCCTGAACAGAAACCCATGCATTTGACGCCTAAGGAACAAGCAAAGATCCGCCGCCAGCGACGAATGGCCGATTTAAAGGAGCAGCAGGCGAAAATTCGCTTAGGACTTGAACCTGCTCCCCCACCGAAGGTCAAGAAATCAAATCTCATGCGCGTTCTAGGTGAAGAGGCAGTCAAGGATCCTACTGCCGTTGAAGCCCGTGTAAACCGAGAAATTGCCGAGCGCCGCGAAAAGCATGAGCTTATGAACGAAGAACGCAAATTAACGAAAGAAGAGCGCCGGGAGAAACTTGCTAAGCAACAGGAAAAGGACGCCGAGAAAGGTATCTACATGTCAGTTTACCGGATCGATAGCCTTGCAAATGGACGCAATCGCTTCAAGATCAGCAAGAATGCTGAGCAGAATGCCCTTACTGGCGTTTGTGTCATGCATCCCCGACTCAATTTAGTGATTGTAGAGGGGGGCATGCATTCAATCAATAATTACAGAAAACTCATGATCAATCGAATTGACTGGACAGAAAATGCAGGCCCAAATTCAGTGCGAGAGGGAAACCGAGAGGCACAGGTCTCATGGCTGAGTGCTGAGGACGAAAAAACAGGCGACCTAAAGGACTTGAGTTCAAATACATGTGATCTTCTCTGGGAAGGGCAAGTCAAAGCCCGGGCTTTCCGCAAATGGTTGGGTGCACGAGTGTGTGAAAGCGATTCGCAAGCAAAAGACGTCCTAGCTCGAGCAAAGATGGAGAATTTTTGGGTTCTAGCCAAGAGTGCGAAACAAAATGAGACGTGAAGGCAACATCGTACGATTGTGTCCCTATTCAAGACTCTGAAAATAAAATTTCCTCTTACAGCATTTTCTAGCGTATATTAAACAATAATACCTTGTCTAAACACACATAACCAAAAAAGAAAATTGGTATCTTAAATATATAAATATAAGAAACAGACGTAGACTTCATTTTTCTTTTGATCCTATCCGTAATCGATGCCCAGCTCCCAAAAAAATAAACCCGTCCGAGTACATGAAGAAAGGAAATAGAACCAGAGCGAAACAAAGAGGCGGAAGCTATACAACACATCATTATGAACGCGGAGGCCATTGGTTTCCATTATTGCTTAGTTGCCGCAAGAGATCCAGCTGGGCCTTGACCTGATCAAAGTTCATAGCTGGATTTTGAACCTGCTGCTGTCCTGGGACCTGCTGATGTTGTTGTTGCTGCTGCTGTTGTTGCTGTTGTTGTAAGGCAGCTAGGAATAAGGGGTTGAGCTGTGTATTTGGCTGCATTTGCTGGTACGGATTCGGTTGTTGAAAGGCCTGTTGGAATGGCATTTGAAAATTGAAAGGCGCCATTGGCGCAACACCGTGCTGTTGTTGCTGCAGTTGCTGCGGTTGCTGTTGCTGTTGTTGTTGTTGCGAGGGCTGCAGAATATGTGCGTATGCAGGGAACGGTTGAGGTATGCGGGTTGCGGGTTGCGGGTTCTGTGGAAATGTAGAAGAAGACATAGGAGGAGGTTGGTGGGCATGAGGACGGGAATCCACCCGACTATGGTGAGAGTGCGATTGCTGGTCGTGATGGGAATGGGGTTCGTAGTAATCTCTCCCTCCACGGCCGCGACCTCCACGACCGCGATCAGAGCCTCGTCCTCGGCCGCGGCCACCACGGAAACCTGAATTCCTTCCGGAAAAGTTGTCGTTCTCAAGGGGTGCCTCCTGTCGCATCATCTCGTGGAGGTTCTTTGGGCGTGCAAGTGGGGTGTAGCCATCTTCGGCGGGGTTGTCGTCATAGTTGAGTTCGCTCTGGCTGAGCTTTGAAGGCCCGGGAAGGCCCTTTCGATTTCCACTCTTGGCTTCCTTTTTCTCCTGGCGTTTCTGCTTGAGCTTTTTCCTATACTCAGCCTCAGCTTCATCATCTGAAAACTCGACCTCATCCTCAGCGACTTCCTCGTCGTGGAAATTCGATGCATCGCTTCCCTTCATTCCCTTGAGTGGTTGAGTGAAAACAAAAGTAGAATGATCCTCCACGTAGTATATAGCTTTGCCTATAGATATACCTTGTTCCTCAACAGCTGCTGCAGTAGCGAATCGAACGGTGTACAGAGGATTCTCAACTCGTCCCAAGGTCTCAGAGACCACACCAGCAATTTTACGATCTTCAAAGCACAGTAGCGAGCCCGACTCAAGCACCTGGTATTCTCCTGAGGTATTGGCTGCGATGAGGACAGTGTTCTCAACAACAGCCTGCACATTTCCCAAATATACAATTTTCATTCCAGGTGTAATGGTGATATCCGGAATTGGTAGAACCTCTTCAGGGATCTCATTTGCTGTTCTAAGATGAACTCCCGATTTACCTTTTCCCTCCCCTTCATCGTCAGATCCTGTCTCCCCCTGCATCAAAATTCGCGCTTGCTCTTCGGGGCTCAGTATCGGGTAATCTTCATCATCTTCATCACTCTCGTCAGAAGAATCCGTGCTAGAGTCGTCGGAGGACGATTCGTATGGGGAAGAATCAATCTCCCATTCGGGATGCTCATCCTCCTGCTCATCTTGGGCTGATTCTGTCACTTCTACTCCAGAAGCAGTCACACTATTGTTTGCGTCACCGCTTCCATTCGCCTTATCCTCCAAGTTTTTGTTTGACCCTGCCTCTTCTTGGTGTTGCTTCTGATCTTCCTCGACATCCATCGCATCAATGCTTCCCAAAACCAATCCTTCTGCACCTTTTACTCCCGTGTCCATATCGTTGTGCGCGGCAGCAGGTTTCGATTCTGCTTCCGCTTTTGTAGACTCAATATTTACGGTCTCCGGTACAGTGGAATCACTCTGCCCCGGTTGTTGTCTCTTGAAGCCATCGTTGACGAGATTAAGTCCGGGGATCACAGGAGGTAGGTTTGAGGTCGCAGTCGGTTCGCTAGTCTCAGCAAAAGAACCATCTTCCTCTTTCTCACCAGAAGCCACTGGAGTTCCTGCGGTCCAAGGGGTATTATAGAAATCACTTCCATCGTCACCTGGTGTTAATGCGATGGGTGGCGTATCGCTCGTGCAGGGTCTCTTGACAGGAGGACCTTCGAGGGTGTCTCCAAGAGAGTGTTGTGACTGATTATCAGTCATATTCGAAGCTAGGGAATTTCAAGACAAAGATTTTTAACTTTTCAGGGAAAAAAAAAAAAAAAAAAAAAAAGATATGTGGGTTTGTCGAGTACCTGGAGTATTTTTGGACCTTTTTTTTTTTTTTTTTCTTAATGGATCTGCCACAATTGCCGTTGCGGTCACCGAACAAGCTCGTTATCGATAACAGATAATATTAGCGTTAGTTAAATTCAGTGAAATCGTGGCAGATTCACAAACGATGAGATCATGTTTCTAATTCTCTCCAGGAATAATGACTTCAGACAGCGAAGGAAGTGAATCGCCATCTGCTCCGCGAGGACAGACCTCGCCAAGGACGAAAAAACGGTATAAACCAAACAATTCAGGAATTGCTTTTTTATCCCGAGTCTAACATTGTTCATCATAGCTCTCCCCCACCACCCTTCTATCTTCCCTTAAATGCGACCCTTTATGTGTGTCTCATTTCTAATTGCATTGCGGCTCTTCTTGCCCCAATTCAGGATTGCGATGAGGTATTCAACTTCTGGGAACCGACCCATTATCTAGACCATGGATATGGGCTACAAACGTGGGAGTACTCGCCAGTGTATTCCATTCGGAGCTGGCTATACATCTCTCTTCATGCCATAATTGGGAAGCTAGGGTCATCCATTTTCACTAAAAAATCGTCCGCATTCTATACTATCCGTTTATCTCTAGCTGTTCTATGTGCTTGTTGCCAAACCAGGCTATATTCGGCTATCTGCCGGACTCTCAGCCCAAGGATTGGACTACTCTTCATCATGATCATCGCATTCAGTCCCGGGTTCTTCCATGCTTCGGTTGCATTTCTCCCGTCCAGTTTTGCTATGTATACATCTATGCTAGGGCTCGCAGCATTCTTAGATTGGAGAGGGGATCAGAAAACCGCCAAAGGGATAATGTGGTTTGGTCTTGGTGCGATTGTCGGCTGGCCATTCGCTGGAGCTTTGCTGCTGCCGCTACTGGTCGAGGAATTTATCATCGGAGCTATCGCAGGAAATCTCCGCAAATTTGTTCTCGATAATCTCAATGGGGCTCTCAGGTGTTTGGCAATACTGGTATTTTCCCTCTAGCATATAGTTCATATTATGTAAACGCTAATTAGTTCCAGGCTTTAGAAGTCGCTTTTGATTATATGTTTCTTGGAAAGCTCACAGTCGTCCCATGGAATATCGTCGCGTATAATGTTTTTGGTGGAGAAGGAAAGGGGCCTGACATCTTCGGGACAGAGCCATGGACTTTCTACATCAGAAATCTACTTCTGAACTTTAACCTCTGGTTCATATTTGCGATGTCTGCGGCACCAGTGCTTCTGCTCTACACATTATTCCGATCTCGAGTGACCAACAACGAGACTCTACTTAGGACTGTAACACTCATCACACCATTTTATATGTGGTTCGCGATTTTCACCCTCCAGCCACACAAGGAAGAGAGGTTTATGTACCCGGCATACCCATTTCTAGCTCTCAATGCAGCCATTACTTTTCACATGGTTCTGGCGTTTATTGGTTCTAGCAATCCCAAAGAATTGATCGGGCGGGTGCCGGCGAAGCTTAAGCTTGCTGCAGTGATGTCTCTTGTTCTTGTTTCCATCAACGGAGGTCTTCTTAGGACTCTGGGCATGATTACCGCATACAATGCTCCCTTGAAAGTGCTAGGTCCACTTCAAGAACCCGGCCTCGCTCATGTTGAAGGCAGTGTATGCCTCGGAAAGGAGTGGTACCGATTTCCGTCCTCATTCTTTATCCCAGATAATATGCGAGCTAAATTCATACGGAGTGACTTTCACGGGTTACTCCCTGGGGAGTTTCCCCATGCTCCTAACTACTCGGCCCTCTTTGAGGGAACCTCGCGGGTGCCTGAAGGGATGAACGATCGCAATGAAGAAGACTTGGGGAAACATGTAAGCCAACACGCCCTAATAGCCCCCCACACTGTGGCTTGATCCGAGCTAACCGTTTCTGAGATTGACGTTTCTCAATGTTCCTTCCTCGTCGACTCGTCTTTTGCCGGTCGCGCGGTTAGAGAGCTAGAGCCCAATTATATACGGGATGAATCCGAATGGGAGAAAATATCCTGCGCGACCTTCCTCGATGCGTCCGAGACTAGTCTCTTAGGTCGTCTAATCTGGATCCCAGATTTACCCTTTATCCCAGATCCTTTTCGTCGTAAATGGGGCGAGTACTGTCTCCTTCGGCGGCGTACTGGGGACGCAGAAACCGAACGGCTCGTTTAGGGGAAATGTGTCTGTCTATATAGTGTTAGAACTAAGAAGCTGTAATTAATACCAAACTATACTCTCTCTCTCTCTCTCTGATCTTTAAATTCTACCCCATATCACCGGCCAAACCAAGATTACTGCAAGCGCACCGACTTTACCTGATAAGGAAAAAAGATCCCCAAAACTCCAACGAGGAATAATAGTAGATGTACTAAAATGATAAGAAGGTTTAATCGCGGGGAAAAATGACCACTCGATAAACGACAAGAATCGCATCCGATTAACAGAAATGGAAGCCGTATCGAGACGTATCTGTCAATCTTTCTCCTCATTTTATCCCCCTCATGCCGTGTACCTTGACGGATAGCGGAGATGCATCTGCAGCTCTGGATTGATAAACCATAATCATCGTCATCATCATCATAATCATCATCGTAATCATAATCAATGCAATAAAAATATTAATAAAAAAAGAACATTCCCCTCCTCCCCTTCAAAGAAGTAGATTCACTGCCCGAACAACCTCTCCAAATAATCTCTTCCACAACACCATGATTCCTCACATTTTGCACATCTCACAGTATCAGGTCCGCGATGTTGCCGTGGTTGCTATCATCACCACCACCTGCATCTGGCTAATTTACGCCGCTCTTCATCGATGGTTCACTGCGAGAAGGAAACAGTGCACATATCCCAAATCTAAATACGCAAAGCCAACAAGAAAACCCGGTGGTGAGTTTTTTTTTTTTTTTTGTTTATTGTTTTATGTTTTTTTATGTTGTTTCTCCCCAAATAGCATCATCAATATCGAAAACAATCTCACCAAAACCAATCTAGAATGGATCCCATCCGACTTCAAACGCCCCCCCGCAACTCCAAATTACGACTGGAATGTTCATACAACGAAGCCAATTCCCTACCGGCCCTTTCGATATGGACCGTAAGTAGCAAGCAAGCAAGCAATCCGAAAAAAGCATAACGAAAAGAAGAACCTCATCTAAGATATATGTGTATCTATAGAAAGTATTTCGTCACTATGGGTCTGCGGACTATGAAATGGGATGAATGGATCGGTGAGTCCTATCAGCCTCGGCTCCTATCTAGTAACTATACAAAGAAAGTGTCACTTTGTATACATATACACACTTTATGTTCTTATGTGCATCACTAAATCTATGTTCTCTCCTCCAGAGCTCGACAATCATTACCTACGATATCACGCCGACAAGGCTCGAAGAATCCAAGAACGAGGAGACAAATGCTGCAAGACCACTCCAGAAGCTTGGGACGGAGCCATTGAACTGCTCGAAGAACTGTATAGAACAACCCAACCCAACCCAACCTCTCTCCTGTTCATAACCATTTACAGTTCATTAATTTCTAAATTTTTCTTTCCCTTATATATACAGCTGCTCCTATCTCCCAGAACGCTACCCAACCATGTTTCAAAAGACCCCAACAGGAATAACCAACACGGTCACCAACGAAACCTTCGATATCACGACCCGTCCCCTCCCCGAAGACCCCATGGCGATCGCCGCCCGCCTCGTCCAGGACGATCTCGCCCTCATGATCGAACGCCCCGACGGCGAATACTATCTCCTCGCCGGTGCGATCCTCCTCGCTGGCTTCTGGCGTCTCACCGATAAACTCGGCATGCGACTATCTGAAATCCACACCTCGGGCTCCGTCCCCCAATACAAAGAGAAGCTCGAAAAGGGCATGATGAACTTCTTCCGGCGCATTAAGCCCGAGGACCCTGTCCTCCGGAATAATTATTTCCTCCAGGTCGACGACTGTCTCCCCTGGTCGCACAGTATCGGCTCCGAGGACGCCGACGATGTCTCCTGGAGCACCGCCGAGAAGAACAAGGCAATTGAACATCATTATTTCCGCTCCGAGAGGCAGTCGTTGCGTCGCTTGCCCAGGAGTGGCGCTGTCGTCTTCACTATCAGGACTTATTTCGAGCCCATCACCAGTATCGTCGAGGAGCCTTATGTTCCCGGGCGGTTGGCCTCCGCGATCCGGAGCTGGGGTGATGATGTCTCCCGTTACAAGGGGAGGGAGAGATACGGGGACGTCTTGTTGGAATATTTAGATCGGAAACATGAGGAACAAGTCGCGAATGGACTGGATTTGGAAAAGGAGGATGAGGTTAGGAGTTATCCTTTGTAGCTTCTCTACTCTTCACCCTATTCCCCGTCTCCATAAGACTTTCCATCCGAATCCCTATCATAAACCTCTCTACCTAGTACCTCTCTATCCTACTCTGTATATAATCCTTTTTTTCTCCTTCCTAACCCTCCATCCATCTTACACGCTATGACTTATGTTTACTCTACTCAAATACAAAGACAATATTTAATGTTACCGTTTTCATCTATGTTGATAAAGAAAATTATAGCCTTCTTGTTATGCGACTGAGTGACAATAGGAATTTAGTATATAAATAAATAAAATAAAGGTAGAAACGCAAAAAAATCCATCCACCAGACATGTCAAGCAAAACAGTAACCTACTAACCCCATAAAATGAGTATGTGACAATCCAAAACGCCAACTCTAGCCCATTCCAAGACTATATACATATGTATCCTGTCCAGAGAGTTAAAAAAAAAAAAAAAAAAAAAAAAAATTTAAATAGGAAACCTCTAATTATGTAGTGAGATCTGCCGACTTCTTCCGTCTCCGTCTCGCATACGCTATTTCCCTCCCCTGACGCCACGAACAGTCGTCTTGAAACTCGCAGATACGACATTTCCAGGCCTCCATAACCTCAACGCCACGGGGTGACCGTTGGCCACGCCACCAATTCATCTGATCGGTGAGATACGATGTCAGAGACGTCGGATCGAAGAGAAAGGATCGACTACCCAAAACCCGGGAGTCAAGGTCATCAGTCGGGACTGAGGAGATGTAGCGGGCAGTAAGGAGCGGGGAGAGAACAGTCGGGTAGGGTTCAAGCGTGGGAGGCTGGAATTCAGAGGGTATAGACGGTGCAACTGATATGTGCGATGATCTGGTAGCAGGGGCAAGAAATGTCAATCGGAGCTGGTCCTTCATGAGCTTCCAAAGGCGTGTAAGGGTGTTATGGGATAGGAGCACGCTAGCGGAGTCCTGACTAGCAGTGGGTGGGCAATTCCAAGAAGGATCAAGGTTGTCACTACGTTGGGACGAGTCAAGGTGGGGTTGTCGGGAGATCGCATCTTTAGGGTCGGGGATAAAATCGGGATCAAAATCCATTGATGAAAGGGCGTCGAAAAACTGGTCGTTAAGAGACCCCACCTCGGTAATGAAGGCATCAGTAAAGCTACGCTCTGGGTCCAGATCATAACGGGATGCGAGGGTTTGAATTGTCACATCGTCGCTTATGGCAAGACGGTTAAGCATGTGATAGTATAATTGGAGCTGGTGCATTGTTGGCCGAAACGAAGAGCTCTTGACAGTAGGGACCGAACTGCTTGCGCGCGTCTTGATATCTGTCATGTATATCCGAGCCAGGCTGAAGAGTTCAGCTGAAGACTGGCTACTTGAAACGGGTTCCTCTCGAGTCTGCGATGGTTCATGCTGGCGAGTTAGGTCCGAAAGCTTTTTCCCACCTTGCGCAGGAGAAAGCAAGTAGTCCGTCAACGACATCTGGTACTCCGGCATGACAGCTCTTGTCGCCTCTACCTCAGCATAATGGGACGCAGCTGAAGCCTCCAGCTCACTATCTGGGCATTCATATGACAACTGATCAATGACTCCATTGACTAACTCCCCATCCACCATGCCCCATACCTCGAGTTCTCTCGTAATTCCAAACTCTCTCAGCGTCCGTAATCCCTGTATGACATTCCATATCCGCAGGGCCAGTGCGTCTTCCTTCGTTGTGATCTCGACTGGGACCGTCGTGTATATCTCATCCTCTAACGTCTTATGTATGGTGCTTCCTTTCTTCATGGCCGGCGTTCGCCTCTTTCTCCCGAATTTGGTCAGCGTGTACCAGTATTGTATTTCACACCACGCAGGCGAAACCAGATCCGTCACCGAGAAGGCCTTGTTAGGTGGTCGTCGGAATCTCTCCACGGGGGTACGAGAGTCTGTCGCATCTGCTACATCTCCAACCCATGCTCGCTCGCGCGCTACATCCCTCTCGCGTTGCCTTTCTCGACCTTCTGTAGAATCAGGGTGCTCAACTAAACGCTTCGTAGTCAAATTATTAGCCTTTTCCTGGTCTATGGAAAACCGACAACATGTTTCCTACTACAGACATATCTAAGCGAAAACAAAGCGGCGCAAGAACGAGGGAAATATTACCAAACGCGGGGCGCCCATTGCCCGGTATGTGATACGTCTTGTTTGCACGAGACGTCCCAGGCATCTGCCAGGGAGGTATCTGTCTCCCCAGTACCCTAGGTACTCGACCGTTCGAAGTATCCTCATCACCAACAACACAATCCTCGATATCCCGAATCGCAGATGTTGTCGAAGTCTTTGCCGGACTATGTTGGGGTGGAGTGGCAACCCTCGTCGCGGCGGTGGCAGCGGGGGCGGTGGTCGCGCCGACGCCGACGTCGACTTGAGCGAGTAAGTCCTTCAACAATTCCGTTTCATCAGGACTGAATTCGGACCCGTAATCACTGCTATTACTGCTGATTAAATTATTGTTGTCTTCATCGACTTCGTCGCGCGTGGGATGCTCTTTTCGAGGTGACGGACATGACATGCCTAGTTGTGTCATGAGTTGGAAGTATTAGCTAACTGCCGCGCCCAGCAATAACAATGAGATGCGGGACATCAAACAATGTTATTATTAAGTATTCTTATTTACTTACTTCGGTTCAATGTGCTTACTCCCACCTGTCCTCCATTATCGCCGTTTAGGGGTGTCTAAGAGATCCTGTAACGGAGAAAATGACAACTCGTTACAATGGAAGAAAGCCTGGGGTATTCTTCGGTCGCAACACAATTATGATCCCGTGCCGAATGCTAGTGCTAGGCAAACATCCTACCAATGGTTACCTACAAACACTAGAAGCCGCATGCTTTGAGGGTCCCTGGAGTCATGTCAGCTTAGTTCCATGAATCATAAGTCGTGCCAGTCGCATTCTCATAGCATTAGTAGTAAGTTGGCCTATAATTACATAAGTCTAATTGAGCTGGTTGATGAGTGCAGATACTGTTTATAGTGTTCATAGGGAGTAAGTCAGATTCATACCCACCCAGTAGAAATTACGACTGATGACTGAAAACGAACAGCCACTACAAAATAAGAAGGTACTAGGTATGAAAGAACATAACTTTCGTAGCCAAAAGAGCAACCTCAACTGCTTTGCAGGTGAAAGTAGCAAGGATCCAGATTCAAACATCCACTAAATGTGCTATACTTTTTTAAATATACTATGTTATATAGTCCCAGCACCGGTTCACCATAGAAGTGGTAATAAATGCTGTAGCAGAAGTCTAACACTAAAAACAAAAAAATGGATTCTACCTACTGTTATAGGTAGTTGTAAAGGGTGTAGAAACCTTTTCATGTCAGGATCTTATTTGATGATCGTTGTTAATGAGCCAAAAGTGGGAATATTAAATGGGTAAGAGCCAAGTGACCATGACTTGCATACATTTGGACCTATTATTAGACTTGGAAACATTATAAGTAATTTTTTCTTCTGCCTATTCAATTTAATGAATACTGTAAATCTGGAGCTAAACTCTTCTTAACTTCACTTATGTCGTGGGGCCATTCTAGTCTTCATTCAACTGAAGACACATATATATATATTTCCATGTATATATGCAAATACCATTCGCACAGCAGCCTATGTCCCCATGAATCTAGAAGCACATTTATGCCTTATATGCGCTCGCGCGCTTCTAATTTATATTAAGCTATCTACAATGTAGTCTAAAGTCATGCTGATCTATAGAGTCTATCGGACACTTCCAACATAACTGGGTATATGAAGGAGGAAGCACCAAAAAGCAAGGGAAAGAGAGAAAGAAAGAAAGACATAAGAAACAGAGAAAGACCGAGCAACAAAAGACAACAGGGAAACAGAGAACCCAATTACGCCTTGAGAGCAATCGCCGATGCAGGAACGCCGACCTGCGACGAATCCGACCCAACGGCTAATTCAGCCTCAACCTCCCTCGCTGCCTTCTGATTCAACCAGCTCAGATACGTCTGCCACCCGACAGCAATGACACCGGAGAACACGCTGCGAAACTGTGGCGGCACATACATGAAACTGAACGCCGTGACAGCAGGCCAGAGCTTAGCGCTATTCGTGATGCTGACAGGAAGCGCCACCTTCAGGCGCTCGAACGTTTCTTCTAACGAAGCCCCCGACAAAAGAGAGTGTACACTGAAGAAGTAGGTATTGAACACAGGTGTGAAGACGATCTGCTGTACGGTAACCTTGGTGAGGATGGAGAGAAACTTGGACGCGAAATTAAAGTTGTTGTGGAGAAACATGAACCTGTAAATTAATCCAGAAGGAAATGAAACAGTCAGCCTCACGCAATAAAATGCAAAAAGCTGAAACCAGAATACACAAGAAACACAGAGGTATAGCCGTACCAGTTGTAAGACGGGATACTCGACCCAATACCAACCGTCAGGTGTCGCAGAGTCCTCCACGGATCGTAACCGCTCTTTTCGCTACTTGAAACCATATCATCGTCCTGGTCTGACTTGGAAGCCTCCTGGGAACTCTTATCCGGCGGAAATAACAACTGCGCACTCAGATCTCCGCATAGGTAGACCACAATCGAACTGACGACCTGAGTAGTGTAGGGTCTTTTATCCTGCATGCGCGAGTATGATCGCCCCAACCTTCCCACAGGGCCAGCCTGTACTATCTCTCGTAGCGATCGTGATCCCGACCGAACGGGAACCGAGGATGGTGGTGGGGTACATGGTGTAGGAGGAGTACTCTTGTTGAAGGAGGAAGAACCGGGTTCCGAGGGCGCAGAAGGCACAGGAGAAGAAGGGGAATGCGACTGATTCAAAGGTGAAGCCGTATTTTTTTCCGGGACGGACTCAGAACTGGTCGAGGATGACGATTGATTTCGTTTGGGCCGCAATCGCGGGGAGAGCGCAGACCGAGGCGACTGTGAGAGAGTCGTTCGTCGGAAGAAGAGTGTGTGTCTCATTTTGTCTTGGTAGACTTGTGCTGCGCTCCCAGCAGCCCTAGAGTTGGGAATATAAACACAAGACGCAAATAGAACCAACCATTCAATGAAAGATGGTGGTTATGGTCAACCCCGAGAATAATATGTAATCGTAGTCAATGAGAATGTTCAAAACAATTGATCAAGCGAGCGAGAGAGAAGCCGAGGGCGTGAGGACTCAGTTTCCGAATGCAGTAAAAATGCTAAGTTTCAAATTTAAATTTCCACAGAAACAACAAGTGCAAAGAAAGAGGGAATGATAATAATTAACAAGAAGGCAAAAGAAATGTAAAAGTCATGAAAAATTGTTGATTGATAATAATAAGGACAATCATAACCCAGTCAGACTTGTCGGCACATCATCAGCCACTTGCTCGCCGAAGACCGGCGATGCCTTCCAATCGGAAACATTTTTCTCTTTTCTTTTTTTTTTTTTTTCCCTTTCTGGCTGAACATAAAACATTAACTCCGAGGGGACAACTCCGAATAGTTTGCAAGAATAAAAGACGTCGATTACATAGAAATCAGATAATGGGGCAGAATGATATCTTATTATTGATTGATAATGTTATTATGTAGGTTAATATATGCCGTATAAGGTTCCAGTAATATCTAACTAGGTACATATCTAGGTAGTCCAAAAAATCAACTCCGCCATCTATAATGCAAATTAAACAAAGGAACTGTCTAAGATCATGCAGGGTATATCAATAACACAATGCTCAATGCAAATCAAACAACTTTTTGCTCTTCTCTCTCTCTCCCCCTCTCTAACACACACACATATTTAAATATCACGTTCACTCATTCAAATAATGTCGAGGCACCAAAAGAGTGGAGGTGATGTAATAGATACTAAAAATTATGTACCAATGGAAAGTGTTGTATATCCATCATGGTAAGGAAAGGATGGGGAAAAGTGAGGTGCGGCCTTTATTTAAACGACTCGCGTGTGTTAACCCGGTCGATACTGTACGGGTTCCCCTCGTAAGCGGACAGAGTAGACTTGTGAGAAGCTGCAGTTCGGACCGAGGCCTTGCTGAGGATTTGCTGCATAGTTGGCAGCTCATTAAGATCGGACTCGGCTTCGCTGCTGCTGTCATCACCCTCGGCAACGGGGGCCGGGGCTTCAGTGCGGTCGTACTGCTCCGCAGCTTGCTCGGCCTCCTTCTCTTCTTCAGCATCAACCTTGCGAACTAGCTGCTGCATCATCTTTCGCATAAAAGCATCCGACTCAGCTGCATACTTGCAGCGAAGGCGAATTGCCGGTCCATACTTATAGAACAGGAAGGGAAAGGGGACACAGGCGAGAGCTAGGAAAGCAGGGATTGAGGAAGCCCAGTGAATACCGAGGTCGTTGTACATGTAGGTGGTGAACAAGGGAAAGACCGCACCGAAAATCGAACGCAAAACGGAATTGGCAGCCAAGACTGAGGCAGCAAAAATGGTATAGGTGTCGATCAAGTAGCTCATGATGCTCAGGAAAACTAAAACCATACCAAAACCAAATGGAGCACCAGCAGCAATGCTAGCCATCCAATGAATTGAAGGGTAGTTTGTCCACGCAAACCAGAATAGACCAATTGGGATCGCGACGGAGGCAATCAGGCAAGGCGGCAGTCGAGCCTCTGGGGGAGCGAAGCCGCCGTTTTCTTGCTCAGCCCGAATGTAGCGCTTGTTATCCCAGATACTGTAAGCAACCGCGATGAGCATTCCAACCATGATACCCAGGAAAGGGAGGCCACCAAGACCCTGATTCCAGCCACGGTATCCCTGGAAGACAATTGGGTAAGCAGCGAAGAGCATGTATAGGGTTCCGTAAACGATGGCCATATATAGCGAAAGGAGGAGCACAATAGGCTCACGGAAGAGTAGAATCCAGGGACGTGACAGTGACACCTTGAATGCTTCCTTCAGGGAAACTTTGCCCTGGTCAATGTCGAGCTTACTTCGATACACCCTTCCGGTAAGCTTAGATAGTCTTTCGGCACGAGCACGAAGAAGCACTGGTGCATATGTCTCTGGGATCAACAGTGATCCAACAATCCAGACAACACCGGAGAAAGCACCCAAGAATCCCATCACCCATCTCCACCCGGCATTCATACCCAGGAATCCACCAATGATTGGGCCGAGGACAGGACCTATAAGAAGAGAAGGAAAATTAGCTTGGGGGAACTAGGTAGGTAGCATTTTGTTAAAAGAAGAGAAACTTACCAAGAAATGGAGCAGCAGCGAACAAGCTCATAGCGACACCTCTCTGCTTGGCAGCAAACATATCGGCAATGACACCACCAGCATTTGTCAGGGGTGAAGAACCAAATGCGCCAGCAAAGAATCGAAGAATAATCAGAGTCCAGGAGTTCTGAGCACCCGCCGTCCCACAGTTAAAAGCTGTGAGGGCCAAATACGTCCAGAAGAAGATATATTGGCGACCGAACATTTCACTCAGAGGAGCCCAGAGCAAGGGACCAATCGCAAAACCAAGGACAAACAACGAGACACCAAGAGTTGCAACCTCCGTACCGATGTTAAATTCACTTCTGATTTCAGCAACACCGCCAGTGTAAGCAGACGAGACCAGTGCAACTGCCAGAGTCGCGATTGCAGCAATCATTGTAATTGACCATTTCTTAATAGGTCCAAATTGCATGGGGTTTCGAGGATCTTCAGGAAGCCATGTTACCGCATAAGGATCTTCCTCTGTTCCAGACCCAGGATATGGAAAGTCGATGATTTCTTGTGTAACAACACCCTGATCGGCAACCAGACGCCAGTATGGGATCTTCCGACCTACGAGTGCCTTGAACTTCGAGGTCCCGTGGTCTTCTTTCTCCGTCGCCATGGTGAATGATTTAACTGTAGATATAGCAGTCTTTATTTTAAGGTGATATAAAACACTTTTATGTTGATAGATAAATGTAGGGTGAGTCGATCGTTATGAAGGAGAGTAAATAATCCGAATGCAGCGACGGTAGTAAAGGTAGATACTGTATAGAGTAAAAGGTATGTAGGTCTGCGCACAGTAGATGATAAGAAGGAATGATATTATGGAGGCGACAAAAGAAAGTGTGCAAAAGTTATATAAAATATAATAGTTGTAAATGTAATTATATAGTATTTTTTTTTAAAAAAAAAAAAAAAAAAAAAAAGGTTAAGCAATAGTAGTTGAAGATGTTTTTCAAGAGGCCCACCGTAGTTATACCCAAGAGGGAGAGCATTCATCTATATATGCGCTTTGAGGGCCCAAAAAATTTTTTAGCTCCATAGTACCATTCTAATATTATAATATTAATAAACCTTGAAGAGATGAGCCTCGGATCTTAGAGACCAGAGATCCAACACACTAAAGCTCACGAAAAAGGAGAGTTATCCAAAGATAACGGGGCATTACTTCGGCCTATGCAGAGTCTTCAGCCATTATTCCGGCACCCAACTCAGTCGGGACCAACCGAAGTGGAGATGCAGCCGGTCAGTTTAGCCAAACAGAGTTGCAGATCCATTGAAAACGCCACTAGCTTCCTCATGGACTTAGGGCATTATAAATTATCTGTTGGTCCTTTCCAAGGGTTGGCATGTTGTGGTCCACGGCCTTGAATCTCTTAAAAAAAAATAATAATAATAATAATAGGCATATATACAGTGCCGTAGAAAAAAAGATATCATCATGTATTGTAGTTAGGTATTTTCTATCTACTTGCCTTTTTTTCAAACAAACAACAATCTGCCCAGGTGCACAAGATCCACTGCGTGCATGAATTACATCATAATTAGATCTGATCACCCTCGCTATCGGGGAGGACAATCCTGTTTCCAAGCAGGACAGGCGCATACTTTGCCGCCGCTTGCATCAGCCCTGTTTCCTAAATTTTATGCTCGGCATAAACCCGTCCCGCACTCGGCTCACACGGCATCGAAACCAGTAAATTACACCACTCGTCCACTTCACTCCTATCATCAGCAATAATGTAGGAATGTTCGCGGTTTTGATTCTGCCACTTTCCAGTATCTTTAATTAATAATCCGATCTTATGCCATGTGAGAGCAAGAAGCCGGGGCCGATCACCTCCTCATTGTCAGCTCCAGTCCAGAGGGGTCCCGATAATAACCTTCTACCACTTATTCCAGATCCTTCCCGAATCTTGTCATCCACGCTCTCTCTCTCATTCTTCCTTTCTCCTTGCGCCACACGTACTTAAGTATAAACTAGTATATACTGTGTATCTGGTACTTTGTTGGCCACGCGCTCACTGTTGTGTCAACAACCTAAACTAACCAGTAGCAAAATAAATCATGAATAATTCCAGAATAACAACACCTAATAATAACATTATCATTAGGCAATTTGTTGAGTGCGTGCCATGGTGATGGGTCAGAAAAAAAAAAATTTTTTTTCCATGCCGAGGGATGTTTCACGATTAACTTGCTAACCTACCTACTAGTCTATCGGCCCCTCCGTTGATGACCCACACCATTCGGAAAACTAACGGCGATAAGATGGCTTAACGATTCTTGTCTCCTTGAGTCATACCAAAATTGTGCTGTTTTGACTAACTGTCCCTTGAGTCTTTCTAGACCGACCCCACTAGTTAATGAATGATAATGTAACTCCTTAACTAGTTCATAAAATGGTCATTATTAAGTATGATCCAGGCAATAGTTAGTTAATATGTACCTCATTTATGTATGCAGGCAGAGCTTGCCACTTGCATCACCCTTACTGAGCTGCCACGCCATACCTCTCTAGAGTAACACTATCAATTGCTACAGCACCCCAAACGTATTCATCATGATATGAAACAAAACTTGATATCATCAGATTCAACTGCCCGGTGAGAAGACTGGATAACATAACCACACTTCGCATACCTATTTAGACAGGTAAGTAGATACGAAGGTCATCATAAAACCTAGGTCATTGCATCTTCTCGCAAGAATCATCAGCTTCATAAATGGTGTTTTATTCGCTTGGATCCACTCCCCACCCCAACCCTCCTCCCAATTATACGTGTCAACTCATTTAACCTAAAGGTTTTGTGATGGTAGGTAATATTCGTTTCAAGGAGCCTCTTTGCAGAATCGGCTTGGTATAGATGTACTGTATGTCTACCTATTGATATAGCGCATGGAAAAGTAAGGGTATACAGAAAGGAAGAGTTGATGCCATATAGAGACATAGGTGTGTTCCTGTGCATTATCTGAGATTTTAAGTGGTAAAATTCCACAGCCCTATAAACTTACATAATGGTTATGCTTTTGCATAACCATTAGAGGCTTAGTTCCTTTGTCTTACTTAGACAACATTAAATGTCCTATCCCTCTATAGCCTAGTAAAATCTATTAAAAATATAAGAGGCTTGTTCAGGCTTGTGAGGTTTTCATGTTTATATTGCTATTGCCAATATGAATTTCCACCGGATGGTTTGCACCCAGGGTTTAGACAACCACATTTTAAACAAACTTGATTCTACCTGGCTTCCAACATTTAAGCCTCTCCATATATTATTTCTTTAATTTTCTTTTCTCTAATATCACAGGTGTCAAGGCAACACAGAATGAATCCAGTTTTCAAAGCCTGCAAAAGCTTTATATGGCAATACCACGGCAAAAAAAAAAGAAAAAAAAAAATTTAAAAAAAGTAAATGTCCCAACTTAAAACACAGCAATAACTACAGTCCTATTCTTTAACGTGATACCTTTCCAGCTTTGCGAAGGTCTCTATGAGACAACACATTCAAATGAAATTTAAGCAAGCTGTCATAACCCCGATATGTCTAGAAACCATTATATTAACTTTCAACTGCAATCTCGATTCTCTTGGAATCAGTCATGAGATCGCATCATGCCCGCATTATTCAAAAAGGTCACTTTATTAATAGTAAACAATTACTAGTAAACCAGAGCCCCCTATATCTTGTTCACTGAAGAAGATCGAACCATACTGGGTTAAATGGCAAGCCACTTTGGAGCCGCCCTTCTAGGACCAAAC
Organism: Aspergillus haitiensis; assembly: GCA_027569155.1. Taxonomy (NCBI): domain Eukaryota; kingdom Fungi; phylum Ascomycota; class Eurotiomycetes; order Eurotiales; family Aspergillaceae; genus Aspergillus; species Aspergillus haitiensis. The sequence goes on from JAPDEO010000047.1 coordinate 309,933, forward strand.
AATAGGCCATATATTGCAGCCATGAGTGTGGGTCATGCTTATTTCCTGCTTCTTTTAAGGGGTGGGGAGGGTTCTCTCTTTTTTTTTATTTTTCTTACCACTCAAATTATGATGAGAAAAGCAATTAAGTCAATAAGTAAGAAAAAAAGGAAAGAAAGAAAAATTATAATATAATGAAGATAAGACATATATTTCATGTTCTGTGGAAGTAAAAAGCACCTACAACAGCCTTCATCCTTCATGTAAATACAGCTGACCCAATTATGCTACCTAAGTTCTTAACAGGTGGGGTCTGTAGTTACTTACTCCGTGAGTTAGACCGATTACAAGAATCACTGTACTCCGGAGAAAGTGTTGCCGTCAACGACCCCTAGGGGCAGAGGAGGGGGGATGTTAAGTAAGTTCTCCTACCTACTTTCTTTTTCCGGTTGGCTCGCTTCTCAAGGCAAATTCTACCAACTAGGTGGGTGCCTACTCTCTTCTTTTTATACCTTTATTTAAAACGATGAAGAAGTCGTAGGAAGCACCTACATCAATCCTTAAGACAAAAAAAATATCTAGAAAAGTAATCTCTCAGTCATCGAAGATGGTTTGTCCCCTCATTCTCTTATCATTAAGAATGCTGTTGGTGTAACACCCGTTTTTGTCCAGAGACACTAGGTAGAAATAGATACATAGCCAATCGATGTTACATCCAAAACTCCCTTTCCATCGCCTTGACCAATTTGAACAATGGTGTTTCTCAGATAATTGAAGCCAGAGTAAATGTCCAAAATATGTATGTCCTCCTGGTATGTAATTTTGAAAGGTATTCAAATAATCGCTTCTCTACCTATTATTCAACCCAACAGAAGGTATGGAGAAATAACGTGCGGCCGTATTTATCTGTAAGACCACGGTCGCATGTTAATCATCCAAATCCACCACTGCAACATCATAATAATCGTCAATGTTCAAAGAGAAAGAAGGCAATGATTTCCTTTTTTTTTAAGTGAATTTATTGTTTCTAGGTATTAAGTATTGGAACTGGACTCGATTGTTCATAGATACTGTTATTCGCGTCTATGCCATCCGGTGGCATCTCCTGGAGGACACCATGTGGGAATGAAAATTTTTCCTTTAATGTACATATGCGGATGCATCATCCATGATCAATCCATCCAGCCGCTGAATGGGCAGCCTACTAGTTATTGAGCGAGAAAAAAACAACGAAAAACCCATTGCCGAACCCATTGATATTCGCAAAAACCGTCATGTATCGCCAGTAGTCATGAAAATAGACAGAAAAAAAGAAACCCCATTATCGCCTTCCCATAAGACCCAACCAGAAAAAGAATCTATGAGCGCTCACCACGGAGACGGCGGGCGAGCTGGATATCCTTGGACTGGATGGTGACACGCTTGGCGTGGATGGCGCAAAGGTTGGTATCCTCAAAGAGGGAGACGAGGTAGGCCTCAACGGACTCCTGAAGAGCACCGATGGCAGAAGACTGGAAGCGGAGGTCGGACTTGAAATCCTGGGCGATTTCACGGACCAAACGCTGGAAGGGGAGCTTGCGGATCAGGAGCTCAGTGGACTTCTGGTAGCGACGAATCTCACGGAGAGCGACGGTACCTGTAGTTATGTTAGGATCAAGTACCATGAGTCATCAGGTGTTAATGATATGAACTTACCGGGCTTATAACGGTGGGGCTTCTTGACACCTCCGGTGGAGGGGGCAGCCTTACGAGCGGCCTTGGAGGCGAGCTGCTTACGGGGGGCCTTGCCACCAGTGGACTTACCTATTATGGGGAGTCAGTTCAATGTTCGAGGTATGAGAGGGGTCGTCCAGTAGTTGCGACCGCGATATTATACCACAGCGCCAAGAGGAACGACAGTGAGAGTGGGACTTACGGGCTGTCTGCTTGGTCCTAGCCATTTTAGATGATTAGGTTTGATAGAATTAGTCGACTTATTGATGAAAAAATGTGGTTGGTGGTGGAAAGTCGATGGTTGAGATGAGTGTCGACAGGGTAGATAGATGAAAGAAGGATGGAAGGGGCGGGTGGGGGGAGGTATTTGTAGTAAGCGAGAAGGCGGGTGGTGATCTGGTGTTTTGCCAGCAAAGGTGGGTGGTCTTAGCGCCGTTTCCTTTGATCAAAAAAAGCGTTCGGAAAGCAGCACACCATAAGCCGTGATTTTGCAGCCTAGTTTTGGCTGGGAAAATCAAAGGGTTGCGGGCAGGGCGGTCGATACTCGGAGCGCTAAGCGAGACAGCTGACCCGCCAGCCAATAGGAGCCCAGGATCACGGATCGAGGATTCCTCCCTGCCACCTCCTGATCCCAACCCCAAGCCATGAATGTCACTCAATCAGGGTTATTCCAGTGGTATCTTCAGAGTCTACGCATTCCTTTGGGCCCCCTTGAATGCTGATTACCATTGTTTTGCGGTGTCCCGCTAAGATCAGTACCCTACTAGTGGAATCAATGTCTCGCGATCACGTTACCCGTTGCTCTAGCCCGCCCGGAAGATCATCGTATGTGATTGGTGGATCACCCCGTTAGCGCGTGATTCCAGTCACCTCCCCACGCTCTCACCTTCGCTATACAAATATCTCCCGTCCCATGGAAGCCTTACACTTTCCTCATCTCAACAATCCCTCGTCATCCATACGACGTTTAATTATCCCCACTTTACATCAACCTTAAATCAAGTCTTATCTAACCCATCAACATGTCTGGACGTAAGTTAAACATGTTTCCACTCATGTATAGTTAGTCGAGCTTGGAGTCACTGACGCGATCTTTCCTCTGTAGGCGGAAAAGGTGGAAAGGGTCTTGGAAAGGGTGGCGCCAAGCGTCACCGCAAGATTTTGCGTGACAACATTCAGGGTATCACCAAGCCCGCTATCCGTCGTCTCGCCCGTCGTGGTGGTGTCAAGCGTATCTCTGCTATGATCTACGAGGAGACCCGTGGTGTCCTCAAGACCTTCCTTGAGGGTGTCATCCGTGATGCCGTCACCTACACTGAGCACGCCAAGAGGAAGACTGTCACTTCTCTTGATGTCGTCTACGCTCTTAAGCGTCAAGGACGTGAGTATTCGCCGATGTTCCCTTTCTTGACTTGTATCTAACATACTCATCAGGCACTCTCTACGGTTTCGGTGGTTAAATGTTTTTGATTCCCTGCTTTTTTCTTTTCACCATCCTGCGCGGTCGGCGCGTCAGTTGTCCTTCCGCAGCAGTGACGCGACGGTTTGCTTTTTCGGGTTGGTTCACGGTATGACTGGGACGTTGGGGTGTTCTTGATCTTTTATTATAAGTCATGGGTCTCTGGGTTTGCTTTAACGTACTTTTTTATTTACTACCTCTTATTACGCGTCCACTACTGGTCTGCTAGTGTTCGTGCTTTGATTTTCTGTATCATAGCGGCCTTTCTGCTTCCGGCTGGTGCCTAGGCTAGAGAAGATCGTGCAATATGTGACGCGGTCATTTATGAATACAAACCTTCAAAAAAATTCTAATATTGATCCTGATTCTGGTGTCTCTGTCTGGTGTCTTCCTATTGATTCTGGTATTCGCTGTTTGTTTATTCTGTAGTGGCGCGTCGCGTGTCAGGTATTCTGTGTGTATGTCTTGGTACGATATAGCCACTAGAGACCCATTGTTTGTCTTGCTCTCTCCAATCTACGTCTAGATTGTTTCTTCTGTTTCTGTGTGAACTGACTGTTAACTCCCGGGTTAAACCTTCGCTTCGACAGTTAGTATTGCAATTAAGTATATGAGGTGTCGTCCTGCTGTTACTCGTAGTCACCACTCGTCTGTATTATACGTAGGCAAACGTGCTTTTGCTTAATATCTCCTCGTAAATATTGCCGCCTTCTTGTCTATGGTTGATGTATGTATTGACAGATAGGCTAGTCTTTAACAACTAAGTTGGTTGTTATATCTGAATGGCTGTTTTTACATCAGTCGATGCAAGTCATGAATGGTGAGTGATAGTCCTATAGGCAAAATATATATTTTATGACGTGGTTCTATGCCTATCCCATTTACAGGTGTTTATCTCTATACAATTACATAAATATCCAAAAAATCTACATGCCTGACCAAATAAACACAGAGAAATACCAAATATCAAGCCTAAAGGTATGTGAAGGCACTGTAAGAGTGGCCATCTGTAAATATATCCATAGTCGTCCATGTCGACGAAGCGTGCCAAGACCACCCAAATAGGAAATCAGAAGCAACAGTTTGAAACAAGGGATGGGATGCTGAAACCCATTGACCGCCTTCCATAATAGGAATAGCATGTACCAGACACGAATTGATAACTGACTCAGCGGCCTACAACTGACCATATTCCTTTGATTCTTTTGGCATCGATGGTGCTAGGGAGGTAGGTACCTTAGGTATTGATACTCGACCCTGACCAATTAAACCTGATTTAAATTCAAAGCCTGAAAATGCAAAGGATTGCTGCCATCAGGCAGAATCGAAAGAATACACACATAAGCAGATGGAGTTTCTCGCCTAATAAAAAGGCTTACACCTAATAACAACTTAATTCCTGGAGTATCCCGTGCTCCGACCTGCGAATCGCACTAGAGACAAAACTAAGACTAAAAGGAAAAGGAACTCGAAGCAGGAAAAAAAACAAAGCCCAAACTCTAAATAGATTTTTTCTGAAATATAAACCGACTGGACCCAAATGGTGCCTGCAGTGTGAGCGAAGACAAAGACATAACGTGCTAAGCTACCATTTCACTTCTTCAATGTAGAGTAGAAAGATCGGAACGGAATCCAAGGAGAAGGCGAGAGAAACACGGTGACCAGCACTACTCGGCTGTAACGGATAACGACCAAATAATGAATTGAGAGCTACCACGGAGAGTCTAAATGCAAAAAACAGACCCTCCCCCGAAAAGCTGATCCAGTTCCTGGATGTTCTCTCGCCACCACTCTCACCCCTGGCTTGGACAGGGGTAGTCTCAAAATGATTGCAAACATTCGCAGCAAGAACGCAGTGTCGATTATCCCGACTGCCACTGAAGATAGCCAAGGTACACTCGAAGGGGGGGCTAGACGAGAATTTTATTTATTTGTTGACCTCTTTGAAGCTTTCAGTAGAATTGGCTTCTTGATCCCCACCTGTCGACTGGTACCTAGTACCTATATAGTACCTACCTACTAGGTAGTTGGGTGGGACTTGTTTAGCATTGGCAGTCCAGTCAGCTGAAAGGGGCAGGCGTAGAGAGAACACATGACCCAAGAGGCCTAAAGACAAAGACACCCATCCAAACCCACCCGAGTTGAGTCGCCCACAAACCCTTCGTCATCCGCAATTTGAGCACTTCTTCGCTGCCAAAAACCGCCAACAATCCTCATCCACGAGGCCGAGATGCGACTGTCGAACCAGCCATCCTGCAAGCGAGGAAAATCTTTCAAACCGGATCCTGCCTGCACGAGGAGATACAAGAGTTGAGACATAACCAATAATTTGCCATGGTGAAAGCAACCCCTGCCCCCACTCGCTTAAATATTGGACCCCAAGATAGCGGGTTCTGCACCGCCCATTTGCACAGGGCCTATGTTCCAAACAATTGGTAAAAATTCCACGAGGGAATTGCACACAGCATCTGTAGATTCAGCTGATAGGATCCGGTTGAGAAATCCTGAACGTTAAAATCACGCGCTTACTGCAGAATACTTACTCCAATGGGTCCAAATCTGAAACCCCTTTAAATCTAGATAGAAGTTACTCGATGAAGCGATGTGTGGAGAGCTTCTTTCTGCCCTAGAATCGAGCACTCGAATCCCATCACTGCCAGTGGAGAGCAAACCACTCCTCTGGTCCTCCAGCCTCGAACCACATCTAGACTGGTCCTTTGCCGAGAGGCTAGAGACTTAGGACCCTGACGTGTGATGATTGTATTTGCCGAATAATCACAAACATGGATGGAGTGAAACTCAATTCAATTGGTCACGGAGTACGGAAAGTTCCATCATTTATTCTAGACTAGGTGCAGCGTTCTCCCTCCAATCACCCTTAGGCTATGTGAATCATAACGCAGTCAGCACAGTCCGGCATAAATAAACCGACCCAGTGTTGGGGGTCATGAATTGGCCGTTTGTCTACCTCAATGGACAATAATTTGGCTTCTCGACTCCGGGTTGGCTCGGTTCTACTGGGAAAGGTATCGGACGAGAACTGGTGGAACGCGTCCGAAGAAACCGCTGCATTGACACTGGACCTCTGGTGGTCCTTGGTCTAGCCAGAAGGCGGGAGCCCTTTAGATGCCGAACAAAACTGATGGGGCGACCAGAAAGAGCTTAATGCTTTCGTGACAGCCCGAGCTGGGGTCCTAAATCCTAAGCCTTTATCGACTAGTCGACAACAGAAAAAAAAGGAAGCGGATACCTCTTAAATAGTTCCCGCCCTCAAATTTCCTCCTTCCCACTACCACCCCTCCCCGCCGTAACTTTGATGGTACGATGCTGTATCTCCCTGGCCGACACACATCTGTACATAGGTAGCGACGATGATCAGCTGGAAAATTTCTAGTGTGATCACTGCTGCCACTGTCGCGGCAGCAGCTTCCACTTCGTCCAACGGAGTCGGGCTAGATGTTGTGGACAATTTCTGTCTTAGGGTATACCAACAATGTGAATAAAGCTCCCTCCTAGCTCAATTGTGGGACGACACTGATTGCGACAGCTGTTGTGAAAAATGACATTCTCTATATCGATGGGGGACTCGAAGTTTTTTCCAACGGGCCCGAGGTAGAGCCCCGAGTGCTTGGGTATAGTATGTTCGCAGCTCCTACTAGATCATGTATTGAAGGCAACTCTGACTTTTCGACAGATACGAAAATAATCGAGATTGACATGACATCGTCGTGGGACTGGAAAACTAATATCTCTGCCACCGCAGTGAATAAGACAGCGAACCCCAGGACTGGAACTGATCCGCCATTGGTGGTTCAAGGAGCCCTATTTGCCGGACCTGAGACTCAACCCAACGTCTTTCTCTACGGAGGCACTGTCTCTTGGGCCAATACAAGCTTTCCCGGCTGGCAGCCCCCCGCGTCCCTAGTCTATGGACTCTGGTCATTTGATACCAGCGATACCTCCTGGAGCCAGTACGACTTGTCATCAAATGTGTCTCTCATTCCTGCGGGAGGAGCGTATGCGGAAGCACCTAATCTTGGTCTCGCTTTCTACCTCGGCGGATTCATTGATAGCGGCACGGCAAATACCTTCGGGCAATTCACTGACTTCCGCCCCTACCTCCCTGGAATGATAGTCATAGATCTCGAGACACAGTCAGCGACAAACCTATCGACCGAATCATTAGGCCGATCTCCTCGAATGGGAGGCGGTATGGTTTATATAGAGGGAGTTGGTTCGCAGGGGATCCTATTGGCAATGGGTGGAGTCACGAAGCCTGTAACTGATGATAGTTACTCGAACATGGGTTCCTACGTACGTTATCATCGTTTGAGTTGATATGCGAGATGGAGCTAATGACACCGATACGACAGGTGACTTTCGATGAGATTGACTTCTTTGATGTTTCGAATTTATGGAACGGAAACGGCACCTGGTACACGCAAAAGACCAGCGGAGATATACCGAAGGCGCGAACCAATTTTTGCCTGGTTGCAGTTTCTGCACAGGATGGGTCCAGTCACAACGTTTACTTATACGGTGGGACAGGAGAAGAGCACTATGACGACGTATACGTTCTGTCAGTCCCCTCCTTTACATGGACAGTATTTTTTCATAATGGCAATTCACCACGATGGGGCCACACCTGCCATTTAGTGGCCGGCCACCAAATGATAACGGTGGGAGGAGCTCTGTTTGATGACTTCCTACAGAGCTGTGACTGGGAACTGTCAGGCGTTGCTATCCTGGATCTATCTACTAAAACCTGGGGGAGTGTTTACAACGCAACATACGCTGACTACGAAGTGCCTGAAGTAGTGTACCAGGTCATTGGTGGCGAGTAAGTTTGGGTGATGCCCATAAACATTCCCCTTTGACTCCACGGTATCATACTAAGACCAATATAGTGCACAAGGAGAGGCGACTCTACTCTCACCAAAGAATGGATGGGACAATCCGGGGACTGATCTTCTCTTTAAGCAAAGCCGTCCAACAGCCACGGAGCCCAAGGAGGGAAGTGGTGGTGGTGGTAGCGGCGGCGATGAAACATTAAACCTAGGGGGCCAGGAAAAGAAAGGACTTAGTACAGGCACAATTGCCGGGGCCGCTGCTGGCTCTGTGGTTGGCGTTGCTTTGATCGTAACGCTGGCAATTTTCTGGGTCCGTCGCAAAAGAAAGCAAAAGCAAACGGCACCAGAGCCGGAAGAAATGGGATCAGACGAGAAGAAACCGTCCGTATTCGAACTCACTGGGGGGGCGGATGGAGGAGCCAACATCGCACAGTTACCGGATGCTGTGGCGCCTGAGATATATGAGATGGATGGAAATAATGGACTGCGGGAATTGCACGGCCACAGCACTATGGAACTGGCTGATAATAATATTGATAATACTTTAATGAAGTCTCCGATAAAAGAAGGGTGATAATGGATAATGAGCCTAATGATCATGATTTTGTTTATTATTTTTTTTCTCTTTTTTTCCCTTTACTTTTACTTTTTGGTATCATACTGTTAGCTTTAGACACTGCATTTGCCTGCACTGTATATACATGTATTCGCTAGTACCTACTATCCCACTCAATTGATTATCGCAATTGAGTCGACCTTTTTTTGCTGTTGTCTCCTATCTGTAAATATCGTTTGAGGATTCTTCCACACGCCTACTCCCAACTAGGCAACGAAACCTGCCCACATTTACATCCACGTAAATGTAGATAGTATCTATTGGACTGGACACCCGCCCTGTCAGGGCTGGCAGGGCTGGCTACTTAATACATTATTCCAAGGCAGTCAATCTTTCAACATCCTGTAACTAAACCTTAAACCTACCGAGCACCACACGGTAGGTACTAGCGCATAAGTAGTTAACTAGATACATACATAGCCTTAAGGAGAAACCAAAAAAAAAAAAAAAAAAGGTAATAATAAAAGGCCACTGTTTCATGCAGATGCAGTATCAATGATAAAGGGGGTTCCCGGGGGGAGGGGGGGGTTGTGTGTGTTGATAGTGATGGCGTCTGTACACACATGCAGTGTCGATCATGGAGATCATTTAATAGATTAGGTAGGTAGGTATTTATTGGATTTGGATCCGATTAGTTAGGTTTTACCGGGGCTTTGGAAATGGGTAAATTAAGTAAGTACGTATACCTACCTTACTCGTTTTTTTTTTGGGGAGGGAAGGGGAGGTTGGGTTGAGTCATAATATGATGTGATTCCTATGTCGTTTGTTATCATGTGGCAGTTAGTTAGTTAGTTCCTTCTTGATCTTGTTTTTTGTGTTTCTTTTTTTTGGGCTTCAACTGCTATTGCTTCCTGCTTCTGCAGTCCTGTTTGGTAGGTGAGGTAGGTTGGTAGGTATTTTGAATCTGAGATCGTTTTGGAATATTTGATTGGTTGCCTGGTTTTTTTTTTTGTCTTGACAAGCCTGTACCAACTACGTAAGTGGTGATTTGTAACTCATGTCATAGGTGTTTAATCTGTAACTAGGGAGGTATGTCTAGGTAGTTTTAGCTGTATACGACACACAGCAATAGCGACAGCAACAGCGATAATAAAAATAAAAAAAAAAAAACCTATAATATAAAAGGGAAAAAAAAAAGGAGGGAGGTTCGAGCCAAATCCCCACGGAAAAACAGAAACCAGACCCCTCCCTCCCCCCAAAAAAACCCAAAAACAACAATAATAACAACAACAAAAAAAAAAAAAGCCAAAAATGAGGAGAACTGGAAGTTTCCATCCATATCCATCCATACTCCGAGGCCACAGCTGTAGTCACGCTCTTCTTTTCCCCTCTGGGCCCACTGCAATTTCTTCTTTCCACTCCCCTCCCTCCCCCGCACTCTTCCCTCTCTCGCCAAACCGGGTGGTAAATATTAGTATTTGTGTAACTAACCATGTAGTTACATCAGATATATTAATTAAGCAATTAATTCATAAAAGGATAGTCAGAGTCTAGTACACTGAGAGGAGAGAGAATACCCAAAAAAAAAAAAAAAAAAAAAAAAAAAAAAAAAAAAAAAAAAAAAAAAAAAAAAAAAAAAAAAAAAAAAAAAAAAAAGTATATTAAAAAAAAAATTAAAAAAAAAAAAAAATGAATTAGTGTTTTTTTTTTAGATTTATAGGGGGGGAATGACAAAAAAAAAAAAAAAAATTAAAAAAAAAATTAAAAAAATAATAATATTTTTTTATTTTTAAAAAAAAAAAATA